>JACEFZ010028468.1:90000-242500 GCA_014155875.1 Cepaea nemoralis
AGATGTTGTAGTGCATAGTATATCGTATTTCCAGACCTGATTCTAGTTTGTATATTTTCCCTTATGATGTTGGAGCAGTTGAAGATTGTACCCAGGTATTTGTATGTTTCCGTTCTTTTAATGATCGTATTATCTATGTGTATGTGGTCAGAGCTTTTAGCCATTCTTTCTCTTGAAATTACCATATATGTTGTCTTATCTTGGTTGATCTGTTGGGCTTTTTCCTTTTAGTGATTCAATATTTCTAATGTCTTTTGTTCATTTTCCACTATAATATCTATATCATCTGCATAACCAAGCAGTTTGGATGTTCATCCAATATTACTTCATTATTTTTTTGTAACACATGCTGTGACCTAATTAAAACGTTTAAATTGGTAGTAAAATATGCAGTTTCAATGTAAATGTATACACACATTTGTGGCATGCTTCGTATAGACACTGGTGCTATAATTCTTTTGTGGGACAGCAAATCAAATCAAATAGATTGGTGTAAAAACTTATTATTGCAAGATCTGACCTAATGGAAATGATTGAAATGGCCTCATATTAAACCCAGCAGCCAGCTTCTAAAGTAAATCATTATGCAATCTATTAATAAAGCCCATAGAAACCATATATATTGGTATCTATGGGACAAGGAAACAGAACATACAGTGTCACTATTTTATTAATATCAAATGATTTGAATCAGTGAAAGATTTAATATTGTCAGTTGCATATCCTTTACAGGATGATGCAGTCAACACCAGCATATACTGCTGTTGTGATCTTTTGGCAAGTTTACGTTCAATAGTTTTTATTACTTTCTGAATGACCGGCCCCCATACCATTTCTAAAGCAACGCAAGGCAGTCTGCTGCCAAATCCTCCACATCTGTGTTTCGAAGGCGGGCATGCGGGATTACAAACTGCATCCGTAACCTCTTCACCAGGGAGATGGCTTTAATGATGTAGTTGATTAATAACAATTACTCAATAATTTTTTTCCGCGTTTCCATCCTATTTCAAAATATTGCGGTCAAGATCAGCATCTTTCAGCTGTATGTTGATTCCTAGGCTAGATTACGCTCATCAGCACGCCATGACTTTCTGAGCGACCAGCTCCATACTCTCAAAAGTCACTGGCGAGACTCGAACCGCTTCCAACTCTCGTGCACTCATGTCAACCACGATAGTATTGGGGTTTATGGAGAAAGACTAAATGAATATCACTCAGAATAATATTTTTTGTAAATGCATTCTACCGCCTCCATGGCTATGGGTTTACAGAATCGATTCGTAATCCTGTATACCTGGGTTCCAAACAGCGGTGCTGGTTTTCTTCGAAAAAGGTATAGGTTCCGGTCGTTCAGTAAGCAATGGCAAACTACTGAACATAAGATTTGCCCAGGAGTCATGAACAGCCAAAAATGCTGCGGTTGACTGTTACGTCCGGCGAAGGACATGCAACTAAACATTATGCAGACTAAATAACTCATGGTTTGGTTATTTACTTTTTCTAAAGTGCATGATTTGGGATTTCATTTGGCAAAGTTGAATGTCACCATACATCTGAGGGTTTATTACATTATTCAAAATTGTTATTATTACATGACAGTCGTGGTACAATATTTTAGCATTTGGGAGAATGCTCCATATTATTAAAATGACTTTGGGAGGAAGGAGGAGGAGGAAGAATGAGAAGGAGTAGACTGAGAAGGGGTTGGAGTGGAGAAAGAGGCAGGAGAAAGAGGGAGTTTTAGGTTTTCATTTGAATTTTTCGTTCTCCAGGTTGCCCTCAAAATAACACCCGAGTTATCCCCTTAGCGGGGAAAAAACAAGAGTAGTTATCTGTCCTTAGCTTATGTGTTTTGGTCACACTTTTCCAAAGGGGATTTTTACACCTTTCATCTTTGTCAATATTAAAGGATAAAATGACACACAAACATTAATATATCAGCTTACAATTGACATACAGACTTGAATAAGATACCGTTGGATTTCTTGTTTCAAGAGGTATCCAACTATGTAGGTTGCATAATTAAACATCAATTTAGAAAATGTTACTAAAATGGCTAGTCTTGCCAGTTGTCACAGAGTTCTCTCATTTATTTCTTCTCATAGCGTGTCCAAAACATTGTGACTGTCTGCGTCTAATTTATCTGATCACTGTACGGTATTTGTGTGTTTCTTATAGGACTTTCTCATTGTTTTTTGTTTCTTTTTCGTGTGTGTATGTGTGTGTGTGTGTGTGTGCGTGCGTGCGTGCGTGTGTGTGTGTGTGCGTGCGTGTTGCTTGTCTGCTAATTATCCACGCATAATATACATACAAAAGTACAGGTTATATGTCATACCTCAAAATTCTTTGTCTAGTTGCAATTGACATCTTCTTATCTGTTATTATGTTTTCCGTCTGGATAAAGGTGACTTTCGCCATCGTGATTCTTGTTTTAATCTCGCCTAAATACCTCCCATCAGATTATATGATGTTCCGAGATCATCGTCGTCATCATCATCATCATCATCATCATCATCATCATCATCATCATCATCATCATCATCATCATCATCATCCACTTCTGAAGTCAAGCGTCATGGGGAGGAATAATTTGCGTTCCAGGGCCCGGTGGGCGGCACTGGATAGTGTCATTCCGTGTGGTTGTACAATATCTTTGATGTCGTCAACCCATTTTCTTCTTGGACGTCCTCCTGGTCTCGTCGCAGATGATCTTTCATGTAAGGCCAGTAATGGTAGTTGTTGGTGTTGCATTCTAACGACATGGCCAAACCACTTGATCTTCTGTTTTTCAATAAATGTGGCATAAAGTGTTGATTCCACATCTGTCATCTTGCGAGATGCACGTGGCTGTCTCGCACCTCCGTATCGCTTCCTTCTATGGTGTCTTTGTTGTAATGGCGAGCTGTAAGACGTATCGGTGTCTTTGTAGGTAGGGACAGCCCAGGTATCTTGCTCCATGTTTGCCCTGGCAGTTGGCGTACTTTCGTTTGTTGTTGGGTGCTAGGAAGTCCGTGTCCCGCTTGGCCATCGGACACTCATTAAAGGCGTGGTGATCGGCGCAGTACCAGCGGATTTCCGTCTTACTGCGACATGCTGTTCGTCTGTGGCCGGCCCTCTGGCATCTGGAACATTGAGTCATCCTTGGAATGAATCCGTCTGGCTGTTGTGTTTTCTTGTTTATTGATACTTGGTGTGGTATCTCGCTGCCCTCAGTCGTCACCACCGCCAGCGTCGTTGGGATCTTCGAGTACGTTAGGATCCGCTCCGCTTTCAAGATTTTGATGTGGAGATTTTCTTCTTTACAGGTGCTTCGTAATTTGCTCGTCTGATAGCTCCACTTGAATCCGCTTGACAACTCATCTGACTATTTTTGAGTCGGTGTTACTGACTCTGGTGTCTTCCTCATCCTTCTTCACAGCTGTCTTGGTTCTTGTCTGTGGTGGGCTGTCAACAGTCTCCCTCGTGGTAGCTTCAGTAGTAACTGTGGTTTCAGGTTCTTTGTTGCAGCTCGCCGGCATGCTCTCCGTGTTCGTCGTCTTGACGGTCTTGTTGCCTCCAACACTGCACATCTTGGATGCCACATGTCTTTTGATGTTCTTGAACGTGCCATGTTTCTCCCCCGTATCAGGCTTCTTGACTTGTTCAGGTGACTTGTCTTCATAGCGCTGGCAAATGCGAATGAATGTCCCCAAAAAGGTGATTCCTTTAATATAGTGTACAACAGAGTCGGAAAAGAGGGAGACCACAACGTAGATGGATTCAAAATGTGACCAGTAGTTTACACATGACAGCGACAAAGGCTTACAATGGAGAGACATTTAAATAGAATGTTATGGGAGTAAAGTTCTAGACAGGACAAGCGAAGTGGTTACGCCTACTGCCTCGCGCTCCGAAGGTTGTGGATTCGATTCCGGCGAAGACCAAGAGAGACCCTGCGTAGAACCATCATTAGAGAAGGCTCATTCTTTGGCCAAGTAAATATCCAAGATCTACAACAGGTAGCAGCGAACCACCAAGCATGGAGAGACAGGACTTCTGCCCTATGCGCCGCCTTAGGCTCAAGAGGAAAGACTAACTAACTAACTATTCCATATATCACGGACCCTTCCTTTTTTCTGCAAAACCTCATGTCATTTAATCCATATTCGCTGCAACCACAGCACAATTGACAATGTCAACTATATCCCTTTATAATTCACTATTCATCATCTAATCCCCCAACTATTGTATTGATATCCACAGTATATATACTTACTCTTCGGACTAAAACATGGCATTCAATTTATGTTTTACTATTTACACATTAACGCTGTCTGGCGCAGCAATTATTATAAGCGTTACCCACGTCCACTTCTTCTAAAAACTAGCAAGCACATGGTGCTCACTCCATGGTAATCTTACAACTAACAAGGTGATATGTCTCTCTTTATCTGAATGTAGTATCCTATTTCTATTAGAGCTAGTCTAAATCAACTTTTTAACAAACTTAATCATAAATAGCAATATAACAACTGTCTACTAATTACAAGTTAAATCAATTGATCAAAAATTAAACAAGGCAATTCAACTGCAAACCACAAATATGAGCAATCCAAATTAAAACAGGATACCTTTCCCCCCAACATTTTCTATGCAATGTTTATCCCCAACATTTTCATAATGAAACAAGCATCAACTTAATCAGATCTAACTCTACTGGTCTCTTTTACGAACCAGTAGTTTGTATGTAAAAAACTGAAACCACAATAATCCTATCCTAAAATCGCACGGTAATCGTTTTACAGAACCAAGTCAATCAAAAATAATATAACATACCATACATGATGCATTGAAAGATCATATTCAATTAAAACCAACTGTCTTCTCGCTAAAGAGAAGGGTTAACTTTGCGTTGATTATCCCCCTTCATAATATTCCGTACATTACAAAACTAAATCATAACAACACCAGTGTATTTGAAATATTAAACAAGCAATTACTGTTAACTACAGCACAAATTGCTCCATTTTCCAACTAGTGTGGCTATTTCAGCACACCACAACTCATCTACTCACCAAGGGAAACTGCAACTCAGCACAGCCATTTCCTAATCTAGTTGTTTCCCCTGAATTTGATTTGTACCAAGAACTAATTCTACTTTTAAGTTTCTCGTCCACACGACGCAACTAACATTTCCTTCTCCCGCATCACTACTCGCCATCATCTCACCACAATAAGCCAGGGTTACACTCAACTCCCTTTTGACTCTCACAGACTGTATCAGGCATTCTTGCTTCGACATGTCTCTGCCAACGATACTGAGTCTGTTTTATGAAACGATATCCAAAACGTTAATTCTCTTTCTGTCACCCTGTCCTAGAATTTTCATTAATTCTGTCTAACAGCACACATTCTAAACAAAAGACATCGCCAATTTCCAATCATCTTCTTTTTATCTCCCAACTTTCACATACTCACTTACTCTATTCTCTACGAAATCAGCGGTATGCTTTATCAGCGTCAAAATTTCACACGGCACTCGTATTTTATGCTTGTTCAGACAGTGACACAATCTCCCTTCACACCGTTTCAAGTCTAAAATATACCAAGCACCCCGTACATGCATGCGCTACTAACACATGTTTGTCTATACTTTTACACACGCAAGGACAACGCATAAATAGACGAATCACTCCAATACTCAACAGGACTTCTACAATTCAACTGCTTTCTTATTTCCACTTTTCTCAATCATTCACTCCCTTTCAAAATGTCATTATGTATATCAAATATCTCTTTTACACACTAACCATAACTATCAACGATCTCTCACAACAACTTTCTCAGATTTCGTCGCCTCTTCTTTCTCCGCAACCATCACGTAATTTCTTCATCCCCCTCGCATTCTTCAAGCATCAGCTTCCACATTCTTCTACTCTTAATACTCTCTTACGCTCAGCTGGCTATTTTACACAAGATACTCAATTCCTCCTCAATCTACATCTCCTCATCAGTCACGCTATATCTGCTTCCCAACAAGCGAAACTTTAATTCTATCTCATACATCAGATCATAGCATTTTCATACTCCAGTTACTCTTCCAACAGCTCTGAGTCAAGCCATCTCAAACAACACGTCCACTCTTTTACGAGCATTCATAATTAGTTTATCTCTCTCCGTGAAAATTCTCTGTTGAGTCTATTCTACTTTACTCACACCAGTTATTCATCCCTCAACGTGATCAACCCCCTCCATCCGGACAATGGACATTTCAATTTCCGCATTGTCTACTCTCCCCGAACCATAACTAAACATAAGATATTCTTTATAACGTATCCACGTAGAATATTCCATCACTCACCAGTTTTAAAATTATCTATTACTTGCTGTGACTCTCTATCCAAAATAACAGTATTGCCTGCCCCATATATTGTGATGCTACAGCAAAAACAATTCATCTGTCTATTTTAGACATAAGCTTTTGTATATGCTCAAACCGCACTTCATCTCGTAAGCCAAAACAATGCAATGTGCCATTTCTCACCCTCGAAATTCTAACAGCTATAGAGTGCATCTATCCCAAATAATTCATTATCTCCTACTACTAGTGTGTGTCTCTCTTCAACTATCTCATCTTCAGTATCCATAACTGTTAGACTGTCATTAAAGTACTCATGTCTTAAGGTCATATATTCTCTGATTTTTCTTATGTCATCTTCCGTAGTCGAGTAAATTTCTGCTATCTGTCTATTATTATTCTTCTTCTTAAGTGCGTTCTTTCTGTTTCTTTTATTTGTTACTCCTGTCATTATTGCGTCGGTCTGCTCACTGTTTTCTGTATAAGTTATATATCGCCTATATTTCCCCATCTCGTCTTCAGAAGATTCACTGATGATAGTTCCCTCATCAAGCTTATTATAGTTGACTGCAGACATGGCAATAATATCACTATGGTCGTCACTAAAACGTCTGACCTTCTTATTATTTATATCTCCCTCTTTCATGCTCCGGTTTGGGATACTTTTAATGTTTCTATCTGAGGAGTCTGCCACAACAGTTGTACCTCCATTGACTACCAGACTATTTGCATTTCTCTCCTTAATACTTTTCCTAACTTTCCTTGTCTGTCCATCTTTCTTAATTTCAAGTGTGTCTCCCTTAGTCACTTTCAACTGAGTTGGTTTTGATTGAGTTTCTACTAGGTCAGCTTGACTTCCCTTCGTTATCTTATTGGTTGGTTGTACCTGGACTTTCCTTTCTACGGTGTCAATTTGTGTTTGTGTGTTATTATTTATCACTTCAATCATCTGCGTCTGTGTCTCTCTTTCTTGTCTACTTCTAACAATTGAAAACACCTGTCGATCATCAGCTAAGGTTCTATTAGTCTGATGCTGATTTTCACTTTTGTTTGCCTTTGCGAGTGCATATCTCAACCTTCTTATCTCAAACCATTGACTTCGCAATGTTCTCGCATCTTTATTATTGGATGGCCAGTTCCATCGTTTCTTATAAAAATTATGTCTCTGCCAACCATTGACTTCTAGTCTGCTATGTTGTTTCTCTTCATACCTTCGTGTTCTTGTCACGTCGTTTACCTCCCGTCTGCAGTAGTTTCTGTCTTTGTTTTAAAGCGGTTGTTTTCTAAAGCAGTTTGAACTTTGACGTGGCCTTAGCGTAATGGTATCATACTGGCCATTCGATCGGAAACTTCGACTACGTTGTCCTCCACTATGTGTCCGTGTTTCTATATTATTTATACTAATCCGTCTCCAGCTATTTCCAGCGTAACTAATGTTCGTTGGTTGTTCTACTCTTTGTTCAATATTTCTCTGGTTCCCTGTCCTTCTAAAATTTCTTTGCCTTTCTTCAAATTCCTATTAACTCTTCTATTCTGTGCATTAAACTGAGCACGTCTGTTGCCAGAAAATCCAAAAGTGTGTCCCCTCAGTCCACAATCCAAACAAACCATATTTGTACTACCTACCGTCTCTCTTATAGGGTTTCTCATTTGTTTTCCTCTATCATGAGTATTTTCATTATTATTTCCCTGCAGTGTCTGTATTTCTCCCCGTCTTCTCCATCCGTACCTTACTTGTCCACTAAACTTATCAATGTCAACAGCTATGCTTTGCTGTTTCAAAACTGTGTCTAACTTGGACATGGCTCTACCTACACCACCAAGCACCTGTCCTAAGGAAAGGTCATGGGGTTCCATTGCAAATGTGTACAAAACAATTCAATATAATAATATGTTAATATAATAATATGTTAATTAGAGTTATCACGTCCTATAATCTTCTAATACTACAATATTAAATTTATACTTTACAAGTGTTGGCTGTCAACGATTAGGGTCCCTGCCTGTAGTTAGACACTCGTCGAAAACTGCATATTAATGGTTCTCAGGTTTCACTCTTGTATGCTGAGAGGCACGGTTAAATGTATCTGGCACCCAAGGACTCGAACAAGGATCGACAAGGCGGGCTTCACCACCCCGTAAGGATCGATAAGGCGGGCTTCACCACCCCGTAAGGATCGATAAGGCGGGCTTCACCACCCCGTAAGGATCGATAAGGCGGGCTTCACAACCGCATAAAGATATTGAAACTGATTCAGCAAAGCGGGCTTCACAACCGCATAAAGATATTGAAACTGATTCAGCGAAGCGGGCTTCACAACCGCATAAAGATATTGAAACTGATTCAGCGAAGCGGGCTTCACAACCGCATAAAGATTCTTAAGGTTGATCTGTTCCACTGCCAGTTAAGGTCGGCATTTTGGAAACTTCTTGAAGTCCGTTCAGCAGAAGTCCGATAACGTGCCAGTGTGTCAGAGGCACCGCATTTTCCCAACAAGCGCAGTATGAAGTAGTGGCTGTATTAAATATAGTGGCCCAGTACCTCCGTTATGTACCGCGACAAATGAAGTTGTTTAGACTGGTCCACGGCACCATTTCGCTTATGTGACAGTGTAGCGAATTGGTGAAGTCAGAAATAACATAACTCCAGCAGTCTCCTGATGTATGACATTTAATTGTAGTTGCTTCAGGTTTACAGACTCTTATAAATATCGTAGACAAATAACAGAGGTCCAGATATCTCGACAATACTTGATGGTGACTTAAACGTGACCTCGCTCTAAGACTGCTGGCTAATCACTAACTCGTTGCTATCTTTTCCGTCACGCGTGAGCATCCCTAGTTATTTACATTTTCCCAGGGTGCTCCCGCGTGCACTGAAGTTTCGACCCTTTTTCTCTTGCACGCCGACTTAGATTCCCTTAACAGAGACAGACACTCTGTTATATCTACAACCATATTTGCAATCATTATGAGGCACATGCACATGTGCCTGTCAAAAATATTCATTTATTGAATTAATCCAAGGTGTTGAGATTAAACGGATTTTGCACTTGATATATTATCCCGTTGGGGGACTGCCCTTCATTTGTGATATTAACTACCATGCAAGGTGACATATTTTATATCTAAAATATCGCAAGTACTTAAATCTGTTTAGTAGCTATAAATAATAATGATAGTAGGCTTTATTAAATATAATGTTATTAGTTCTTCAAACAATAAATATGTGCATAACATGGCCTTCTTCATTACTCCAATAAATTATGTTTCTTGTATCCCTTGTTCCTTAGCAATTTCGTTTCAATTTATTTCCCTTGATTCTATGAATATGTATTATACACATTTCTACATGTGTACCGATGAAACATTACAATGATTGAAACGAGTTGCAATAATCATAAGATAAATACTGGCTGCAGCAGGATGTAACAATAGGAAATAAAAACAGTTAGGTATGTGTAACACCTGCAAAAAATTTAGATATACTAAACACGGACACAGTGTACACACCTTACAACGAACTCCACAATGGTGAACATACATTTTAAAAGATGGGGTTGGGGGGGGGGGGGGGGGGGGGAGAGAGATAATAGAATATACCAAAATAAAACATAACAATACGTATACTACGACACAAAGACAGACGCGAAAGTTGACACTGGAGTCTATTTGAACCCCGTGGTAGTTCAAGGGTTAAAGGTTGTTAATATGGTAGCTGACATATTGTATTATATATATATATATATATATATATATATATATATATATATATATATATATATATATATATATATATATATATATATATATATATATATATATATACATATATATATTGGGTATAGTTATCTCGGACAGTCATAACATCTGATGGGAGATGCCTTGAAGAGATTAAAACAAGAATTGCAATTGCGAAGGTAGCCTTTTGCAAGATGAAGAGCATACTGACCAATAAAACGATATCAATTGAAACGAGAAAAAGATTGTTGAAGTGCTACATAGAACCTATACTTTTGTATGGATGTGAAGCCTGGACAATAAGCAGTCAAGCTGAAAAACAGCTGATGGCTGTGGAGATGTGGTTTCTGAGGATAATGCAAAGAATACCATGGACAGACAGAAAAACCAATGAACAAGTCCTTCAAGAAACAATTGAAGATCGTAAACTTATTAGAGTCATTAGACGTAGACAGTCAAAATTTTCTGAGCATGCTATGGGAAGAAATGACTTGGAAAATTTAGTGACATCTGGCGAGATCGAAGGGAAGAGACCAAGGGGGAGATCGAGCAGTAAATACCTGGATGGCTTGGCCCCATGGCATGGTCGAGACAGAAAGACGGAGCTGATCCACGACTCTGGTGATCGAGTGAGATGGCAGAACATGACCGCCCACGCTTACCGGCATGGCACATGATGGATGGATGGATATTGTATTATATATCAAATTGAAGATCGTTACTTAAGCAAACCTACTGTGTAAATGTCCATGCCAGATCGGGAAGTCGTGTAAGATGATTAATCATCCCATTTCATATAATCAGCTAAACCTTTGGTGATCACGTGAGATGGCAACCATGACCGTCAACGCTTATTGACACCGGTGATGATGATGCCGACTGTGTCATCACCGCTTCACCACGGAGACTACACGATCACTATTCTTTGGTCAGGTAGGTGTTGTTGAACCAGTTATTCCATATTGTCTAGCCATCCAAATATATATCTTTCTGCCTTCTCTTGCCTTCTTTCCGAATTGTTTCTCAATTCACAGAACCTACACAATATAAAAATATAATAATATAACGCTAAATCGGACGATAAATGTAATCTTGGATTGTCCAAAATACGGACAGGACTAATCATGACACTACTACAAGAAACAATTCAGGGCAAGAACAAATGAGAACGGTCTAGCAATACGGACATCCACAGGGACCTCTTCTTAGTTTTCATATTCGGACCACCATCACACCTCCATTGCTTCCAGTTTCCTGCTTTACCTCACTCCCCTTTTTTCACTTATCACTTCCACTCATTTATATGGGATCTTCACTGAAGATAAGAGGATCAAGGTGAAATTCATGATACTATCGCGGTCTGGAATTGTGAGAAAAGTCGCAAAAATATCATTTTTTCACATTTTTATTTTTATTCATTGTTTTCATTTTGTTTTCTCCATTCTTCTCATCCCGTTCTAATGCCTTAATCTTGTCATAGTAGGGTCTTCTACGTATTTATATTTGTGTTTAGTATATGTATTTGTTTCCTGATAAAGGTTAGTCGCCGCAATGTCCCTTATTTTGTGTAATTCTGTTCTGGAAAGCTGCATTAGGTTGTGTTATTTTATATTGCTTAGCAGATAGTATGGAGCGTTTTACAAGCTGCATCACAATGATAAAGAAAAGACGTTTATAGTACACATGTTAGCTACACAATTTGGAGCAATGGTTGTTAACACGATGTTTACTGTTGTTATTGATGTTGTTTTTTGTTGTTGTTTTTGTTGCTATTGTAGTTGCTTTTGTTGTTGCTATTGTCAGTATGTTGTTGTTTTTGTTGTTGCTGTTATTGCTAGTATTATTATTATATGCATGGTGTTTTTATTGTTGTTATTAATATTTCTCTTGTTGTGACTGTTATTATTTTTAATATTAATATATGCATGTTATTATTGTTGTTATTGTTTTTATTGTTATTGCCAACGCTGTTGTTATTGTTGCTGTCGATGTTGCTGTTGTTATTGTTATTCTTGTTACTGACACTGGTGATGATGATGCCGACTGTGTCATCACCCCTTCACCATGGAGACTACACGATCACTATTCTTTGGTCAGGTAGGTGTTGTTGAACCAGTTATTCCATATTGTCTAGCATCCAAATATATATATCATTCTGCCTTCTCTTGCCTTCTTTCCGAATTGTTTCTCAATTCACAGAACCTACACAATATAAAAATGTAATAATATAACGCTAAATCGGACGATAAATGTAATCTTGGATTGTCCAAAATACGGACTGGACTAATCATGACACTACTACAAGAAACAATTCAGGGCAAGAACAAATGAGAACGGTCTAGCAATACGGACATCCACAGGGACCTCTTCTTAGTTTTCATATTCGGACCACCATCACACCTCCATTGCTTCCAGTTTCCTGCTTTACCTCACTCCCATTTTTTCACTTATCACTTCCACTCATTTATATGGGATCTTCACTGAAGATAAGAGGATCAAGGTGAAAAATAGATGCTCAATATTTAAATTTCAAATCCCGAAACAACAAAATAATCAATTTTATCGTTGCTCACTGGATTTAGGAGGCCTGGTGTTCCTTGCCAGTGAGAAGTCCTGATCGTTCGGGTCCACATCGATTGACGGACGTCAGTCGCGGCGATTGGGCAACCTTGAGCATAGCCTACGATGGGTAGCGTTGTGGTATTCCGGTGTGATAATTTGGCGTGTCCAGTGTGTGCCGCGTGGTTACACACCCGCTTCACACGCGTGATCCGGGGCTTGCTTCCGAATCCGGTCAGGGATATGCACTACTGACGAGCTCAAACGAGGGCGAAACTCGAGTATAGTGCTTCCATGACGTGGATAGGCCTTAGGTTTGTGCCGGAATGCGATCGGCGTTGCCAGTAGTGGGTTGTGCTCAATATTTAAATTTCAAATCCCGAAACAACCAAATAATCAATTCTTGTTACTGTTTTTATTATATTAATGTTAATGTTATTTTTGGTGTTAGTGTTGTTGTTATTATTATTTTTATTTTTTATGTTGTCGTCTTGGTCACATTCGTATCATCGTCATCATTATCATCATCATCATCAACTTACTCATCATATATAACTAGTTTCACACAGCTAATGTATAGCACAGACTACAAGATACCCCAACCATTGCGCTACTCTAGGCGTTGTTCAGTCAGACTCACAAAGAGAACTAGCAACTCGCATCAGAAGAGGACAGTTCACATTCTTTGGGCATGTCAAGAGAAGTGGAAAACTAAGGCATGTTGTCACAACTTGAAAGCTGGAGGGGAGGACAGCCAGGGCGAGAACAAGAGAGTAGATGCTGGACAGTTTGACATCATGGCATGGAGGAACGTCTGTAACGGAAATAGGCGCCGTTACACTAGACAGAAGGGTGTGGACATACATGGTCACAAACGGCATAAGGCAAGGACTACAGGAAGAAGAATGCACGCACAAAATGTATATTACAATTTAATTAGATGGAACAGTGTACAAACAGGTCTATCCAACAAAAACTCAGAATTGTTAAGAAATGTTGTTAAGATAACCAAACTGAGAATATTAAATTCAAAACAATGCACTCCCCCAGTGAATTTAAACGCAGAAGCCAGAAGCAATATGTTGCACGATTGATTGCGTGGGATATTTCGCTGCATCTCGTCAAAAGACGAGACAAGATCCGGGGAAATATGCCATGCAATAAATGAACTTCTATTTGCAGACAATCGGTGCCTATTTTTATAGCAACAAGGACATACAACAAAATCATATTAATAATATGAGTTCAACATGCAGACGATAAAATATGAGTATAAATACAGCCAAAACAGAAGTAATGCAAGTTGCCAGATCTTCTGGTCCACTAAGTATGCAGATAAGTATTACATCTCTGAAACAAGATAAAGAATTCAAATAACTTGGAATTATGATCACAGAAAATGGCAGAGTGGACAGATAAATCGAAATCAGATGTCAAAAAGCAAGTATCAACTATCACCCATACTACAGCATCCAAATATACCCATGTCCCAAAACGACAGATAGTAAACAGAATATTCACACCAACACTATGCTACCAATCTCACACTTGGACATTATCCAAATCAACCTTTCGCAAAAATCAACACCTGTGAGATGAGATGCCTAAGGAGAGCTGCCAACTTAACATTTCGAGACCGAATAAGAAATGTTGTCATCAGACAGACAGTTGGTTCAACACCTTGTGCCACATTTATTGAAAGACGGAAGATCAAAAGGTTTGGCCATCTCGTTATATTGCAACACCATCAACTACTAGCACTGGCCGTGCATCAAAGATCATCTGCGACGAGGGCAAGAGGACGCCACAGACGAAAACTGATTGACGACATCAAAGACATTGTACAGTCACACGGAATGACACTACCCAATGCCACCCATCGGGCGCTGAGCGCCAATTATTCCTCCCCGTGATCCCTCAAGGCAAAAGTGGAAGATGCTGATGATGATGAATAAATCGCGTCACATATTGTTTGTGGGTTCTGTGTTTAAAGAAAATGAAATGTTTAGATGTATAAAATCATAGGCAGTCTGTGTGATCATGGGGCTTGAAACGCTTGCCCTTGAACTTCCAGTGCGCCGATTTCTGGTTGAAGGAATCTTTCAGTATACAATCCATTCGGGCTTCAAAGTTGACTTCCTATTCAGAACACAATGACACAATACTGAATGTAAACTTGTATTAAAAATCAACCTGGGGTTGGGGTTTATCGCAACGTTCTGCAAAACCCATTTAACATTTTTTTTTAAAATCATAGAGGTCCTTAAAATAAAACTGGAGGAAAGTGTACCATCATTATATCATGTGCCATGCCGATAAGTGTGGCGGTCATGTTTCGCCATCTCAAACGATCACTAGAGTCGTGGATCAACTCTGTGTTCATGCCTCGACCACACCACGTGGCCAAGCCATCCAGGTATTTACTTCTCTGCCTTTCCTTGTTCTCTTTTTCTCGATCATGCCAGTTGTCACCAAGATATCTTAAGTTATTTCTTCTCATAACGTGCCCAAACAATTGTGACTATCTACGTCTGATTTCTCGAATCAATTTACGGATTCTATTTGTTTCTTGTAGGACTTGGTTAGTGATTTTTCTGTCTCTCCATGGTATTCTTTGCCTTTTCCTCAAAAACCAAATGCCCTCTGCCATTAGATGTTTTTCAGCTCTCTGCTAATTTTAAACGCCTCGCGCTCCGAAGGTTGTGGGTTCGATTCCGGTGTACATCGTGTGGTTTACGAGTGTTGTTTTCTCGTCAAAACCTTGGGTATTGTCGCTGGAGTTGCGTAGGTTGTACTTCGTGCGACTCGTTCGGCAACCCTCTCTGTGGAAAAATACTGAGCCATATGGTATAAAACCCGGTGGAGTGAAGTTGATCCCCTTGACATTTAACAGATTCAGCTCCAAACAAAATGTAGGTTTGACCCTAACAATATTGGATGGGGGAAAATGATAAGTAGGAAGGTTTTGTCGCAGTTATGACTTAATGCCGAGACAGTGATGAACAGAGCAAGTAAGGGGTAAGACTCGGGTGTGTTTTGCCTTTGTATTCTCGAATTAGAAAGAAGACAGGTAAAATATGTGACATGTTCGACGACTGAGAGTTATTCCAGCTGGACACCTCAAACGGCGGCTTGTCTTTTCTAGGATAATATATGACTCCAGCGGTAAGGCAAACATCAGCGACTGCCGTAATCCACTTGTGTATCAAAGACAAACATCGATATAAACTGATCCTTAGCGATATGTCAAGTCCTGTCTACGTCTAATTTCTCTAATCAGTTTACGATGTTCATTTGTCACCTGTAGTACTTGGTAATTGGTTTTTCTGTCTCTCCATGGTATTCTTTGCATTTTCCTCAGAAACCTCATTTCTGCAGCCTTCAGATGCTTTTCAGCTTGACTGCTCATTGTCCAAGTTTGACATCCATACAAAAGAACAGGCTCTATGTATCCCCTCAACACTCTTTTTCTCGTTTCAATTGACATCTTTTTATTGGTCAGAATGTTTTTCATCTTGCTAAAGGCTACTTTCGCCATGGCGATTCTTGTTCTAATCTCTTCAAGGCATCTCCCATCAGATGTTATGACTGTTCCGAGATAATTGTACCGTTTCACTTGTTGAAGAATATTTCCATTTACTTGTATATTACATTGTGGCACTTCTTCCTTCCTAGTGACGACCATAACCTTAGTCTTTTTACAATTTAATTCTAACCCCAGTTGCTCACTGTGTACAACAACCGCATCTACTAATTGTTGCAGGTCCTGCGCATTGTCTGCAATCAATACTGTATCATCTGCATATCTAATGTTATTGATGTTTCGTCCTCCAATGCTGATTCCATTTATATCTTCTACATTTCTGAAAATATTTTCACTGTATAGGGAAAAAAGATCTGGAGACATCACACATCCCTGCCTAACACCTCTCTTTATTGGATGATACTGTCCCACTTCATTATCAATCCTTATTGCAGCTTGTTGTTTCCAATATATGTCTTGTATAAGTCTAATGTCTTTCCCATCAATTTGTATATCTGCAAGCATATCCACCATGCTGACATGTCTAACTCTATCAAAAGCCTTTGTATAGTCAATAAAGCAAAGATGTATATCCTTGTTTATTTCTATAGCACGTTCAATAATTGTTCGCAGCATATACACAGCATTTACTGTACCCTTTCCTTCTACAAACCCGCATTATTCTTCACCTATTTCAGGTTGTATATTCTTCCTCACTCTTTGCATAATAATTCTTAGCAAAATCTTTGTGATGTTACTCATTATACTAATTGTTCTATGTTGATCACATTTTAAGGTTCCTGATTTCTTTGGGATTGCAATAAATACAGAGTTACATAATTCAGGAAGTATATCTTCAGTGTCATATAATGTGTTCAGCAGTCTGGTGACTTGCTCTAGTCCAAATTCTTCTAAAGGTTAAATCATTTCTGTTGTGATGTTATCTGCCCCGGGGTCCTTGCCAGCTTTCATATGCTTAAGAACATTTCGAACCTCCATCTCCAAAATTGGCGGTCCTTCATTATTAAATCTAATATCATACTGTTCGTCTCTGTTATCATCATAAAGGTGTTTCACATAATCTGCCCATACATGTAGAATCTGGTCTTTTTCTATTACGATTTTGCCATCTTCAGTTTTTAGACACACTGTTGATGTATTTGTTCTTTTATTAGTAAGTTCCTGAATTCTTTTGTGCACTAATTTGGTATTTTGACTGTTGTGTTGGTTTTCAATTTCTAATCACTTTTCATTCAATCCATGCTTCTTTTGCCTCCTTACATGATGTTCTGACTTGTCTGTGAATTTCTTCATATTTGACAGAATTATTTTTGTTGAGTCTTCTTGTTTCCATGAGGTGTAAAATTTCTTCAGTCATCCATTTCTTACGACTCACCTTCTTTAATTTTGGAATAGTTGTTTCTGCAGCCACATTGATTGAATTCTTCAACGATTCCCATTGATCATTCACATCCTGGAATAGGATCTCTAGATCAGACAAAATTTCAAATCTGTTCTGTACTTCTATGTTGAATTTGTTTTGTATTTCCTTGTCATTACTCAATGTACACAAATCATATTTAGTGTTTCCTGTTACATACTTGACTTTCTTTACCTTTATCCTCAATGTTCCTGTGAGTAATTTGTGGTCACTATAACAATCAGCACTGGGAACTAATTTTGCTAGTGTTAATGCGTTTCTAAATCTTCTGCTAATCAGAATGTAGTCAGTCTGGTTTATAATCCCGCTATCAGGACTCCTCCATGTTCATAATCTTCTAGGGTGTTGCTTGAACCAGGTGTTTCCTCTTTCATTTCTCTCTTCTAAACCATAGTTTCCTAATGTGTATCTATCCCCTTGATTTCCTACTTTTTCATTGATGTCCCCTATTATGATGTTTATTTCTGAATTTTTACACTTCTTTAAGGCAGACTCTATGTCATTATAAAATTCTTCTACACTATCTTCACTTGATTCTCCTGTTAGGGCATATAATTGAATAATATTTATGCTAAAAGGTCTGCCACTTAATTTAACTTGTAGAACTCTGTCCGACACGGTCCACTATCCTTGAACAGATTTTGCTGTTTTCCGGTCCAAAATAATTGCCACTCCTCTATGACGATCTTCTCCTCCAGAATAAATAATCTTGAAATCTTCCTCTATCTTGATGCCTGCTCCTGTCAATCTCGTTTCGCACATACCTAAAATATTAATTTTTTTCCCTTTCAATTTCTTGTTTTATGTTCTCTAATTTTTCGTCGTCGTTTAACGTCCTAACGTTCCAAGGTGCTAATTTTAACGTCTCTGTCCTTGTCTTGCGATGATCAGTCTTTAAGCGAATCATGATATACTAGGCAATTTTAACGAGGTAGTTTGCCGTTGCTTTCCTCTATGGCAGTGACCTTACTGGTCGGAGACCGCAGCCATTGACTCAAGAAGAGTTCCTCTGCCTGCCGTCGTGAAGCTCGAGGCCATGACTCACAAATATCTGTCATCTGCCCTCAAAATTTCATCCACCACCTGCCTTCTGTGGCTTCTTTTGAAAACTTCCAATAAAAAGGAACACAAAATAACATCACATAATCCACAGGAAAACACTACTCACAGGAAATCCATAGGAAATCACACGAAATCCAAAGGATAACACTAAATAGCGTCCCTCCGAAAAGTAACGCTTCATCTATAATCTACACAATATGAAAATATAATGCCGGGAGTTTGTAAAGTTTCACTACACTTTGTATGTTGAGCAAATTTGAAAAATGAAGTACATTATGTCATTACATATGTGCTAAAACATAGAAGGCTACTAAAATTAAAATGAGCCAGGATCACATTGGGAAAGATGAATTATAGTTTTCCTCTATCTCTTTGAGATTTCCCAAGATATACGACAAGACCTAACAAAAATAGATGGCGGAAAGTGATATGTAGGGAGGTTTTATCACAATTATGACTTAATGCCGAGACAGTGATGAGCAGACGGAGTAAGGGGTAAGACACGGGCGTGTTTTGTCACCAAATCCTCGTATTAGAAAGAAAACTAAGGTAAAGTACAGTACATGTTGTGAGACTGAGAGTCATTGCAGCTGAAAACCTCAAACAGTGGCTTGTCTTTGCTGGTATCAACTATAACTCCAGCGTTACGAGAAAAATTAGCGACAGTCGTAATCCTCTTGTGTTTCAATTGCGAACATCCATATCATCTGTTTCCTCACTCCATTAATGGTCTCTACGACAATATTTGCTATCAGTATGAGGCACATGCACATATGCCTGACAAAAATATTAACAGCACATACAGGTATGTTGTAATGATTAAACGGATATTGCCCTAAATATATAATCCTATAGATACAGTGAACTATCGTTATAACATTATCTATCAAATGAGTTCACATACAGAATGTCTAAGATATCGCAACTACTTAACATTTACTTTATAGTTTTTTAACAGAGTGGGTATATATTTTCTTAGATATTATGTTATACGTTCTTCAATTTATGTTTGCATTACACGGCTTTTATTTAGACTCTAATAAATTATTGTGCTTGTCTCCCTTGTTTCTTAGAAATTTTATTAAATTTATTTATTTCCCTTGATTATATAATTTTCCATTATACAGATTTCCATATATTTATCTATGAAACATTACAAGAATTGAAACGAGTTGTTATATTCATAGGAAAAGTAACGGATGCAGAAGGATGTACGAATAGACAATAAAAACCGTTAGGTACGTGTACCTCCTGCGAAGAAGTGATATACTAAACACACTTATAGTGTACATACCGTACAACAAAATCCACAATGGTGAACATAAATGTATAAAAGAAAAGTGGCGTGGGATAAAAAAAAAAAATAAAAACTTACAAAATATTAATAACGTGTTCAAAATTGTGACTGTCTACGTCTAATTTCTCTAATCAATTTACGGCTTTGGTTTGATTCTTGTAAGACATCGTCATTGGTGTTTCTGTCTGCCCGTGGTATTCTTTGCATTTTCCTCAGAAACCGAATTTCCACAGACATTAGATGTTGTCAGCTTGTCAGCTAATTATCCACGCTTCTCATCCATACAAAAGTACAGGTTCTATTTAGCACCTCAGCGGTCTTTTTTACGTTGCAATTGACATCTTCTTATTAGTCAGTATGTTTTCCGTCTGGATAAAGGCTAACTTCGCCATGGCGATTTTTGTTCTAATCTCGTCAAGGCATCTCCTATCAAATGTTATGGCTGTTTCGAGATAGTTGTACCAATTCACTTCTTTAAGAATATTCCCATTTACCTGTATACTATATTGTGGTATTTACTTCTTCCTAGTGACGACCATAATCTGTGTCTTCATACAATTTAATTGTAACCCTAGTTGTTCACTGTGTGCAACAACCGCATTTACTGAATGTTGCAGATTCTACTCATTGTCTGCAATGAACACTGTATCATCCGCATATCTAATGTTGTTGATGTTACGTCTGCCAATGATGATTCCGCTAATATCTAATGTTATTGATGTTACGTCCCTCAATGATGATTCCTCTCATATCTAATGTTATTGATGTTACGACCCCCGATGATGATTCCTCTCATATAGTGTACAAAAAAGTCGGAAAAGAGGAAGACCACAACATAGATGGATTTAGGATATGATAGGTAGTTAATGTTATTATCCCCAATGATAATTCCTCTCATATCTAATGTTGTTGATGTTACGTCCCTCAATGATGATTCCTCTCATATAATGTACAAAGGCGTCAGAGACGACAACCTAGATAGATTCAAGATGTGATAGGCAGTTTAAACATGACAACAACAGACTCTTAAACCGGAAAGACATTAAATAGACTGTTATCGGAGTAAAGTTCTAGAAGGACATGCGAAGTGGTTATGCCCCTTGCCTCGCGTTTCGAAGGTTTTGGGTTCGATTCCGGAACACGTCGTTTGGTTCACGAGTGTAGTTTTCTCAGAGAAAGCCTGGGGCTTGTCGCTGGACCCTCTTGACTTTTACCAGATTCAGTTCCAAACAGTAGGTTTGGACATAATAAAAATAAATGGTGGAAAATGGTAAGTAGGAAGGTTTTGTCACAGTTCTGACGTAATGCCGAGATAGTGATGAGCAGATCAAGAGATGTGTATTGTCACCAAATTATCATATTAGAAAGAACACTAAGATAAAATATGTTACATGTTCGGCGACTGAAAGTTATTGCAGCTGAACACCTCAAACGGCGGCTTGTCTTTGCTAGTATGAAACATAAATCCATCGATGAGGCAAACATTAGCGACAGTCGTAATCCACTTGTGTATCAAAGACGGGCATCGATATTATCTGTTTCTTCGACCCATGAAAAGTATCTACGACAATATTTACTATCATTATGAGGCACATTCACATGTGCCTGCCAAATATATTAATTAGTGAATGACACTATCCAATGCCACCCATCGGACCCTGGAGCGCCAATTATTCCTCCCCACGACGCTTGACGACACAAGTGGGGGAAGATGATGATGATGATGATGATGATGATGATGATGATGATGATGATGATGATGATGATGATGATGATGATGTTAATGAAAACATCAGGGACTGCCGTAATCCAGTTGTGTATCAAAGACGGACATCGATATCATGTGTGTCATCGCGCCATTCACAGTTTCTACGACCAAATTTGCTATCATTATGAGGCACATGCACATGTGACTACTAAAAGTATTAAGTATTGTGTTTTTTCAATCGATCAATGTAATAAAATGGATATTACACTGAATATAATGCCCCATAAGTAGGCTACCCTTCATTTGTAATATTATCTACCACATTAGGTCACATACTGGACATTTAACATATCGCATTTATTTAAATTTACTTTTGTAAGTGTTGATCACAATAGCAATATATTTCATTAGATATTATGCTATACGTTCTCCAAACTAACTATCTGCATTACATTATCTTCATGTATACCCCAATAAATTATTTTTTTCTTGTCTCCCTTGTTTCTTAAAAACATCGTTTCAATGTATTTACCCTGGTACTTTAAATTCCTATTATACAGATGTCTACAATTTTACCTATACAACATTACAATGATCTAAACGAGTTGCAATATTCATAAGAGAAGTAACGGCTGCAGCAGGATATAACAGTAGGAAATAAAAACAGTTAGGTATGTGTAACTCCTGCGAAAAAGTTACATATACTAAACACAGGCACAGTGTACATACCTTTCAACGAAATCCTCATTAAGGAACATACATTTTGAAGACAGGAGCTAGGTGGGAATAATAAGATATATAACATAACAAACACAAAATGTATTATACGACAGAACAACAGACGCGAAAGTTGACACTGAGGTCTATATGGACCCTATGGTAGTTCTAAGGTTAAAAGTTGTTAATATGGTAGCAGACATGTTAAATGTTTTGCATATCCTATATAGGACATCGCTGTCAACATCAGCATCTTTCAGCTGATTGTTGATTTCTTGGCAAGATTACGCTCAGTAGTTTGTAGCAGACATGCTGTATTATATATCAAATTAAAGAGTGTTGAATAAGGAAAACTACTGTGTATAAGCCTATGGTAGATTCAGAAGTCGCTTGAGATGATTAATCATCCCATGGCACTTAATCAGTTAAGCCTAAGATGGCAACCATGACTGCCCACACTTATTGACTCCGGAGATAATGATGCCGACTGTTATCACCGCTTCACCAAGGAGACTACAGGGTCACTATTCTTGGGTTAGGTCGGTGGACTTGACCCGGTTATTCCATATTGCCTAGCCACCCAAATATCTATCTTTTTTGCGTTCTCTTGCTTCCTTTCCGACTTGATTGTCAATTCACAGAACCTACACAATATGAAAACTTAATTCTATAACACTTGGAATATCCAAAATAGGGAAAGGTCTAGCCATAAAACTACCACAAGACACAGTTCAGAGCTAGATCACACTAGAACGGTCTAGCAGTACGGACATCCACCGGGACTTCTTCTTAGTCTTCACACTCGGACCACTATCACATCTCCATTGATTCCAGTTTCCCACCTTACCTTCCTCCCCCCTTCTTCAGGTACACAGTCCACTCATTTACCTGGGATCTTCACTGAACCGTTACCATCCCCTAACCCGGTCCCCATGTCCCACATACACTTACGACGGTCTATATAAGAGTATCAAGGTGAAATTCATGATAGTATCACAGCCTAGACCGGTCTCCCTGGCCTAGGCGTTAAAGTCTTTCTCCGTAATCCAATATAGTCTCGCGAGTAATGTGACGTGCGCGATAATTGGTAGCGGTTCAAGCACGTCGGTAACTTACGGTGTATGTGAGCCGATCGCTCAGAAATCAATGGCAAACTACTGAGCGTAATCTTGCCAAGAAATCAATAATCATCTGAAATGTGGTGATGTTGACAGTGATGTCCTGTAAGCGATATGCGGGAAAAAAAGCATCACAGCCTGGAATTCTTTCCCATTTTCATTTCCCTTCATTGTTCATAGTTTTACCTTCTTCTCATCCCGTTCTCCACCTTAATGTAATCACTGGAGGGTCATCTCCGTGATGATATGTTGTGATTGTGTGTGTACTTGTTTGATGTTGAAGGCTAGTCGCAGCAACGTCCTGTATTGTTTGTATTTATGTTGTGTAAAGCTGCATTACTTTGTGTTATTTTATATTGTTTAGCAGTGGGTATGGAGCGTTTTACAAGCTGCATCACAATGATATGATGTTTATTGTTGTTGTTGTTGTTGTTGCTGCTGCCATATGCCGTATGACAAGCAGGTAGATAGTGATCTGATGTGCACGTACATCAGTGAATATAAATAGAACATTAGATGAAGTGAGCACGAGCTAGCACTAGAATTGTACAAGTGCTACGTCATCAAGTTGCGTTAATTAACAACGCGACTGTTGTTTTAGGGACTTCTACACCAGCTTACATGCAGAATAGACTCTTCCACGCTCTACACTGACAGCAATCCCACATATACAGTAGAACACTTTATTCCTTCAGAGATACACGACAGGAACTCCCTCACACACATATATTCACGACCAGCCACACCAGCTTACATGCAGAATAGACGCTTCCACGCTCTACACTGACAGCAATCCCACATATGCAGTAGAACATTTTACTCCTTCAGAGATACACTACAGGAACTCCTTCACACACATATATTCACGACCAGCCACGGCATCTAGGAATCGCCGGACAGCCAGTGCGGGTGCTCATTCATCGTGATTTGATCTCGTAAGTGCCGATGTCGGATGACCAGACTGAACGATCGTCTTGGCTTGACGGCCGGGGGCCGTAGCACTAGGCGTCACACACATACGCACGAGGGGCAGCTTGACACAACGCAAACACTTGGGCTACATGATAGGAGAGTGCTTGGCAGTATCATGAATCCTCGAAGAATGGATGTGAAGGCCTGAAGGCTGGCAGCAGCTAGAGTGATTGCATGTGACCACGGCTTAATGGTGGCTAAATAACGGCATCATTTATCAGGCCCGTGTCTTGTCTGTTGATGCAAGGTCTTGTCGTCTTGCGGTGAGAAGTTGAATGAAGAATGCTGACCCACAGGCCTTGCCGCAATTCCAGGGGAATCACGCGGACATCATACTTTAATCTGGACGAAGTTGAGCCGCATCAAACGAGCAGTGGGCACCTCTTCCTCAGTAAAGAATTACTATATGAAAGCATAGGTTCGCCCGTTGACAGTTGCTATTGTCAAGATTGTTGTTGTTTTTGGTGTTGCTGTTATTGCTTGTACTATTATATGCACGGCCTTGTTATTGTTGTTATTATTATTGACGATGTGACTTTTATTGTTATTATTATTGTTACTATTATTTTTTATTATACACATGATAGTATTGTTATTATTGTTGCGAATATTGTTGTTATTGTTGCTGTTGATGTTTCTGCTGTTATTGTTATTCATGTTACTGTTGTTATTACTCGTATATTCTTGTTGTTATTGTTGTTAGTGGTGATGTCTTTGTTATGTTATAATTGTTGTAGTTATTATTAATTTTGTTATTGTTATTGTTGTTATTATTGTTTCTGGTGTTGTTACTATTATTGTTGTTGTTATTATTGTTATTGTTGTCGCCGTCGCATTCGTTATCCTCCTCCTCCTCCTCCTCCTCCTCCTCCTCCTCCTCCTCATCATCATCATCATCATCATCATCATCAACATCATATATAACTAGATTCACACAGTTAATCTATTGCAGAGACTACAAGATGCCCCAGCCATTGTGCCACTGTAGATGTTGTTCAGACAGACTCACAAAGAGAACTAGCAACTCGCATCAGAAGAGGACAGTTCACATTCTTTGGGCATGTCATGAGAAGTGGAAAACTAGGGCATGTTGTCACAACGGGAAAGCTTGAGGGGAGGAGAGCCAGGGGAGAACAAGAGAGTAGATGCTGGACAGTTTGACATCAATTCATGGAAGAACTTATGTAACAGGAATGGGCGGCGGTACACTAGACAGAAGGCTGTGGACAGACATGGTCACCAACGGCATACGGATGGACTACATGTAGAATAAGATACATACACAATGTATAATACAATTTATTTGGATGGAACAGTCAACAAATAGGACTATCCAACAAGAACGCAGAGTTGCCAAAAAAAACGTGGTTTTTTTTTATTATTAAGATAAACAAAAATTAGAAAATGACATTTAAAACAATGTATTCCCTTTGTGAATTTAACCATAAAAGCCACAAACAATATGTTGCACGACTGGTTGCCTTGCATATTTCGTGGCTTCTCGTCAAGTGACAAGACAAGATGCAAGGAAATAAGCCAGGCAATAAATCGTGTCTCATATTGTTGATGGCTTTTGTGTTTAAAGAAAATTACATGTTTTGGAAATGTATGACACATTACAGCAACAGAGGATTATAATGGAGAGACATTTAAATAGAATGATATGGGAGTAAAGTTCCAGACAGGACAAGCGAAGTGGTTCGCCACCTGCCTCTCGCTCCGAAACTTCTGGGTTCGATAGCGGCGTACGTCGTTTGGTTCACGAGTGCAGTTATATCGTAGAAACTATGGGGATTATCGCTGGAGTTGCGTTGTTCTTACTTTCTGCGACTCTATCGGCAAGACACCCTGCGGAAAGACATTGGGCTATATGGGATAAAACCCGGTGCACTGAAGTCAATCCTCTTGCTTTGAAACTAACAAAAATGGATGGTGGAAAATGATAAGTAGGGTGGTATTGTCACAGTCATGGCTTAATGCCGAGACAGTGATGAGCAGATCAAGCAAGGGGTCAGACACTGGTGTGTTTTGTCACCAAATTCTCGTATTAGAATGAAAACCAAGGTCAAAAATTTTACATGAGAATTATTGCAGCTGTACACCTCAAACGGTCACTTGTCTTTGATAGGATCATATACAACTACATCGTTAAGGCAAACATCACCGATTGTCGTACTCCAATTGTGTATCAAATACGAACATCGATTTCATCTGTTTCTTCGCGCCATTAATAGTCTCTACGACCATATTTGCTGTCATTACGAGGCACATATACATGTGCTTGCCAAAAATATTAACAGAAGGTGCTGTCCTTTAATAGCGATTAACCAGATATTGCGATTGATATATTATCCCGTGGTTAGACTGCCCTTCATTTGTGATATTATCTACCACATTAGGCCAGATACTGGACGTCTAAGATATCGCAATTACTTAACATTTATTTTAGTATATATTGATCAGAGTGACTATATGTTTCCTTAAATATCACGCTTTACTTTATTCAAAATAACTATTTGCATTAAGCAACTTTCATGTACACTCCATTAAATAATTTGTCTTATCTCCCTTGTTTCCTAAAATCATCTTTTCAATTTATTTCCCTTGATACTATGATTCCTCTAAAAATACCGTAGAGCTTTGGCCATCATAGACCATAACTTTATAAAGGGAAAATCCCAACTGCACATCCCAAATGTAGAGGATGGTAAACCCATCAGGTTATGGCTAACGCAGCCCTGTGAACCGAGTACCCACCGGGATAAGTGAAAAACTCTGCAGCTGACCAGAGCCGGGCCCTCACGTGTCCTAACAGTCGGAAATGACTGTCACAAGCAGAGGCCCACTAAGTATACATATAAATAACACGAATCGTTCAGTGCACGGGCTGGCCGGGCTTCAAAGTTGACTTCTCGTTCAGAAAACAATGGCAAGCTACTGAATGTAAACTTGTATACAAACGCAAAATGGTGTTATGGTTTATCGCAACGTCCTGCAAAAGCCATATACAATTTTCGTTTACAACATGACGTTTTGGAAACGGTAACTATGGAGGAAAGTGTAACATCATCATCATCATCAGCATAATCATCATCATCATCATCATCATCATCATCATCATCATCATCATCAATATCATCCTCATCATATGCTATGACTGTGACGACCACAATCTGTGACTTTCATACAATTTAATTTTAACCATAGTTTCTCACTGTGTGCAACAATGGCATCTACAAAACGTTGCAGATACTGCTCACTGTATGCAATGAACACAATCCGCGTATATAAAGTTTTTGGTGTAACGTCCCCCAGTGATGATTCCTCTCATATCTAAAGTTATTGATGTCACGTCCCCCACTGATGATTACTCTCATATTTAATGTTACTGATGTTACGTCCACCGATAGTGATTCCTCTCATATCTAAAGTTATTGATGTTTCATCCCCTAATGATGAATCTTCACATATAGTGTACAAGTTAGTCGGAAAAGAAGAAGACCACAACCTAGATGGATTCAAGATGTGATAGGTAGTTTACACATGACAACGACAGAGGCTGCAACGGAGAGACATTAAATAGACTGTGGCGGGAGTTAAGTTCTAGACAGGACAAGCGAAGTGACCTCGCGCTCCGGAGGTTGTAGGTTTGATTCCGCCGTACGTCGTTTGGTTCACGAGTGCAGTTTTCTCGGAGAAACCCTGGGGCTTGTCGCTCTAGTTGCGTAGTTCGTACTTTGTGAGACGCGTTTGGCAAGCCGCCCTACGGAAAGATACTGGACTATATGGAATAAAACCCGGTACAACGAAGTCGATCCTCTTGAATTTTAACAGATTTAGTTCCAAACAAAAAGTAAGTGTGGACCTAACAAAAATGGATCGCGGAATATGATAAGAAAGAATGTTTTGTCACATATATGATTTAATGCCACGATAGTGATGAGCAGACCAAGTAAAGGATAAGACAATGTGCGTTTTCTCACCAAATTCTCGTATTAGAAAGAAAACTAAGGTAAAATATGTTACATGTTCAGAGACTGAGTGTTATTGCAGTTGAGAAACTCAAACCGGGAGCTTGTCTTTGCTAGGATTACAAACAACTCCAACGTTAGGCAAACATCAGCGACTGCCGTAATTGACCTGTGTATCAAAGACGAATGTCGATATTATCTGTTTTCTTAGCGCCATTAAAAATATATTCGACCATATTTTCTATCATTATAAGGCACTTACACACGTGCCTGGCAAAAATATTACAGAAAATGCTCCTCTGATAAGCTAATTAAACGGAACATTGCACAAGATATAGTATCCCGTAGGTAGACTGCCCTTCATTTGTGATATTATCTACCACATGAGGTCACATACTGGTCGTCTATGATTTCGTAATATTTTATATTTATTTTAGCAGCTATTGATCAGCGTGGTAATATATTTACTTAAGTATCATGCTATACTTTCCTCTAGCTAACTATTTGCATTTAACAGCCTTAATTTATACTCCAATAAATTACATTTTCTTGTCTCCCTTGTTCCTTAAAAATGTTATCTAAATTGATTTCCCTTTATTCTGTGAAATCACATTAATCAAATTTCTACATTTTTACCTGTAAAACGTATTCTGAAGAAAAGTAACGGCTGCTGCAGAATGTAACAATAGGAAATAAAAACAATTAGGTATATTCAACTATTGCGAAAAAGTGAGATAAAATAAACACGGACACAGTGTACATACCTTTCAACGAACTCCACAATGGTGAACATAATAAGTTTTAAGGAGAAAGAAAAAAAATGGAAGGGGGGGGGGGGATATAATTTTTAGAAATACAAATAATTATACTACGGCACAACGACAGACGCAAAAGTTGACACTGGCGACCATTTGGACTGTTTTTGTTGCTGCTGTTATTGCTAGTATTATTATGTGCATTGTATTGTTATCTTGTTATTGTTGTTATTATTATTTCTGTTGTTGTGATTGATATTATTATTCTTATTATTAATATTAACATTACATGCATGTTGTTATTGTTGCTATTGTTATTATTGTTGCTGTTTTTGTTATTATTATTATTGCGAATGTTGTTATATTTGTTTTTGAGGGCGATGCTTGTTATTGTTGTTATTATATTCCTTTGTTATTGTTGCTATTGTTACTGGTGTCTTTGTTATGCTATTATTGGTGCTGAGCTTGTTGATATAACTTCTGGGGGACACTTTGGCCTTCTCCCACTTTGTTTATTTTTCCCTGCGGTCAAATCTTCCTTTGTTTATTTTCCTTTTTCCGTGGTGTTTTACCTTACTTCTATTTCCAATGATCATATAGGTGCATATATGGTACCAGTAGATATATGTTTTGAAACTGGAATTTCAGGTAGTGGTTAAATCCATCCAGAACCATATATGACTTTTGATAGGAGCTCCTGGATAGAGAGATGACGAATCATATTTTGGATGAACTTACAGGTGAGTGTTCCATCCAACCACATAAAGCAGTTACCCATTACCACTAGGAATCAACCAGGGGACTTTTAGCCTGTACCTATGATTATAGAAGCAACCTCGACAATCTTCCTACCTGAACCTACTTACTATGGACCTAATTTATTTAGTCTCACAGAACATTTGAACATTTAGGGTCCAAAAACCAAACTTGGAGTGGAGAGGATTGAGCTTAAGATAGAGAATTCTCATCTCATCTCATCTCATGTTCCTCTTGTACATTGCGGTGTCGAGGTTAAGTATAAACATCGTGAGAGTGCCCGATTATGGGCTTCATATATCGATATTCCCATGGGCTCTGCTATTCCCTCAGTCCAACGTTTACGTGGTCGGCTCTTATTATTATAACCCAATAGATATATGGGTATGATTCAATCCACTGGGGAAATATGTGTTATGTTTTTTTTAAAAAGGTGAATGTTTAATGTATTAATGAATACATACCATGCCTTTTGAAATGGGTGATTATTTTGTGATCAGAATGGCCAAAACCCATCCCCATTTTGTTTGTTATTAAGTTTAATAGATATTTCATTTTTCACTCTGAGTGTTCCATTAATTCTTGAGTGTTCATGCTATTGTCTGTTACCTACTAATTCACCCTAGATATTAATTATTTATCTGAGAGCAGAGTGGCAAGGAAACTCCACAAGTTTATTATTATTCAAGGAAATCGTTTCCTTGTTGCCCTTGGGGACTTCCTTGGCTCTCCTGGACTCTATTGATAGCCTCAAGTAATTGAGTCATTGAAGGCTACTAAAATCATAGTGGGCCAGGATAACATTCGGAAAGATGAATTCTAGTTTGAGATTTCTCTTTGAGATTTCCCAAGATATACGACAGGACCTAAAAAAAAATAGATGGCTGAAAGTGATAAGTAGTGAGGTATTGTCACAGTTATGACTGAATACCGAAACAGTGATGAGCAGACTGAGTAAGAGGAAAGATACGGGTGCATTTTGTCATCAAATTCTCGTATTAGAAAGAAAACTAAGGTAAAGTATGTTACATGTTCTAAGGCTGAGTGTCATTGCAGCTAAACACCTCAAACGGCGGCTTGTCTTTACTAGGATCAAATATAACTGCAGCATTACAGCAAACATCAGCGACTGTCGTTTTTTTTTAAACATGTGTATCAAAGACGAACATCGATATTATCTGTTTCTTTACTCCATTAATAGTCTCTATGACCACACCTTGCTATCATTATGAGGCACATGTGCATGTGCCTGCCAAAAATACTAAACCAAAGTGACAAGTCATACTTATTAAACGGATATTGCACTAGATATACTATCCGTACGTAGACGGCACTTCATTTATTATATTATCCACCACATGAGATCACATATTGGAATTCTAAGACATCGTAATTGCTTACATTTATTTTAGTAGTTTTTGATCAGAGTGTCAATAGTTTAAATGCAATATTATAGTATAAGTTCTTCGGTCTAATTATTTGCTGTATATTGACGTCATTTATATTCCAATAAACTATTTTTATTGTCTCCCTTGTCGCTTAAAAATTTCATTTCAATTTATTTCCCTTGAAACTAAGAATTCCTATTATACATATTTCAAAATTTTTACATATGAAACCAGGGCTGTGCTGTGCTTTGATACAGAGAGACGGCCGAATCAGGCGGCGCCGTAAGGGGGCGGCAGAAGCAGTGAAATCAAAATACAATTTGAACTATTCAATAATTAAGAATCTTTAATGGGCGGCAAAGAAGAAAAAAAACATTTATGGGGCGGCATTTCGAAGACTTGCATCATACTGAGTAAATCTACCGCACGGCCCTTTGTGAAACATTACAATGATTGAAACTAGTTGCAATATTCATAAAAGAAATAACGGCTGCAGCAGGATGTAACAATAGGAAATAACAACAGTTAAGTCGTGTAACACCTGCGAAAAGATGAGAAATACTAAACACGAAGGCAGTCTACAGACCTCACAACGAACTACACAATGATGAACATACTATTTTTAAAAGGGGAGTAGGCTTGGGGGATAATAAAATATAATAAAATCAAAAATGCAAATAAGTATATTACGACACATTGACAGACACGGAAGTTGACACTGGAGTCCATTTAGACCACATGGTAGTTCTAGGCAGAGGTTCCTAAACCACGGCCCGCGGGCCACGTGTGGTCCGCCTGCTGTTCGAAAATAGCACGCGAGGCCTCTTATTTAATATAATATATTTTAATAATTTCAAAAATGCACTCGGAGCTATCCGTCAGCGTGCGATAATATACTCTGCTCGTTATTGTTATGCTCAGATACTATCGAATGCGCCTGTTCAGTTCGCAACGAAACGTTATGAAGTTCCCATATCCCAGCTTTGTCGACCAATCAGAGTGCGCAAGGCGCCATGTTGTCGTCTGTTACAACTGTATAGGAGAGTCGGCAGTATTGTGTTGAAATTAGATTTATTTTTCAAATGAAAATTTACCATTAAAGCCTATAAACATAAGTGTAGAAAATATAAAATCAAACAATGGTAAAAAGCGAACATGTGAAAACTTTGGTTGTCGTGAATTGGGGCGCTGAAAAATATTGTCTATCTGTTTCTGTCTAAAATAAATGAATTGCCTACAGAACGGGAATTTCTGCTGAACGATGACTGGCTTAATGACTTGGCATTTTTGGTGGACATCAGTCTCATTTAAACTCTTTAAATGCGAGGATCCAGGAGGGGAAAAAAACAAACAACTATTCACAAATTTGTGCGATGACATTTCTTCATTTAAAATGAGACTACGACTGTTTATCGGACAGCTGACTGAAGGGATTTAAGAGACGTTTCCAACTCAGAAGACGCTTGTGGCAGAAAAGAAATGTGACTCATTACAGTACAAAGTAAAAGTTGAAAGTCTTCTGGATATCTTTCAGTCGAGATTTCAAGAGTTCACAAAAGACCAGGATAATATTGCTGGCTTCATAAATCCGTTCATATTTCCCGATGCCAAACTCTGTCAATTACAGCAAGACCTTCAGCAGAATGTAATTGATTTGCAAATACAATTCTGAGTGAGATGTAAATTTCTGGAGCTGCCAGCTTCACCTTCGGCTGATCATATAGTTTTAGTTCTGGCGACTATTGCCTGTCGAACAATTTGAACACCTGCCTTCATTCGCCCAGAGATACACTTGTCGTTCTGGTTCGACTTACAGATGCGAGCAGTCATTTTCCGCAATGACCGTTTAAAAAAAAAAAAAAAGCAACTGTTCCAGACTAACCAACACTAAACCTAGCTGCGCTTATGACTTTGGGCACGACAGATTTCTGCCAAGACAGTTATAAACTGGCATGTGAACTTAAGTAACTGGTTATGTCATTTCACCTGCCATCCCACAGAACTGTGACTTACTTATTGACACGCCCTCGTAACTTATTCTACCCCGCTATGCACCGCTATATAGGACATCGCTAGGGGCTAAGACGGGGCTGTAAGGTGGATGTTCCAGAACATTTCGCGAATGAAGTTGAATGTGAAGTAGAAGCGTGGCTTAGAAAACAGAACACACAGTTCTATGCAGCCGGTTTGGGAGATCTTATAGAACAATGGAATAAGTGCATCAATGTTGGTGGAAATTATGTTGAGAAATAAAGGGACAATGTATGTATAAAAATAAATTGGTTTCAAGTTGTTATCATATTTAGTTATTTTTCTACAGCCATTTGTGATTTACCTGTTAACTTACTCTCGTACATTAATAGCGAGCGATCTTCGAAACTGATGTAAAATATATTGTAAAATGAACTTTTGGTTTTTAACCCCCACCCCCAACCCCCCCCCCCCCCCCCAAAATGACCGCAGTGTTATCAGTTATCAGTTATCAGATGGGGCATCTTATTGCACTCCGGACAGGTCCATAAGTGCTCAGATCCTCCCCCCAGCATATGCATCAGCGTTCGGTGGCTAATAGTACCAGTTCTGTGTTGGTTAACGAGGCACCTCGTTTTCCCGATGTACCTCTCGTGTCTGGCCGTGCCAATTCTTACTCCCAATTCTTTCATCCTGGACAGTGATGTGGATTCACTGACGTCAAAGTCTTCTGTTCTCGACATGTCTTTTAGGACGTTAATAACATCTGCACGGTCCATGGGCTGGCCATCTGCAGGAACGTGTGTTTACCTAAACGTTTGTAGTTTAAGTGTGTTTTTCGTGGTGGAATGGAGTTCGGACAGTGCAACGGAGTTCGTGCACGCGCGCCCGGACTCCCTTCAACATATCATCGGCACGCGGTGACGATATTTAAGCCAACCACGACGACCAGACGACGACCGGCAAGGACACAGCGTGGTAAAAGAGCAGGCGCACGCAGAAAGCGGTTAAAGTGTGACAGACTGGGCATCGGACACGTTCGAGTACTGTACTGGAACTGTGCATCATTTAGTCAACGCCGACCCATTCTTGAAAACCTACTCTACGGAAACGATATTGTTGTCTTACAAGAAACACAGCTCGGTCACGGAACAGTCAATGTCGCGGGGTTTCAGGGTTTCTTTTACAGGCGGCACCTCGGACAGGCCATTCTGGTCCGCGACAACATACTGGTGTCTGAGATTGATATGTCCGCCTGGAAGAGTGATGCCCTGCAAGTGCAGGTATTAAGAATAATGACACCAGTGCAGCTTGTAATCGTGAACATTTATGCACGTAATGGGAATGTCTACGTTCGACAATGGCAGAGTGTGTTCGACATAGGATGAAATGACATATCATTTACAGTGGGGACTTCAATGCCAGAGGTAGTCAATGGGGGAATAGCATCACTAATAGACAGGGAGAAGATCTGGAGGACGACCTGGCATCTGCTGTCCTAGTCTGTCTAAATGATGGGAAGGTCTCTAGGATGGCCACTCCACCAGGTGAATGTGACAGCGTCATTGACTTGGCGCTGGCGTCGACCACCATCGCACCAAGGTGCCGGTGGGGCACACTGGGATACCACGATATTGACCACCACACTTGTGTCATCCTGATCGAGAAAGACAGGGCCAGAAGTCAAGGAAACATGACAAATGCCTTCCCGTATTGCAATTCTTCCTCAGAGTGGGTCGTAACTGCAGCATCATCTGCAAAAAGCAACTCTCTGATCAGTACCTCCTAATTTTGGTCTTGGCCTTCAATCTATGAGCATTGTAGAGGCCGCCATCTGAGCGTGAGTGAATGTATATACCACCATTCTGATCACGAAAGGCATATTTCAGTAGAAGTGAAAAGTATATTCCAAAGAGGGTGGGAGCTAGTACACAACCTTGTTTAACTCCACTCTTGATTTCAAACTCTTCAGAAGTTGCACCATGAAACTTGATTATACCCTTCATGACTGTGTGGAAGGATTCCACAATGGACAGAAGAGTTGGTGGGCAGACAGTCATCTTTAGTGCCTTGAACAGACTCTCACGACTGACCAAATCAAATGCCTTTGTGAGGTCGATGAAAGCAATAAGCAGTGGTTGATTCTGTTCACGGAATTATTCTTGCATTTTTCGCAACGAGAATATCATATCAATGGTAGACCGGTTCTATCGAAAGCCACACTGTGATTCGGGGTAGACTTGATCTCCTAGGATCAAGGAGTGGTAATATATTTCCTTAAATACCATGCTATACTTTCTTCAAACAAACTATTTGCATTAAACAGCCTTCATTTATACTCCAGTACATTACATTTCCTTGTCTCCCTATTCCTTAAAAATGTAATCTAAATTTATTTCCCTTGATACTGCGAATTCCAATTAAACAAATATCTACATTTTTACATGTAAAACATTACAATGAGTGAAACGAGCTGCCATATTCTGAAGAAAAGTAACGGCCGCTGGAGGATATAACAATTGGAAATAAAAACAGCTAGATATGTTTAGCTCTTGCGAAAAAGTGAGCGACAGATGCAAACGTTGATACTGGGGATCATTTGGATTGTTTTTGTTGCTGCTGTTATTGCTAGTATTATTATATGCATTGTGTTGTTATCTTGTTATTGTTGTTATTATTATTGCTGTTGTTGTCATTGATATTATTATTAATGTTACATACATTTTATTATTGTTGCTATTGTTATTATTATTGTTGTTTTTGTTATTGGTATTGGGAATATTGTTGTTATTGTTGTTGTTAATGTTGATGCTGTTATTGTTAATCTTGTTTCTGCTGCCGATCTTGTTTGCGATGTTGTTTTTATTGATATTATTATTATTATTATTGATATTATTATTATTATTATTATTATTATTATTATTATTATGAATATTATTATTATTTTTATTATTGTCGTCGTCGCATTTGAAATCATCATCACACAGATAACGTAGAGCACAGACTACAAGATGCCCCAACCATTGTGCTACTCTAGGTGTTGTTCAGACAGACTCACAAAGAGAACTAGCAACTCGCACCAGAAGAGGACAGTTCACATTCTTTGGGCATGTCATGAGAAGTGGAAAACTAGGGCATGTTGTCACAACGGGAAAGCTGGAGGGGAAGAAAGCCAGGGGGAGAAAAAGAGAGTAGATGCTGGTCAGTTTAACATCATGGCATGGCGGAACGACTGCAACAGAAATGGGCGGCGGTACACTGGACAGAAGGCTGTGGTCATACATGGTCACCAACAGCATACGGCATGGACTACAGGAAGACGATGACACATACACAATGTATATTACAATTTAATTGGATGGAACAGTGAACAAACAGATCTATAGAACAAGATCTCATAATCTATATATATATATATATATATATATATATATATATATATATATATATAAAAGAGAATCTCCATCTGTATGTCTGTCTGTATGTCCTTTATGCGTTCGCGAACGGTCCATCCGATTGAGATGAAATTTTTTATACGTCTTCCTCTCATTCTCGCACTGCCAACTGTCATATATTTATAGTGTAAAATCGGTTACTTACTTAATATTATTTAATATTTCATTTTTCATTATAATTTCTATATAGCAAGGGGACTTAACTCTAGAAAAGTTATTTCAAGGGGCATAACTTTTAATAACATTTCTATATACCTTATAGTCATATTGTTGCATCGTTTTCAAGGATTCATAAACTCTTTGTCTATAGTTATATACAGGCATATGAGTTATAATAAATAATGATATAATCTTTAAGGACTTTTCAAAGTTTTCTTAAAAATAATGCATAATGCATAACATTGTAACGCATATTTTTATGCTTAAAGAAGTTATCTACAGTCATGTACGTGATTAAAAACAGTTTTCATTAAAATTAATGGATGGTGTGTGGAAGGACATTCTTTTAAGTAACTTTTTTTTGTTGTATGAATTTAATGAGACGCTCCCCGCCAGGAGCTGGGTGAAGCCACGCCGGGTCAGATAGATAGACAGGCAGACAGACAGATAGTCGGGAACGGGATCTTATACGACTACTTATATGCATTAAATGAGATGCTCCCCACCAGGGACTGGGTGAAGCCGGGCCGGCTCAGACAGACAGACAGACAGACAGACAGACAGACAGACAGACAGACAGACAGACAGACAGACAGATAGACGGGAACGGGAGCTTATATGACTACGTATATGAATTAAATGAGATGCTCCCCACCAGGGACTGGGTGAAGTCGGGCCGGGTCAGACAGACAGACAGATAAACAGACAGACAGACAGACAGATAGTCAGGAACGGGAGCTTATATGACTATGTATATGAATTAAATGATCCCCACCTTTTCGCTGCAGTTATCTACAGGCATATGCGTTATAATCCTCATCCTCCTCTCCCCTCCTCCTCCTCTCCCCTCCTCCTCCTCTTCCTACACTCATCCCCTTCCCCTCCCTCTCCTCCCTCTCCCTCCTCCATCCTCCTCCTCCCTTTTCATCCTCCTCCTCCATCTTCCTCCTCCTTCCTCTTTCTCCTTCCTCCTCCTCCCTCTTCCTCCTCCTCCCTCATCCTACCTCCTCGCCCTCCTCCCTCCTCCTAATCACTCCTCTTCCTTCCTCCTCCTTCCTCCTCCTCCCTTCTCCTCCTCTCTCCTCCTCCTCCCTCCTCCTCCCTCCTTCTCCTCCTCCCCCTCCTCCCTCCTTCTCCTCCCTCTTCCTCCCTCCTCCTCCCTTCTCTCTCTCCTCCTCCATCCTCCTCCCTCCTTCTCATCCCTCCTCCGCCCTTCTCCTCCTCCCTCCTATTCCTCCTCCTCTCTCCTCCTCCCTCCTCCTCCCTCTACCTCCTCCCTCCTCCTCCCTCCAAAAACCTCCTCCTGCCTCTTCCTCCTTCTCCCGCCTCATCCTCCCTCCTCCCCCTCCTCCCCCTCCTTCTCCTCCCTCCTCCCTGCTCCTTCTCCCTCCTCTTTCTCCCTCTTCCTCCTCAATCCTCCTCCCTCCTCCTTCTCTCTCCGCCTCCTCCCTCCTCCGCCCATCTCCTCCCTCCTCCTCCCTCTCCCTCCACCTCTTTCTCCCTCCACCTCTCTCTTCTCCTCCCTCCTCCTCCTGCCTTCTCCTCATCCTCCCCATCCTCCTCCTTCGTTCTCCTTCTCCCTCCTTCTCCCTCATTCTCCCTCATCCTCCCTCTTCCTCCTCCCTCCCCGTCCTCCCACGCCCTCCTCTTCCTCATCCATCCTCCTCCCGCTTCCTTCTCCTCCTCCATCCTCCTCCCTCTTCCTCCTCCCTCTTCCTCCTCTTCCCTCCTCCTACCTCCTCGCCCTCCTCCCTCCTCCTAATCACTCCTCTTCCTTCCTCATCCGCCCTCCTCCTCCCTTCTCCTCCTCTCTCCTCCTCCTTCCTCCTACTCGCTCCTCCTCCTCCCTCTTCTTCCTTCTCCTTCCTCTCCTCCTCCCTCCTCCTCATCCCTCCTCCTCCCTTCGCCTCCTCCCTCCTATTCCTTCTCCTCTCTCCTCCTCTTTCCTCCTCCTCCCTCCTCCTCCCTCTACCTCCTCCCTCCTCCTCTTTCCTCCTCCTTCCTCCACATCCCTCTTCCTCCTCCTCCCTCTTCCTCCTCCCTCTTCCTCCTCCCTCTTCCTCCTCCCTCTTCCTCCTCCTCCCTCCTCATCCTCCCTCCTCTTCCTCCTCCCCCTCCTTCTCCTCCCTCCTCTTTCTCTCTCCTCCTTCTTCCTCTTCCTTCTCCCTTCTCCTTCTCCCTTTTCCTCCTCCCTCCTCCTCCCTCCTCCTTCTCCCTCCGCCTCCTCCCTCCTCCTCCTCCCTCCTCCTCCTCCCTCCTTCATCCTTCTCCTCCCTCCTCTTCCCTCCTCCTCCTCATGCGTTCTCTTCCTCCTCCTCTCCCTCCTCCTCATTCTTCTCCTTCCTCCTCCCTCTTCCTCCTCCCTCCTCCTCTCCCTCCTCCACGCTCCTCCTCCCTCCTGCTCCCTCTTCCTCCTCCTCCCTCCTCCTCCCCTCCTCCTTCTCCCTCCTATTTCTCCCTCCTCCTCCCTCCTCCTTCTCTCTCCTCCTCCTCTCTCCTCCTCCTCTCTCCTCCTCCTCCCTCATCCTCCTTTCTCCTCCTCCCTCCTCCTCCCTCCTCCTCCTCCCTCCTACTCCCTCCTCCTCCCTCCTCCTCCTCCCTCCTACCTTTCCCTCCTCCTCCTAATCCCTTCTCCTTCCTCCTATTCCTCCCTACTCCTCCTGTCTCCTCCTCCTCCCTCCTCCTCCCTCCTCTTCCCTCCTCCTCCTCCTCTCTCCGCCTATCTCCTCCTCCCTCCTCCTCCCTCTTCCTCCTCCCTCCTCCTCCCTCCTCCACCTCCCTCTTTCTCCTCCCTCCTCCTACTCCTCCTTTTTCCTCTTCTGCTGCTGCTGCTGCCGCCGCTCCATTTACCCAAGTTTCGTCAGCTAGAGATGGGTTTTGGGTACTAAAATTTGACAGGACCATAAGTAGAGTATCTGGCCATAGTAGCTATTATACTATTCCTTACCTTATCACATATTGTGATGACTTGACGCTTAACATGATTTCTGTTGAGAGGGATAACGTAGCTTGAAAGATAGCGTCAATAGTCGTTACCTTACGGTCTGTGCTGAGTCCATAATTCAAACTAAGTGCCAGTCCAACCAGGGGACTATACTTGATACAAGCAAGGCAGATGGCGACAATGAAGTAATTATGGATCATGCATCATGTCGCAACAGAAAGCACCCTGCAATTATACATTTATATGATTCAACAATGTGAAAAACCAGCACCATTGGGTCCTGACAGTAAATTAAAACTTAAACACATACAAAGTGTAACTACCCACACGTAATGAAAGGGTGTCCCTTTCATAGGAGAGAGGGGGAGAGTGTCAAGGACCTAATACCCTGAATAGCAGGTGATAGACAGGAGACAGGTCACGGCAGGATAACAGGGGAGATAGGCTGGCGTCCTGCATCACGGTCACAGAGTGCGAGTAGACCTATAAACAGGCTAAGGCCCGTAGTCACCGCACCACACCGCACCACACGGGACTCACGGACTGTGAGCAGCCGTGAACTGGCCAAACGTACCTGTGTTGGTCAGACGGGTTTAGGACTTCGAGACGGACAGACATAGGCCAGTGGTTGTGTTTAGTGAGCGTTGTGATATGATCGTAGAAGTGATGGCGCGACTGAGTTATGAAGCGAGCTGTGCTTGAATTGGGACGTGTGAGTTGAGAGACAGTGTGAGAGCTATGTTATGCCATTATATTGTATAATATCTCATGAAGGATTATAACCTTGTTATGATGTTTTGGTAGGAGTTGCGTGTTGCCAAGAGCGCAACTCATGTGAGTTTACACATGTGAATAGTCGTGTTGAATAAACGGTTCAAAACTATCATTGCCGTGCGCGAGAGTTCAGTTATTGAATGCATTGCAATTGTTTCACCTCTGTCCTGGAATGCGAGCCAGAATTATGTCTAAGTAAGACTATGACAGGTACTAATCAGATAGTTGCTTTTTGCGGATGGTGCTGTAATTACGACCCACTCTGAGGAAGAATTACAACATCTGCTATCTGCATTCTCCAATGCTTGTTCTGAATTTGGTTTAACAATTAACAACGTCTCCTACCTCTCGACACCGAACCATCTGTGTAGATAATCACATCACCCGAGTGAGCATTATCCTGAATTAGTTGCTGGATTTCCACTTCCGTGGCCTCTGCTGGCCACTCCCTGCACTCCCGGCTCAATGTGATTATAACTCTGCACAAGTCGGACTGCTCCGCTGGCACTCTGATCCACTCCTTTCCTCGCCTAATGTTCTCCAAGATGCACACATGAGCAATCCATGATTTGCCTCTTATCAGTCGCTGACCCTTAACTGCTTCCAGCGCCTCATGCAAAGGGTGATCTGTGTCTGCAGCTACTCTGAGGTATGTCTTCGCATGCAGCATACCTCATATCAAATGATAATGATGTTACGTCCCCCAATGATGATTTCTCTCATATTTAATGTTATTAATGCCACGTCACAAAATGCTGATTCCTCTCGTATCTAATGCTATTGATGTTACGTTCTTCAATGATGAATCTCCTCACATCTAATTTTATTGATGTTACAACACCCAATGGTGATTCTTCTCATACGGTGTACAAAGGAGACGAAAATAGGAAGACAACAACGTACATGAATTCAAAACGTGATAGGTAGTTTACATATGACAGCGAGAGAAGCTTACAATGAAGAGACATTTAAATAGACTTTTATGGGAGAAAGGTTATAGACAGGACAAGCGAAAAGGTTACGCCACCTGCCACGCGTTCCGAAGGATATGGGTTCAATTCCGGCATACGTGGTTTGGTTAAAGTGTGCAATTTTCCCGGAGAGACCGATGGGCTTGTCGTTGGAGTTGCGTAGTTCGTACTTTGTGCGACGCGCTCTGCAACCCGTGTTATGGAATATTACTGAGCTATATGGGATAGAACCCGGTGTAATGAAGTCCATTTTCTTGCGTTTTAATAGATTCAGTTCCGAACAAAACGTAAGTTTGGACATAACAATAGATGGCGAAAAATGATAAGTAGGAAACGTTTTATCACAGATATAATTTAATGCCGAGACAGTGATAAGCATACCGAGAGGGGTAAGACACGGATGCGTTTTTTTCCACCAAATTCTCGTATTATAAAGGTAAATCATGTTACATATTTGGCGACTGAGAGTCATTGCAACAAAACACCTCAAACGGCCGCTAGTCGTTTCTAGGATTAAATATAACTCCAGCGTTAGGCAAACATCAGCGACTGCCTTAATCCACTTGTGTATCAAAGACGAAAATAGATATCATCTGTTTATTCGCGGCATCGAAAGTCTCTACAACCATATTTGCTATCATTATGAGGCAATTTTTTTTTTTTTTACACCTTTATTGAGTGTTAAGAAACATTTGCATTTGTATTGTTTGTGTTGTTACAGAGCGTTGCTTGTGGAAGTGTAGGTGACATATGTGCAAATGTTTACAACATATATTTCAACATTTCGAGACCGAGTAAGAAATGTTACTATCAGACAGACTGTGGGATCAACACCTTGTGCCACATTTATTGAAAGACAGAAGATCAAGTGGTTTGGCCATGTTGTTAGAATGCAACATCAGCAACTACCATCACTGGCCTTACATCAAAGATCATCTGCGACGAGACCACGAGGACGTCCAAGAAGAAAATGGATTGACGACATCAGAGACATTGTACAACCACACGGAATGACACTATCCAGTGCCGCCCACCGGTCGCTGGAACGCAAATTATTCCTCCCCACGACGCTTGACGGCAGAAGTGGAAGATGATGATGATGATGATGATGATGATGATGATGATGACATTTGAAATGAGGGATAACGAAACACGAGTACAAACAACAACAAGACGATAGTATACCATTTTTTTCCTTCGCCACCCTCTCACCTGTCAGCCCCAACCCCACCAATACCATCATCACCACTTGGTAATGAGGAAAATGGTAGTAAAACTGTTAGAACCAACCTGTGAAGGCAGCAGTAGCATCAAAACCAACAGTGTCGAAAAGGTGGGGGAAAAGGGGGGGGGGGATGGTTGTCAAGGAGTATACTAGTTTACAATGCAGAAAGGTAGTTGTTGCATTTGTATTGTTCGTGTTGTTACATGCGTACTGTGTGTTCAGTATTTGTGTGCGTGTATTTGCGGATCGTTGCGTCTGGGCGTGTAGGTGACATATGTGTAATATTACAACAATTAATTCATTTGCATATTTACATGTCAAAGGGGGGGGGGGGGGGGGGGTAACCCAAATTTTATTTATTACCGTGCTTGTTTCCCCTGTCACCACCATCTCCAGCTGGCTCCAAAGCCACCAATACCATCGCCACCTTTCCAGGTAATGATGGCAGTGGCAGCCAATTGATAGAACCAACCAGCGAGGGCGGTAGCAGCGTCAAAACAAACAAACAGTAAACAAGCGGGGAGAAGGGGAAATGAGGGAGCATAAATAGTAATAGTAAACATCCATACAAATTAACAACAATAAAATTGATAGCAATAACCCTTAATAATTGAAAGACAAAAAATAATAGACGTGTAGGTGACATATGCGCAAATTTTCCAACATTTTATACATTTGAAACTTTCTTCATTGACATTGTTGTAAGGAAATGTTTTAAATCAAAAGCGTGATGGTAGTGGGCTGTTATTATTTCCCCTGCCGCCCCGCTCTCCTGTCAGCTCCAAAACGCCTACCAAGTACCATAACAACCTCTCGGTGATGATAAACATGGCGGTGCAAAAACTGTTTAGAACCAAACGGTGAGGGTGGCAGCAGAGACAACAATCACAATATAAAAAAGGTGGGAAAGGGGGATGTGACAGTATACGCGTTTACAAAGCCATATATATTAATAGTGATTTCAATGATAATAATGCAAAGTAACAACCAAATACATAAATAAATATAATAGTGACAAGGATAAACACTGCTAAGGCCTAAGGGTGATAGACTCAATGATAATAATAGTTTTAACATGTGATTCCATGTGCTAAATTGATTTTCTTAGGAATGGTGTTTACATAAAATATATCTTATAATAATTATGACAAAGAATAAAACTACTAAGAGTGATAACAGCAATGCTAATATTAATAAACACAATGGTAAGCTTTGTTTTGATAATGGTCACATTTTCCAAACATGTGATTCCATTTGCTAAAATTATTTTCTTAGAAATGGTGTTAAATTATGGCTGGTACATACAATAACAATTGCATCCTGCACTGTTTAATAATATAGTAGGTGTAAAAAGGAGTTGGTTATCTTTTTTTCTCCTTGCTTATTTTTTTTTTCTGTTTTTTAAATTTTTTTTTAATTTTTACATATACTTGCAACATGCAATGTTCAATAATAGCAGAAGTAAAAGGAGTTGGTTATCTTTTTCTCCTTGTTTATTTTATTTTTCTTTTGGTCTTATTTGTAAGGGTTTATTCATATTTCCCCTTCCTCTTTTTTTTTAAAACTTATTGTAGAAAGTAAACAAGCATCAGTATTAGCACAAATTTTTACAATCTTTACATTTTTGTTTCCCTTGCTACCCTCTCACCAATTTGGTTCCACTCCACCAATGCCATTACCCCCCACTCTGGGCAATGATGGTAAAGGCAGGATAAATATTTGAACCAAACTGGTGTGGGTATCAGCAAAGGCAGCAACAAACCATGAGCAAGGGGAGGGGGGGGCCATTGGAAAGGGGTTTTGGTTTATTACTAATGATGATAATAATAATAATGACAGGAGGAGCCATACTGAGGGTAATAACAGCAATTATTAAAAAAAACAGCAATGGTAATAATAGTTATGAAAATGATAAAACATTTTTACAATATGTGATTCCATTTGCTAGGATGATTTTCTTTGTAATGGTGTTAAACATAGCCTAGCAGGTACATACACATGCAAACTGCAGTTTTTAATAATGCTTGGAGTAAAGGAGTGGGTTATATTTTCCTCCTTGTTTTTTCCCTAAATGTAGGGGTTCATTCATATTTCCCTCTTTGCTCTCTCTTTCTTTTTTTTAAAATAAAATTTAACCAAACATTTGTATTTGCATAAATTTTTACAACATCATTGGTTTGATAACCATATGTGTTTTGTATTTATTCATTCATTCAACACTCACTCACATGATTCAAAGGGGGTGACTAAGAGAAAGGGAAATCTTTACATTTTTGTTTCCCGCGCTACCCTCCCACCAATTGTTCAATTCCATCAATGCTCTCCTGACCACCCTAGTAATGATGGCAGGACAAAAGTTTGAACCAACCAGTGGGGTTAGTAGCAAAGGCAACAAACTGTAAGCAAAGGGGGGGGGGGGGGGGGGGGGGGCCCGGGGGAGATGAAATTGTAAAATAATAATGTTGATATCAATAATACTTATAACATTAATGATACTAAGGATAGTAAAGGTAGAATAATGATAGTCATAATAATAATGATGATAATCATTATAATAACAATAATAATTAAATAATAATAATAATAATAATAATAATAATAATAATGATAATAGTGATAATAGTATAACACATATGTGAGTTTGTTTACTAAAGTGATAATCTTTGTAGTGGTGGTAGTATAGCACAACAAGTGCATTTAAAGCAAAACATTCCATAAATAGTACATTTGAATGGGAGGAGTTAAATTTTCGTTTCTCCTTTTTTCTTTTCCTCCTTGTCTTTAAGGGTGAAACCATCATTTGAAACAAATAAAACAAGCATTTATACTTCCACTATTCTTTACATAAGGGAATTTCCATTGGTCTTTTGGCCATATGTGATCTTTTTAATCATCCACTCACCATTCATTCACAGTTTCTTCTTTCTTTCTCTCTCTCATGTATTATCAAAATTACCAAAAAATTTCCAAAATTGCCAGAGTTGGTATACCATTTATACCAACTCTGGAAATAGTTGTGATATCTTGTGTGTGTACATAAAGGAAATTAAATGTGTGTTATATGTGTGGTGTTTGTATCTGGCAAAATTTCTGCAGGTCCATATAGGTTGTCTGTAGTAAGAAAGTGCTACAAGTAGTTTTGTATGTATGTCCTTAGCTGTCCGTGGTATAGTATTGAGAAAAATTGCTTTATATATGTCGGTTTGTTTGCTGTGTGTGTTTGTATGAGGTGTTTGAGTGTTTCGCGTGTGGCAGTAATTGTTGGACATGTATAATAAATGTGTTCCTCTGTCTCTTGTGTGTTGTTTCTACATAATTAACATTGTTTGGATAGGTATGCTTCTACCTGTGTTGTTGGGGTCATACTGTATAACAGTCTATATGTGATCTCCCTAGCTTTTGGTGTTATGTGTTTGTTGTGTAGGTTTGAAAAGGTGCATGTGAAGTCTGTCATGAAGTATTTGTGTCATCTTTTAATCCTAAGTCTTAGTGATGGTGCTTGTTCTCTAACTAAATGTTTGTATATTGTGTGTGTTGTTTGCTGTATTAACTGTTCATGTCCTTTTATTGCATGTATGCATGTCTGATAGAATGTTGGCAGTCTTCCCTGGTAGTGTGCATTTGCATTGTTAAGAGGTGGAAGATGTTTGATGTTGTGGCCTATGTAGTATAGTGCTAGTCTGTTCTGTTCAGGGTGTCTGATGATTTTACCTATGTGACTGATTCTAAGTGACAGTAATTTTGTCTGGATGTCCTGTAGTGCAAATCCCGCCTTGTTTCCTGTCTTGTATGAGAGTTTTGTGTTGAATGCTGTATATTGTGTTGGTGAAGATGAAGCGTCTGATTTGTTTGTTTATGTTTGTGACGGTCTGTTTGGGAGGGTCCAGTACTGTCACTAGGTATATTATTTTGGGTAATATGTATGTGTTGACTATTGTGCTTCTACCAAATATTGTGGATGTCTTGTACCTATACCTGTGTAACATGTTTGTGATCTGTTCGGTCAGTGCGTGCCATGTCTGTCTGTGTGTTTCTGTGGGATCACATGGAAATGGTGTCTATGTGTTTCAGATCTGGAGGGAAATCAGCCTTTTGTTTCCACTTTCCCAGGCCCATTATCTGTGATTTCTGTACATTAATTTTGGCTCGACTGCCTTTTCCAAAATGGGTAAAGGTGTGGAGTATATTCCTTATTGATGTGTTGCTGGTGGGAAAGAAGGCAGTGTCATCTGCATAGGCGATGAGCTTCTGCTCTCCTATCCCATGCAGGAAGGTTCCTTTAATACTAGTGTCTTTCCTTATCTTCTCTAATAAAGGTTCTAGGGTGGTGAGCACATACAGGAGTGGTGATAAAGGATATCCCTGTCTTACAGATCTCGTGAGCCTGAAGCTAGCTGTCAGTGAATGGTTCACCAACACTCTGCTGTCAGGATTTTTGTACAAGATCTGTATCCACTGCCTGTAGTACTCTCCTATGTTACAGTGTTCTAGTGTTCTATGCAGGTAAGTGTGGGAAATTCTGTCGAAGGCCTTCTCTTGATCCAAGGATAAGATGGAGGATGGACAGTCTTTTCCATGTGTGTAGTTGATAATATCTCTAATGAGGTGTGTGTGGTTGTGTATATTTCTGTCTTTGACACTGCCCTGTTGGTCTGGGTGTATTAGTGTTGGCATGAAAGGTTTAAGTTTGTTGGTGAGTGATTTGGCGAGTATCTTGTAGTCTGTGTTGAGTAAGGAAATTGGTCTGTAGTTCTTCAGTTGTGTTTTGTCAGTTTTGTCTTTGCATATGAGTGTAATGTAAGACATGTTACAGCTGTCTGGGAGATTTTTTTTTGTCAAAGGCTTCCTGATAGACTTTGAGGAGAAGATTGCCTAGATTAGGGAAGAAGTGTTGGTAGAATTCTACTGTCAAACCGTCTGGTCCTGGAGATTTGTCTTTGTTTAGTGTGCTTAGTGCCTGTGTTATGTCTGTCAGTGTCAGTTCTGTGTCCAGTGTGTCTCTGTCTGTGTTAGGTAATTTCTTTGTGTACTGTAGGAAGTTGTCTTGTATCTGTGTGTCGACTGTCTCTGTTGTGAATAGTTGTGTGTAGTGTTGTTGGAAAGCAGTCTCTATGTGTGGTGTTTCTGTCTGCATGTTTCCTTGCATGTCTGATATTTTGCTTATTTGTCTGTTACGTTGTACATTCTGTTCTATTGCCAAATATTGCCTCGTAGCTGTCTCTTGTGTAATTGTGTTGAGTATTGTGCTGAGAAGAGCACTTCGATATCTGTGTTGTTGGTGTTCTTCTAGTTGTGCTTCTAATGTGTGTAAGTGATGTGCATCTATGTCTGTTTGGTTTGTTAGTCGTATGGCTCTCTGTATGATGCGCTCCTGTCTTAGTCTGTCTTTGTGGATCATGGTTGCTAGATGTTGTGTTCTGCTTCGTATGGTGTTTTTCAATAAGTCCCAGTATTGTGTGATGTTCTCAGTCGGTATATTGTCTGTGTACGTGTGTATGAGCTGTGTCATATATTTTACATATTCTGAGTGCTCCAATAATAAATTATTGAACTTCCAGTGAGGTGACCTTTTGTTTGGCTGCGTGTTTGTGCTGTTTGTGCTGATGTGTACTAGTATTGCTTTGTGGTTTGTGTAATATAATGTTTCCCGTAGGTGTTTGGTTTGTATGATGTGATGTGTTGCGGGCGTGTAAATCCGGTCTAATCTATATGATCTGTTGTGTGTTTTATTTGTGTATGTCGTTTCTCTACTGTCGGGGTGTGTATGCCTGAATGCGTCTGTGAGGTTGTGTGTATCGATTATATTTCGTAGTGTGTCAAGTTGATGTAAGCTGTCCCTGCCGGCTTTCCTCAGCTGAGTTTTCACCTCCCCACCTACCACGTCTAAATCTTCAAGAACACAATTGTAATCACCGGCAAGAACAAAATTTTGTCCCCTGTATGTCTGTGTTAGTAAGTCGTCTAAATTTTTATAAAATAGAGGTTGATAATTGTAGTTAGGTGGTGCGTGTATGTTCACAATGGCAAATGAGTGTGTGTCGTTTTTAACTTGAACTGTGGAAATTCTACCATGTGCGTCTGTGTGTGTTCTAAAAATAGTCCACGTGTCGGAAATTTGGAGAATGGCTGTCCCTGACCCTACGTTATGTTTGGCCAAACTGAAACACGAGTTTCTTAAACCTAGCCGTGTCACTAATTCTGCTGCTTCAAAGTCTGTTTTAATTTTTGTTTCTTGTAGTAAAATAAAATCGGGTTTGTGTTTGTGTATGAGTGTGACTATATGTTGTAATTTCATTTTCATACCACGAATATTCAAACTAATTAAACATAAGTTGTCCGCCATTTTTAAAATTAAATTTAAACAACATGGTGGTTAATTTAAGTGATTACCTTGATCTTTTCTGTGGTAATTCAAATGTGGGTCGTGTCTTCGGTTGTGATAATATGTTTGTGGTCTTCGTTCTCCTCGTGGTCTTCGTCGGTGTCTTCATCAGTGTTTATAAAAAGTGGTCCTTCATTGTCGCTGTTTTCATTTTGTTTTGTAGCAGCTTTCTTGCATGGTTTGGAAGGGGAAGGGGAAGATCTTCGTTCCTCTTCTCTTATGTCTTTGTTGTTTGAGGAATTCCTTCTCTCTGTCCACTGTCTTTTTCTGCCGTATTGGACGGTTTTGAAACCGTCGTCGTTGGTATCTTGTGAAATTGTTTTTGTTTGGGTTTCTGCGGCTGTCTCCGTGGTCACCGGTCTGCCAGTTACCTCGATGTCATCTTGGACAGCCTTGTTTTTCTGTGTGTCGGCCTTACCGGTGATTGCCGGGAAATCCTCTTGTGTTGGTTCAGAAGTTTTCTTGTTATTGTCTTTCTTCTGCCGCCTTGTCGGGCATTTGTTTGACCAGTGGTCGTCTTGTCTGCAAAATGGACATTGGGTCCGGCGACCTGGTATAGTGAAAAGTCTGCGGTGGTCGCCTGTTATTTTCCCTGGCGCCGTGATCTTTGCGTAGTGCGGTACCGGTTTTTTGGGGGTGCACAGCACGCCCCACTTGCCGCCACCGTATTGGATTCTGAAGACTTCCGCGTGTTCGTCTCCAATTGTCTTTTCGACTATGAACTTTACTCCCTGTGGAGAAATAGTGTTGGGAAGACAATGAATCGTAACTCGGTCCCTTTCTCGTTCCAGGTGCTCTATTGATAGCTCCAGTCCCTCCGCCGGCAGCTTAACTGTTTTGCCATGAAGGCCTTTGTACACTGCCACATGGGCCGCCTGGGTTAGGTTTACATACCACCGAGTAGGTACTTCGTACCGGTATACGTCAGTAATACCGCCATGTGGTACTCCACATGGGCCCAGCAGCGTGCTGTAGATTAAAGAAGGCGTGGCCTTGGCCGCAGCGCCAGGGCCAGTAAATGTAATTACCAACGTACCTTTGTTGTGTAGTGGTCTTCCTTCGAGAAAATGGTCGATGTCGAGTGAATCCATGCTCTTGACTGGTGCTATTTCTGCTGTGAAGAAATCCGGAAATATCACCACAATAAAAAATCTGAAACACGAAGGCGAAAGATTTGTTCGTTTGTGAAGAGAAACCAGATAGGCGAAAGATTTATTCGTTTGTGAAGAGAAACCAGAGGCACATGCACATGTGCCTGTCAAAAATATTAACAAGAAGAGACGAATGGAAATTCAGCGATTAAATTAATATTGCATTTGATATATTATCCCGTATGTAGACTGCCCTTCCAGTGTTATATTATCTACTACATGATGTCACATACTGCACATCTAAGATATCGCAATTATTTACCATTCATTTTAGTACCTATTGATCAGAGTAACAATATATTTCATTAAATATTATGCCATATTTTCTCCAAACTAACTATTTACAATAAACAAACTTTATTTGTACGCCAATAAATTATTCGTTTATTGTCTGCCTTGTTGCTTGAAAATGTAATCTAAATTTATTTCCCTTGATACAGTGATTTCTTGTTATACACAGTTCTACATTTTTACCTATAAAACTTTACAATGAGTAAACCATATATGCAATATTCTGAAGAAAAATGAGAGTTGCTGCGGGATAGAACAAAAGCAAATAACAACAGTTAGGTATTATTAACTCCGGCCAAAAAGTGAGAAATAATAATCACGGACCTCCCCCGATGTGTCTCCACCTTGCCGTGGTGGGGGAGCTTGCGTGTCCCATCGACCTCATGAGCTTGTTGATGGATGAAAACTACATATCGGACAGCTTATGGGATAGGGGCCAGACTAAGAGGGACACAACCTGCTGCTCTGCAGGTAGACTGAGGATAGCAGTCAAAAGTTTAAATCAGGCGCACGAAGGCAGAAGTTCTTGGTCCGGACATACTCTAAGGCTCTCTGTTGAGGGTTGAGGCTGAACGCCGCTAAGCCATAAACCCTCGGATGTGAGAGTCGGACCGATAACACCTATCGAAAAATAGAAGTGAGATACTGAGCACGCTACATGCCCAGTTCTGTTACTTGTTCGAAGGCTCTTTTTAAAGGGGGCTTTTGGGGAGAGGAGGTAAAGGGAGATGGTTAACCATTCCCTCATGAGACACGCAGGCGGTGTTCAGAGAGTTAACACTCTAATCACAATAACATCACGCCTCGTGGTAGCCATAGAGAAGTTGAGTATACACTCAACAGGCCACGTCTACCATCGGCGTGCGACGTGAGGCGACACGCACCAAGGTGAAAGTCATCCGCGTGGTGTGTGACCGCGGAAGGCAAGATTGTCAGACGGGAGACGGGAACCTCTAGTGTACACCTCGTTAGAGTAGCGATAGGGTTTTTCTTGTGTTTATTTGTGTAGAAAGTTAGCTTAGTGGTTAGCAGCTCGTGATAGATAATACTGTGTGGCTTTATGTTGTGTGTTTCAATAGCGACTGTTCAATGTAGCGAGCCAACGGCAATAAAAATGTACCATTTATTTTCCTCGCACACGACTTGCAAGTTGTCTTGTATTGGTGTGCCAGAAGTACCCGATGATGCCTGTCAGTTGAATTGTTGACAGATTAAATTTTTAAGAAAAAAGGGAGACAAGAAAAAATATAATTTGCAGGCATATAAATCAAGGTATTTATTGCAAGTAATTAATTTGAAGACAGTACAGCATGATATTTAATTAAGCATATTGTCTCTCTGATCAATAGCTACTAAAATAAATGTAAGTAATTGTGATATCTTAGATGTCCAGTATGTAACCTCATGGTTTAGATAATATTACAAATGAAGAACAATCTACCTACGTGATGATATATCTAGTGCAATATCCATTCATCGTTACTTATAACATAATTATTTAATTGATATTTTTTGGCAGGCACATGTGCATGTGCCTTATAACGATAATAAATATGGTCGTAGAGACTGTTATTGGCGCGAAGGAACAGATGATATCTATTTTCGTCTTTCATACACAAGTGGATTATGGCAGTCGTTAAAGTTTGCCTAACGCTGGAGTTATATTTTATCCTAGCAAAGACAAGCCACCGTTTGAGGTGTTTAGTTGCAACTGCTCTCAGTCGCGAAACATGTAACATGTTTTACCTTAATTTCCTTTATAATACGAGAATTTCGTTTTTTTTTTAAAAACACATCCGTGTCTTGGTCTGCTCATCGCTGTCTCGGCATTAAATTATAACTGTGACAAAACCTTCCTAATTATCATTTTTCCGCCATCCATTTTTTTATGTCCAAACCTATGTTTTGTGTGGAACTGAATCTGTTAAACGGCAAGAGAATCGAGTTCAGTTACACCGGGTTTTATCCCATATGGCCCAGTAATTTTCCACAGGACGGGTTGCAGAACGCGTCGCACAAAGTAGGAACTACACAACTTCAGCCCGGGTTTCTCCGAGAAAACTGCACATTTTAATCAAACGACGTACGCCGGAATCGAACCCATAACCTTCGGAATGCGCGGCAGGTAGTTTAAAGATTTTGCTTGTCCTGTCTAGAACTTTACTCCCATAACAGTCTATTTAAATGCATCTCCATCGTAAGCCTCTCTCGCTGTCATATGTAAACTGCCTATCACATCTTGAATCCGTGTACGTTGTGGTCTTCCTCTTTTCGTCTCCTTTGAACACTATATGAGAGGAATCACCATTGAGGCAGGTTACATCAATAACATCAGATATGAGAGGATTCACTGTGACATTGCGATGTGAAATCACCTACAGCTTTCTTAAACATATGATATGAAAGGTGTTTGAACAGCTAGCACATTCCCAGACAACGGTATTATTTTAGTTTAGTTAGCGGGACGTTTGTCCAGTCAACGCAATGGTTGTAAACACAGCTACGCCTGGTTTTCCCAGTGATAGTAAAACACTGCCATGAGAATTACTAACTTGTTATTGTTGTTGTTGTTGTTGTTATTGGTATCTTTGTTATGGTATTATTGCTTCTGTTATTGTTAATGTTGTTAGTGTTGTTTTTGGTGTTATTATTATTATTATTACTATTATTATTGTCGTCGTCGTCATCGAATGTGTAATCACTATCAACATTATCAGCATCATCATCATATATAACTAGTTTCACCCAATTACCGTATAGCACAGACTACAAGATGCCCCAACCATTGTGCTACTCTAGGTGTTGTTCAGACAGACTCACAAAGAGAACTAGCAACTAGCATCAGAAGAGGACAGCTCACAGTCTTTAGGCATGTCACGAGAAGTGGAAAACTAGGGCATGTTGTCACAACGGGAAAGCTGGAGGGGAGGAAAGTCAGGGGAGAACAAGACAGTAGATGCTGGACAGTTTGACATCATGGCTATGGAGGAACGTCTGTAACGGAAATGGGCGGCGGTACACTAGACAGAAGGCTGTGGACATGACATGATCACCAACGGCATACGGCATGGACTACAGGAAGAAGAGGACACATATAAAATGTATATTACTATTTAATTGGATGGAAGAAGTGAACAAACATGTCTATCCAACAAGAACTCAGAACTGTAAAATAAAATGGTTATTAAGATAAATAAAAATGAGAAAATGAAATTCAAAACAATGTATTCCCTTAGTGAATTATAAACACAAAAGCTAGAAACAATATGTTGCACGATTGTTAGCCTGAAATATTTCGCTGAATCTCATCGGGTGACGAGACCAGTTGCGAGGAAATATGTCAGGCAATAAATGGTGTCACATATTGTTTACGGCTTCTGTGTGTAAAGAAAATTAAATGTTTTGGAGATGTATGACACATGACAGCGTACAGAGGCTTACGATGGAGAGACACTTTAAATAGACTGTTATGGGAGTAAAGTTCTAGACAAGGCTAGCGAAGTGGTTACGCCTACCTGCCTTATGGAATTGATTCCGGCGTACGTCGTTTCGTTCCCGAGTGCACTTATCTCGGAGAAACCATAGGGATTGTTGCTGGAGCTGCGTTGTTCGTACTTTGTGCGACACTTTCGGCAAGCCGCCCTGCGGAAAGATACTGAGCCATATGGGATAAAACCCGATGCAATGAAGTCGATCCTCTTGCCAGATTCAGTTCCAAACAAAAAGTAGGTTTGGACCTAACAAAAATAGATGATGGAAAATGATAAGTAGGGCGGTATTGTCACAGTTATGGCTTAATGCCGAGATCTTGATGAGCAAATCAACTAAGTGGTAAGACATTGTGTGTTTTATCACCAAATTCTCGTATTAGAAAGAAAACCAAGGTCAAATATTTTACATTTCGGCGACTGAGAGTCATTGCAGCTGAACACCTCAGACGGTGGCTTGTCTTTGCTAGGATCATATACAACTACATCGTTAAGGCAAACATCAGCGACTGTCGTACTCCACTTGTGTATCAAAGACGAACATCGATATCATCTGTTTCGTCGCGCCATTAATAGTCTCTACGACCATATTTGCTGTCATTACGAGGTACATATACATGTTCCTGCCAAAAATATTAACAGAAGAGCTTTTACATTAATAACGATTAAATGGATATTGCACTAGATATATTATCTCGTTGGTAGACTGCCCTTCATTTGTGATATTATCTACCACATGAGGTCACATACTGGCCGTCTAAGATATCGCAATTACTTAACATTTATTTTAGTATATATTGATCAGAGTGACAATGTGTTTTCTTAAATATCACGCTGTACTTTCTTCAAAGTAACTACAAGTATTTGCATTAAACAGCCTTCATGTGCACTCCAATAAATAATTTTTCTTATCTCTCTTGTTCCCTAAAATCATTATTTCAATTTATTTCCCTTGATACTATTTGTTTTTCCGCGTTTCCATCCTGTTTCAGAATATTGCGGTCAACATCAGCATCTTTCAGCTGTATGTTGATTCCTAGGCTAGATTACGCTCATCAGCACACCACGAATTTCTGAGCGACCGGCTCCATACTCTCATAAGTCACTGGCGCGACTCGAACCGCTTCCAATTCTCGTGTGGTCACGTCAACCACGAGAGTATACGGGGTTAACGGAGAAAGCTGCGAACACCTCGGCCAGGGAGCAGGCTCCTTGATACTATGATTCCTCTAAAAATACTTGAGAGCTTTGGTCAACATAGACCATAACTTTAGAAGAGGAAATTCCCAACTGCACATCCCAGAGGTAGAGGATGGGAAACCCATCACGTTATGGCTAATGCAGCCATGTGGACCGGGATAAGTGAAAAACTCTGCAGCTGAGCAGAGCAGGGCACTCACTTGTCCTAACAGTCGGAAATGACTGTCACTAGCAGAGGTAAAAGACCACCATGTTGATGTGGAAGGCAAGTTGAAACCACTACATTATCTTCTTAAGACTTCATGGCAAATCACATTTCAGAGGTAGTCCACAGACCGAGATCTGTGGAGAGCCATGAATGCCTACGCCAGTTGGCAGAGCACTTGATAATTATGATTATGAAGATAATGATACTATGAATTCATATTGTACATATTTCCCCAATGGTGATTCCTGTCATATGATATGTTATTGATGTCACATACCTCAATGGTGATTCCTCTCATATGTAATGTTATTGATGTCACATATCCCAATGGTGATTCCTCTCATATCTAATGTTATTGATGTCACATACCTCAATGGTGATTCCTCTCATATAGTGTGCCATGGACGTGGAACAGAGGAAGACCACAACGTAGACGGATTCAAGATGCTGATAGGTAGTTTACACATGACAGCGACAGAGGCTTACAATGGAGAGACATTTAAATAGACTGTTATGGGAGTAAATTTCTAGACAGGAATAGCGAAGTGGTTACGCCACGTGCCTCGCGTTTTTAAGGTTGTTGGTTCAATTCCGGCAAACGTCGTTCGGTTCACGAGTGGCGTTTTCTCTAAGAAACCTGGGGAGTGACATTGGAGTTCCGTAGTTTGTACTTTGTGCGATACGTTTTGCAAGCCGCCGTGCGGAAAGATACAGGGCCATATGGGATAAAACCTGGTGCAACGAAGTTGATCCCCTTGACCTCTAACAGATTCTGGTGCAAAGAAAAAGTAGGTTTAGACTTTAGACCGATCAAAAATGGATGGCGATAAATGATATGTAGGTAGGTAGATTTATGACTTAGTACCGAGACAGTGATGAGCAGACCAAATAAGGGGTAAGACACGGGCGTGTTTTGTCACAAATTTCACGAATTAGAAAGAAAACTAAGGTAAAGTATGTTACATATTGTGAGACTAAGAGTCAATGCAGCTGAACACCTCAAACGATATCTTTGTTTTTGCTAGGATCAAATATGACTCCAGCGTTACGGCATAAATTAGCAACTGTCCTAATCCACCTGTGTATAAAAGACGAATATCGATATCTTCTGTTTCTTCGCGCAATTAATAGTCTCTACGACCATATTTGCTATCATTATGAGGCACATGCATATGTGCCTGCCAAAAATATGAAGTTTATGTACATTCATTATTAACGACAAATTCCAATTCCAATTCCAATTTTCCAAAAAAAATTCCAAATTCGGCCTCGTCTAACCTGCTTCATCAGCTGTGGTTATTGTTGAGAGCCGTAGTTGTGTGGATTGTTAGTCCTAATTCCTACTAGTTTTATTGGTTCCGCTCTGTTCGTCGGATATGTTTGTTTTGTGCTGGTCCTGGTAAAGACCGGTCCTTGGTTGGGCCCGCATTCTCTCGTTTTTTGGCTTCTTTTCTCTGTTAGCCCTGCTAACTGCTTGTCGTTTCTTGTGTTATTCTCATCGGGGCTAGTCCCGGTCATGTCCAGTCCTCATAAGGGCTTGATGTAGGCAAGGGCGGAGCATTTAATTGCAAGTCTCATGTTGTCCCCCCGTTCAGCGTTACAAACTCCTTTACGCTTGTGAGTTTTGGCGGTTTTCTTCATCGCGTGTGGGTGTGGTGTGGCAACAAGATGACCAGGTCTCCCTGTCTTCCTAATTCAGGTGCTCTACCGGAAGATCCAACCCACCTTCCTGCCCTTCACCCCGCCATTTTTTTTTTTTTTTTGTAATGTAATTTTTTTTTTTTACACAACATATATAAACATGCACAGATACAAACAAATACACATATACATATATACAGTGTAGGGAGGTTATACGGTCTTCCCTGTTCTGCATAGGAACTGTCTGACCAGTCGCTGTGTTTCCGGGTTGCTGTTTATGTGCAGGCACTCCGTCATTGTCATTGGGTTCCCAGTTTTGACGAAGTGATCTCTCAGGTCCCTTCGCTCTCTATTGTACTTGTCGCATACTAGTAAGTAGTGTTCGATGGTGTTGTTTTCTCGGCATACTCTGCAGTTTGGGTTTTCTCTTGTGTCTTTCCAATTGCCTAATCTGATTCTCCACAGCTGTCTGTTTGCCGGTGCTTTCATGTTGGTCTTGACTTGTGGCTTGAATCTGGGTTCACCCAACACTCGGAAGGCATGACGGCCTTTATCGCTGTCTCGCCACTGTTGCCTCCATTCCTTGAGAATGTAGTTTTTGACTATATTCTTCCCTTCTACTTTACCTAGGCCTGTGCAGATTTGATTAGTGCTGGTTATTCCCCGTTTCGCCGCTCTGTCTGCCTGTTCGTTTCCCGGGATACCCCTGTGTGCTGGTATCCATCCGATGGTGACTTGGCAACCCATGTACCTGAGGTTAGTGGCTGTCGCTAGTATCTCCTCTTTTATGTCAGGTCTGTTGCCTCTATTGAAGTTCCCGAGCGTTTGTACTGATGACAGGGAGTCTGTTAATATACACAGTCTCAGTGGTGGATTTTCGGCTGCGATCTCTAGACCTTTCATTATGGCAACCAGTTCGGCCGTGCATACTGCTGTCTGGTCTGTTAGCTTGAACTGTCTCTTCAGCTTCCAGTCTGGGACCACTACCCCTGCTCCTACCTCTCCCTGTTCGTTTTTGGACCCGTCTGTGTATATTATGAGGTTGTCCTTACTGAATTCTTGTATGTATTCCTCGGCCGTGTACTCTTGCATCTGTGTCCTCCGTGTCCTTGGTGATGTACTTTGCTAGACTACAGTCAGTGAATGGGACTGTTAGTTCCCATGGTGGGATTGTTGGCTTGAACCGTCTTGTCTGTTTCAGGGTCTCTGCTAGCTCAGTTTCTTCCTTCATCTTCTCTGCTGCTTCCCATCCTGCCGGTCTTTGCAGTTTTACTATTGGGATGCCCCCCCCCCCTTTTGCTGTTGTTGTCGCTGAACGTTTGGTATCCAGGGTGGTTTTTGTCTTGGGCTACCTTAAGCCAGTAGTTATACGTCAGCTGTTTACGCCTCAGACTCAGTGGAAGTACACCCAGTGCTACCTCCATGGCTTCTCTGGATGTACATTTTCCAGCACCCAAGATGATGTTTAGTGCTTGGGTCTGTATGGTGTCTAGCTTCCTCTTGTTGGCTTCTGATGCTGAGTCGTACACAATGCTGCCGTATTCTAGCTTGCCCCTGATAAATGCTTTATAGAACATCAGCATTGTTTGGGTGTGGGCACCCCAACCGTTACCTTTTATCACCCGCAGTAGGTTGCTTGCTTTCTTGCATTTTTCTAACGTCTGGCTTATATGTTTTGACCAGTTCATCTGTTCGTCTAGGGTCATTCCTAGGAAGACAGTGCTCTTTGTTTTCTTAATGGTTTCCCCTTTTATCTCTATTTTCCAGTCCTTGTTATGATATAACTTCTTCTTGCTGCTAAATACCATGCTGACCGTTTTACTGGTATTGATTTTGAAACCCCATTTGTCCATCCATGCTGTTAGCTTGTTTATTTGCTTTTGGAGGGGTCCTCTTGCAGTCTTTGCCGCCTTGCCACTCCTCCATATGGCGCAGTCGTCCGCGAATTGAGATAGTCCTGTTTTCTGGTCTTGAATCTCCTCTGTCAGGTCGTTCACCAGTATTGTAAAGATTGTTGGTGAGATGACCGAGCCCTGGGGAATGCCGTTCTCTTGCACATATGTGTCGGATACCTCATTCCCTACTCTCACTGAGAAGCTTCTGTCTTGGAGGAAGTTTTCTATGTATTTGTAGGTTCTACCAGTTATGCCTACTTTCTTCAGTTTTATTAGTGCGGCTTCACTCCAGCATTGATCGTACGCCTGGGCTAGGTCCAGGAATACAGCCAACGTATTTACTGCCCTGAATATATTATCCCGTAAGTAGACTGAACTATCTTTATTATATTATCTACCAAATGAGTTCACATACTGGAAATCTAAGACATCGCAATACTTAACTATGTTCCTTTAATACATTGTTGATCAGGGTGTCAATCTATTATCCTTGGATATTACGCTTATACGTTCTTCAATTTATCTGTTTGCATTACACAGCTTTCATTTATACTTCAATAAATTATTGTTCTTGTCTCCCTTTTAGCTTAAAAATGTTATTTAAATTTATTTCCCTTGAAACTATAAATTTCTATTATACAGATTTCCACATAATGTTCTATGACACATTACAAGGATTGAAACGAGTTGCTATATTCATAGGACAAGTAACGGATGCAGAAGGATGTAACAATAGAACATAAAAACCGTTAGGTACGTATAACTCCTGCGAAAAAGTGATATACTAACCACAGACACAGTGTACATACCTTACAACAAAATCCACAATAGGTGAACATAAATTAATAATAGAAGAGGAGCGTGGGATAAGAAAATATAAAAACATACAAAATAAAAATAACGTGTCCAAAAATTGTGACTGTCTACAGTCTAATTTCTCTAATCAATTTTCGTTTTTTGTTTGATTCTTGCAGGACTTCGTCATTGGTGTTTCTGTCTGCCCATGGTATTCTTTGCATTGTCCTCCGAAACCAAATTTCCACAGCCATTAGATGTTTTCAGCTTGTCGGCTAATTACCCACGATTCATATTCATACAAAAGTGCAGGTTCTATGTAGCATCTCAACAGTCTTTTTTCGTTGCAATTGACATCTTCTTATTGGTCAGTATATTTTCCGTCTGGATAAAAGCTACCTACCTTCGCCATGGCGATTCTTGTTCTAATCTCGTCAAGGCATCCCCCATCTTCCGAGATAGTTATAACAATTCACTTCTTTAAGAATGTTCCCATTTACCTGTACATTACATTGTGGTATTTCCTTCTTCCTAATGACGACCATAATCTGTGTCTTCATACAATTTATTTCTAACCCTAGGTGTTCACTATGTACAACAACCGCATCTAATCTACTAAATGTTGCAGATCCTGTTCATTGTCTGCAATCAAGACTGTATCATTCGACATATCAAATGCTATTGACGATACGTCCCCGGATGGTGGTTCCTCTCTTGTCCAATGTCAGTTGTGATTCCTCTCAGAACTAATGTTATTGAAATTAGGACACCCCCCTCCTCTTCCATGATGATACCTCTCATATCTAATGTTACTGATATTAGGGACTCCCTCCCCCACCCCCCCCCCCACCCCGCATGATGATTCCTCTAATATCCAATGTTACTGATATTAGGGACTCCCTCCCCCCTCCCCCATGATGATTCCTCTCATATCCAATGTTACTGATATTAGGGACTCACTCCCCCCCCCCCCCCCCCATGATGATTCCTCTCATATCCAATGTTACTGATGTCACATCGCCCAATGGTTATGCCTGTCATATCTAATCAGGCTTGAATTATGAGTAGAACGGATCACTTATGGGTTACACCCGTGAGCAGTGATGTTAATCCGTTGACTAAGATAAACTAAATATATCATTGATGTCATACCCCCCAATGGTGATTCCTCTCATATCTAATGTTATTGATGCACAATGTATTAACATCTGTTCCCAAAGGAGACAAACTTATACTCCTTGGGGATTTCAATGCCAGAGTAGGCACGGACACCAACTCTTGGAGTGGCATTATTGGAAAGCATGGAGTCGGAAATTGTAACAGCAATGGACTCCGCCTCCTTCAGACATGTGCCGAACATGATCTCCTGATTAGGAACACAATTTTCCGTCTCCCCATGAGAAATAGGACATCGTGGATGCACCCTCGCTCGAAACGCTGGCACCTCATTGACTATGTCATCGTCAGGAGGAGTGACAGACAAGACGTTCGAGCGACAAAATCCATGTGTGGTGCCGAATGTTGGACAGACCATCGTCTCATTGTCTCGAAAATAAACATTCACATCAGGCCACCACGGCGTCCTCAGGGCGTGAAAATGCAAAAAAAGCTAAATGTCACCCGCCTAAACAGCAAGAAAATGCAGCAGTCGTTTGAAAATATGCTGGAAGACCGCCTCAAGCCCATTGCTGCAGCTAACAGGATACAGAAACAGAATGGAGAGCCCTAAAGGACATAATTTACAACACTGCTATGGAAATTCTGGTCTAGCCCCCCGAAAGCATAAAGACTGGTTTGATGAAAATTCCGAAGACATCAACCAATTGCTGACCGAGAAACATCTTCTCCTCAAGGCACATTTGAATGACCCAAAGTCAACATAAAAAAAAGATGCCTTCAAGAACATTCAGAGAGTAGTGCAGCAGAAACTTCGGCACATGCGGGACTCCTGGCTGAGCAGCAAAGCTGATGAAATTCAAGGCTTTTCTGACAGACATGATATGAAAAACTTCTACGACTCACTGATAGCGGTCTATGGTCCTACATCACCAGGCATAGTTCCCCTCCTCAGTGCAGATGGGGGAACATTGGTCACCGATAAGAAAGAAATCCTTCAACGCTGGGCAGAGCATTTCAGCAAAATCGTAAATGCAACTTCCTTCTTCGATGATGAAACCATCAACTGCCTTCCTCAAGTTCCCACCAATGAGACACTTGATGACCTGCCAACCATAGTGGAAGTAAACAAAGCCATCCAGCAACTCTCCAGCGGCAAGGCACCTGGTCCTGACTCCATCCCAGCAGAGATATACAAGGCAGGTGGGCCGGTCCTAACAGAGCAGCTTCACCAAGTCTTTACAAACATATGGGTGAACGAGACCATGCCACAAGATTTCAAGGACGCGTCAATAGTCCACCTTTACAAACGTAAAGGAAACCGCCAATCCTGTGACAACCACCGAGGCATCTCCTTGCTTTCAATTGCAGGGAAGATACTCGCCAGAATTCTTCTCAGTCGCCTCACGGCTCATCTCGATCAAGGTCTTCTTCCTGAGAGTCAATGTGGCTTCAGAAAAGAACGTGGAACTGTTGACATGATTTTCGCTGCAAGGCAGCTGCAAGAGAAATGTCAGGAACAGAACTGCGAAATGTTCTCCACTTTCATTGACCTTACCAAGGCTTTTGATACAGTCAGCAGAGAAGGACTGTGGAAGATTATGGCAAAATATGGCTGTCCACGAAAGTTTGTCCAAATAGTGCGGCTATTTCATGACGGCATGCAGGCAAGAGTACAGGAAAATGGTGAGCTGTCTGAACCCTTTTCCTGTCACCAATGGAGTGAAGCAAGGATGTGTCCTGGCACCAACACTGTTCAGCCTCATGTTTTCAGCCATGTTGATGAATGCCTTTCGAGAACGACGAACATTGGAATAGACATCAACTACCGTATGGATGGAAAGTTATTCAATCTCAAAAGGCTGAAAGCTAAAACCAAAATTAACAGCGACACCGTCAGAGAGCTCCTGTTTGCTGATGATTGCGCTCTATACGCCAACTCAGAGGCGGACATGCAACATAATGTTTCAGCTTTCTCACATGCCTGTGCCAACTTTGGGTTCAATATCAACTTGGAGAAGACTGTAGTTATGTACCAGCCAGCTCCAGGGAATAATCATACTGTGCCGAATATCAAAGTGAATGATCATAGACTAAGTGTTGTGGACAAATTCACCTATCTTGGCAGCACTGTGTCACAAGCTGCCACAATTGATGATGAAGTGAATGCAAGAATCTCCAAGGCCAGTGCGGCCTTTGGCAGACTGTACAAGAATGTATGGGACAGAACTGGAATAAGCCTGCAAACAAAGCTAAAAGTCTACAAAGCAGTTGTATTATCCACACTGCTATATGCTTGTGAAACCTGGACTGTTTATCAGCGACACGCTAGGAAATTAAACCACTTCCACACAGTCTGCCTAAGGAAGCTTCTGAAGATTAGATGGCAAGACAAGATTCCAGACACTGAAGTCCTAGAAAGAGCATCCATGCCCAGTATCCACACTATAATGATGAAGAATCAGATTCGTTGGGCTGGTCACTTGACTCGCATGCCAGATCACAGGCTCCCTAAACAAATTTTTTACAGTGAACTGCGTTGTGGTAAACGCTCCCAAGGTGGCCAGAGGAAACGCTTTAAAGACACTCTGAAAATTTCACTGAATGCTTTTGGAATTCATCATGACACCTGGGAGGCTGCAGCCAGAGACCGAAATTCGTGGCGTGCATCATTACGCAAAGGTGCAGTCATATGTGAGGCAGCCAGGACTGCAAAAGCTGTGAAGAAAAGGCAGAACAGAAAAACCACTGCAGGAAATCCTCCTCCAGAGACGTCAAGCATTCTTTGCCCACATTGTCAAAGAACATTTCGAGCCAAAATAGGCCTTATCAGCCATCTTAGAACCCACGGCTCCACACCTTCAACCCCACTGGATGAAATGAATGGTCATCATCATTCTTGATGGACAAAAAACAATGTTATTGATGTCACGGCTCTTTCACTACTTCCACCCTCAATGATGATTCCTCTCATATATTGTGCCATTCATTCATTCATTCATTCATTCATTCATTCATTCATTCATTCATTCATTCATTCATTCAGTAGCATGTCCTTTGCAGAACCTAGCTCCCACAAAAACATTCCGGAAAACTTTCTAGATCATAAGCAAGATATCCCGCTTCCGATTCACAAATCTGGAGATCATCCGCCACATCCTGCACGCATCTTCTCTTTGGCATTCTTCTTCCTCTTCCGCCAGGCATATACTCCTCCATTATTGTTCTCTCCAAACTTTCATGACGTTTCAAGTTATCAAAATATATCAATTTTCTTTGTTTTATCTGCTTTATCAGCCAACCCTCTTCAATATTCAGCTCTTGAAGTATGGATGCATTTGTTCTTTTCTTTACCCAAGATATTCTTAGAACCATTCTATAACATTTATATTCAAAGGCGTTTATGTCCTGTTCAGCACGGCTGTCTACATAAGAGTATCAAGGTTAAATTCATGTTTGTACCACAGCCTGGAATTCTGAGATAAGTAGCAAACAATTATTTCTTTTTAAAAATTGTATATTATAAATTTTATCTTCATTATTTTCATTTTTGCATTCTTCTCATCCCGTTCTTACGCATTAGTGTAGTCACTGGAGGGTTTTCTCCGTGATTATATGTTGTGTTTTGTGTATGTATTTGTTTATGATGAAGGCTAGTCGCCGCAACGTCCTTCATTTTTGTAATTCTGTTCTGTAAAGTTGCATTACTTTGTGTTATTCTATATTGTTTAGCAATGAGTATGGAGCGTTTTACAAGTTTCATCACAATGATATATATATATATATATATATATATATATATATATATATATATATATATATATATATATATATATATATATATATATATATATATATATATATATATATATATATATATATTCATTCATTCATTCATTCATTCATTCATTCAGTAGCATGTCCTTTGCAGAACCTCGCTCCCATAACAACCTTCCGGAAAACCTCTCGATCTTGAGCAAGATGTCCCGCGTCTCATACACCCATCTGGCGATCATCCGCCACATCCTGCACCCATCTTCTCTTTGGCCTCCCTCTTCCTCTCTTCCCAGGCATATACCCTTCCATTATTGTTCTCTCCAAACTTTCGTGACGTTTCAAGTGACCAAAATAATATCCAACCAGCCTCAATATTCAACTCTTGATGTATAGATGCATTTGTTCTTTTCTTTACCCAAGATATTCTTACAACTCGTCTATAGCATTTATATTCAAAGGCGTTTATGCGCTGTTCCGCTTGTTTAGTAAGTGTCCATGTCTCACAGGCGTATGTTGCAATGGGAAAGATGCATGCTCTTAAAAATCTAATTTTTGTAGTTCTGTCTGTCCCACTCCATAATTTATTCATCTGTTTTAGTCTTTGAAGAGCAATGGATAGTCGCCGTTTAATTTCTTTCATTGTGTCACCGTTGTTAGTAATCAATGACCCAAGATATTCAAAATTTTCCACCACCTCCAATTTTCCCCCATTAATGTATATTTCTTTCTCCATAGTAGTTTTATCTGTATGCATTATCTTTGTTTTTGCTATGTTAAGATATAAGTTGTGTTTTTCACTATTCAATTTGGTTGAGGCTATTAGCTTTTCTATGCCATTCTGTGTTGTGGATAGTAATACAGTATCATCAGCATATCGAATCTCTGGTATGTCATGACCGCCGATATTTAGGGCATCATACAGCTCCCTGTTTATATCATCTCTTACATATTTCATTATATTTTCGGCGTACAGGTTAAACAAATAGGGTGACAGCACGCAGCCCTGACGGACTCCTAGCTTGATGTCAAACCAATCTGATATCTCGCCATCTATTCTAACTGCTGCTTGTTGGTCTAGATAGAGCATTTTTATGAGTTGTACTACATGTGATGGAAAGCCCATATTCCTCATGATTTCCCAAAGTTTCTGATGTTGTACACAGTAAAATGCCTTTGAATAATCCACAAAACATGAGAATAGGTTTACATTAAATTTTCTGCACTTCTCTATTATTAAACGCATGTTGAATATGTGATCTCTTGTTCCTCTTCCTTGTCTAAATCCAGCTTGAACCACGTTAATCTATTTTTCCATTTTCTTACGAAGTCTTCCCATTATGGCTTTTAGTAGAATTTTACTTGCATGACTGATCAGGGCAACAGTTCTATAGTTGGCGCATAATTTCAGGTTGCCCTTGTTTTGGTATATATATATATATATATATATATATATATATATATATATATATATATATATATATATATATATATATATATATATATATATATATATATATATATATATATATATATATGCCGGCTCCATGGCCGAGGAGTTAGCAGCTTTCTCCGCTAACCCCGAATACTCTCGTCACGTGACGCGACGAGAATTAGCAGTCGTTCGAATTGCAAAAGTGACTTATGAGAGTATGGAGCCGGTCGCTCAGAAAGTCGTGGTGTGCTGATGAACGTAATCTAGCCTAGGAATCAACACACAGCTGAAAGATGCTGATGTTGACCGCAATATCCTGAAACAGGATGGAAACGCGGAAGAAAATAAAAAAAAAAAAAAAAAAAAAATATATATATATATATATATATATATATATATATATATATATATATATATATAAAAGATACTAGTGACTGACAAGACTGGCTGGAACCTTGCCGTCTTGTCAAACGATAGTTTGTAAACTGTAGTTATACCTCTCCATAACACACAATCTGGGCTGAATACAAAGACTATGTCTAGCCCATGTAACATGATCCCTCTCTAGGCCTGCCTAGTTTACTCCAGACGAAAGGTAACACTAATACGTCAGGAACAAGACAAACTACAGAAGCTGCTGGATCAGCAAAGCATTACTCTAACTGTCCGCCTGTCGGAGTTTCGACCATTGACCAGTTGCCGACCAAGGCTTAGGGCTTGGTGTGCCCTGCCATGACATTTAGTCTTTAGGTTGCCTTTCCACGCACTAGGGTAAGGCTTGTGTACTCCCAACTACACTCCTCAGCCCGAAGCCGTAGGCACTATGTGGTGTGTTGGGTTAGGTAAGAGATGCCCAATTTTCGGGGCTAACATAAAGCAGGTAGTACCGTCTACTGTCATACGTTAGCTCAGTCATATCTGACTAAGACCTGACTTCTAAGATGCTAGTAGTAGAAATGTTAGCTACACAATATGGGGTAATGGTTGCTGACACGATGTTTATTGCTGTTGCTTTGTTAGTATTGATGTTTTTGTTGTTGCTGTTATTGCTAGTATTATTATATGGCGTTGTTAATGTGTTAATGTTATTGCTATTGTTGTGACTGTTGTTGTTTTAATTATTACATACATGTTATTATTGTTGTTATTGTGGTTGTTACTGTTATTGTTGTTACGAATGTTGTTGTTATTTTTGGTGTTGACGATGTTTCTGTTATTGTTATAGACTTTATTGCTATTCTCATTACTGTTATAATTTTCCTGTTGTTATTGTTGTTATTGTTATTGGTGTCTTTGTTATGCTATTATTGCTGCTGTTATTATTACTTATGTTATTGTTGGTTTGGTATTGTTTTTATTATTGTTGTTATTTTCGTCGTCGTCGTTGCATTTGTTATCATAGTCATCATCATCATCATCATCATCATCATCATCATCATCATCATCATAATCATCATCATCATCATCATCATTCATCATAATCATCATCATCATAATAATCATCATCATCAGCACCATCTTCATTCATCATCATGTGCTATGCCGATAAGCGTGGCGGTCATGTATCGCCATCTCACACAATCACCAGAGTCGTGGATCAGCTCTGTTTTCTTGACTAGACCATGCCACGTGGCCAAGCCATCCAGTTATTTGCTTCTCTACCTTCCTTTTGTTCTTTTCCCCTCAATCTTGCCAGTTGTCACCAAGTTCTACCAAACATTTATTCTCATAACCTATCCAACACAATGTTATTGACTACGTCTAATTTCTCTAATCAGTTTACAGTTTTTATTTGTTTCTTGTGGAAACTGGACATTGGTTTTTCTGTCTGTCCATGGTATTCTTTGCATTTTCCTCAGAAAACAAAGTGACACAGCCATTAGATGTTTTTCAGCTTGTCTGCTAATTATCCACGCTACACATCCATGCAATAGTATAGGTTCTCTGTAGCACCTCAACACTCTTTTTCTCGTTGCAATTGATATCTATCTGTTGGTCAGTATATTTTCTGTTTGGCAAAAGGCTATCCCCGCCATCGTGATTCTTGTTCTAATTTCGTCAAGGCACCTCCCATCAGATGTTATGAATGTTCCGAGATAGTTGTACCAATTCACTTGTTTAAGAATATTCCCATTGACCTGTATATTACATTGTGGTATTTTCTTCTTCCTAGTGACGACCATAATCTGTGTCTTCATTCAATATATTTCTAACCCTAGTTGTTCATTATGTGTAACAACCACATCTACTAAATGTTGCAGATCCTGCTAATTGTCTGCAATCAACACTGTATCATCCGCATTTCTAATTTTACTGTTGCTACCCCCCCCCCCCCCCATCTCCCCTGCTGGTGATTCCCCTCATATCTAATGTTATTGATGTTTCATCCACTAATGATTATTCCTCACATATCAAATGTTATTGATGTTACGTTAGTAGTATATAGGAAGGATATCGGGCGCAAAGAGGGCGATTTTTTGAGGGATGGTGAGGGCTGGTGAGGGTTGGTGAGGGATGACGAGGGTTGGTGAGGGATGACGAGGGATGCCACTGCCTCCCTCGCCCTCGAGTTGTGGTCTGCCTCATGCCTTCCAGCTCTTTCCTGTTTTTTTTTAAGTATCAGCTGTCGTTTTTTAATCAGAGCATCGGGGTTAACAAGATCAATTGAACTCTGGGGCCAGGTTTGCTAATTGATTCAGAATATGTCAGCCGGTGTAATGCATTAATTACTTCCCGGTTTGTATAGACGACATAAGAGGTGTCAGGTGGTCGACAAACAAGCGGAGTCGGGTGGTAAAGTGAGGGCAGGGTCGGGATGCAAGACACTCAGCATGGTCGGTCGGACCATGAAGTTTCGAATCCTACTGGGTGGTGGGGTAGTGGGTGAGTGTGTAACGAAGCTAGGTGGTATAATTGGCTAACTATACCCAACATAGACCCCGGAGGTTCGAATCCAGCGGTATCGCTTTGCCTTTTTCCTCAGAAAACCTAAGTTCCACAGCCAGCAGATTCAGCTGTGACTGCTCAGTATCTTCACATTCATACAAAAGCATAAGTTCTATGTAGCACCGCAACACTCTTTTTCTTGTAGCAATTGCCATCTTTTTACTGGTCGTTATGTTTTTCATCTTCGCCGTGGCGATTACCTTCCTGTTTGTATAGACGGCACAACAAACTGGGCATCCACCATGATCTTTATCATATAACAGCTGTTGCAACACTCGGCAAAATTAAACAAGGAAATATGGTAATGAAACTGTGCGAAAAAGCAATTGAACTAGGTGGGTAGGCTCAGTAAAGATGAGTTCGATAACGGCGGCAGCAGGTTTGCTTAATTGATTCAGAAGATGTCAGCCGGTGTAATGCAGTTAATTAGGTTCCCAGTTTGTATAGACAGTATAACAAACCCGGCAACCAGCATGATCTTTATCATATAACAGCTGTGGTAGAACGTATCGATTTCTCATCAAACTCAACAAGGAAATATGGTAATGAAAGTGTATGGTACAAAGTCTTTTTTTTTAAATTAGAGATTTTATCTTCCAGCTGCGGTAAAATAGTCCCTTCATTAAAACCATCTGTGTATTGATGTCAGCCGGTGTAATGCATTAATTAGCTTCCCGTTTGTATAGACGGCACATCAAAGCTGAGACGTACCAGTATGATGATTATCGCACTAACAGATGTTGCAACACTCGGCAAATGCAACAATGAAATTGTGCGCATATCAAGATAAAGTTAATTATATTCGACCGGTACTTTAGTAGCATGATACATAAACAGGCGCACAGCTGCGACAAGTCAGTACCTTATTGTTTTATAACTCAACCAGCTGCATGGTAACATATTTTCGATGTGGTACAAAATTATTTTTAATTCGGAGATTTATCTTCAGCTGTTGCAAAATATTCCCGACAAAAGCCTGTAATTACAAACTGGCGATGGCTGTTAAAAATCAGCTGGTTTCATTTTCCCCCTAATTGGGAACAACGGGTTATAGACATTATTACAGACGACAGATGTGGGCGTATGAATACAATATCACCGCATGAATAAAGGGTGTCAGGTGGGCTTGGACACATCAGGTGTATAAAACCTGTGGAATATGAGCTGTAAAATTCATATTCTGGCAACCAGCTGAAGTTAATACATCGGGATGAAACAAGGCCTGGACCACAACTACTGGGGGGTGAGTATAAGGTTCGTGTGTGTCTGTGTGCGCTGGTGTGTCTGTGTGCGCTGGTGTGTGTGTGTGTGTGTGTGTGTGTGTGTGTGGTTGTGTGAGTGCATGTGCGCTTGTGTGTATGACTGTGTGTGCGTGTGAGCGTGTGCGCTTGTGTGTCTGTGTGTATGACTGTGTGTGCGTGTGAGCGTGTGCGGTTGTGTGTATGGCGGCTGGGTGTGTGTGCGTGTGTGTGCGCGCGGTTATGTGCGTATGTATGTCTGCATGTGCGATTAGGTGTCTGTGTGTATGACTGTGTGTGCGTGTGAGCGTGTGCGGTTGTGTGTATGGCGGCTGGGTGTGTCCGTATGTATGTCTGCATGTGTGTATGTGTTTGTGTGAGTGCATGTGCGCTTGGGTGTCTGTGTGTATGACTGTGTGTGCGTGTGAGCGTGTGCGGTTGTGTGTATGGCGGCTGGGTGTGTGCGTATGTATGTCTGCATGTGTGTATGTGTTTGTGTGAGTGCATGTGCGCTTGGGTGTCTGTGTGTATGACTGTGTGTGCGTGTGAGCGTGTGCGGTTGTGTGTATGGCGGCTGGGTGTGTGTGCGTGTGTCGTTATGTGCGTATGTATGTCTGCATGTGTGTATGTGTTTGTATGTGTGAGTGTGCGCTTGTGTGTCTGTGTATGCGTCTGCATGTGTGTGTGTGTGTGTGCGTGTGCGCTTGTGTGTATGTGTGTGTGTGTCTGTGTATGCGTCTGCATGTGTGTATGTGTTTGTGTGAGTGCATGTATGTCTGCATGTGTGTGCGCGAGCGGTTATGTGTGTATGTATGTCTGCATGTGTGTAGGCGTATGTATGTCTGCATAGGTGTAGGCGTTTGTGTGCGTGGGTGTCTGGGTGTAAGGTTGCATGCTTTTATACTTATCTTTTTCACGTGTTTTCTGCCTTGTGCCTAATGTTTGTAACAGTGTATGGTTAATACGTCTACCGTACGCACGTCTTCTTCGTGCCCTTGTGTTTATTTGTTAATAAGACACTGAGTCTGTTTGGGAGTCTTTAGTAGATGCTATTGTTACACACAGTGAACAGCTGGGGTAGAATTAATAGTTGTCTCTAAGAAAGATATACTACATAATATACAAGTACATGAACATATTCTTAAACCAAAGTGAGTCGTTACAGCAATATTGGATCAGTCTTATAGAACCTGGTTTGAAGACTTTACAACAAAAAAGCGACAGGGTGTCATATACATGTACATGTCCCTGTACCTGGGTGCTTCTTGGTGGAGCTGACTAGTAATGTTTTGTTTCATATTTTCACAGATCGCCTTGTGAATAAGCTATTGAAGGATCACAACCAGAAAGTCGATGGGGTCGACGACCAGTATTGCCCTGTGTCTAATCTAACAAAAGGGTCACCACCAACGAGTTGATAGTACGCTCAGGTATGTATGTGAGTGTGTATATATGTATGCATGTATGTGTATATGTGAGTATGCATATATGTATGCATGTATGTATGTATTTTAGTATGTATATATGTCTCTGTGTATATATGTATGTATGTATTTGAGTATGTATATATTTATGTGATTATGTGTATATGTGATTATGTATATATGTATGTGCTTATGTGTATATGTGAGTATGTATATATGTATATATGTCTGTGTGTAGGTCGGCATGTGTGTACATATGTATATGTATATGTCAGTATATATGTGTGTATATGTATATGTATATGTCGGTATATATGTGTGTATATATGTGCATATGTCGGTATATATGTGTATATATGTATCTTTGTGTGAATACTGGTAACTATGCTAGATATAACCATAGGTTAGTGGTTTATGGCCTAGTGATATGAAGACAACAAAAGAATTTTTATTTTTATGTTTTTATTTTTTTTTATTTTATTTTTTTTATTTATTTATTTATTTATTTATTTTTTAATTTTTAAATGGAAACTGACGTTGTAGCGTCCCCTTCTATACTAATGCGGTGGTTGTCCTTTTACTCAAGCTGTGTCCTTTTACTCAGCTCTCGGTTAATTTCACTCAGCTCTTGTGGTCTTTCATATTCAGTGTTAACAAAATTTGATCAAAACCATCTGAGTTCTTAATCGTCAAATATAATTTCTAGAACAAGTGTCCAACTATAATGAAGTGAAGGTGGTTAATTTAACTCAAATATGTTTTACCTTCATATTGACTATACATATTAACTGTATATATTAACTGTATATATGTCACTGGCTCCCTAGTGGCAACTCAGCACAAATTATATTACACACATATCTATTTAGCGTTCAGTAGATGATTAAAAACTATGAAAAGTTAAAAATATTGCTGGTCACTAAAGGCTTTGTGTCTTACTTTCACAGGTGTACGTGTTCAACTGAAAGACAAAGAAACTGTATCCTAGTATCTACTATTAACAAATTCAAAAGGACGTTGAAGTATAGAAATTTGGTAACAACCTTCTACTATCAATCACCTAACCGTGAATTACCGTATTTTCGTCAAAAAATCAATATGGCCACCCCTCAACAGAAAGAAGGCTACCCGTGTGTTATCTGTGCGAAAGTGTTCAAGGAAAACTACAAGCTAACACGTCACATTAAGACAGTTCACGCCACCATTGATGAAAAGCATAAATGTCATATATGTGGCAAAACATTTAATAGAACAGACAACCTACAAAGACACACACGCACATACCACCAGACAGTCATAGACACTACACCAGCATCATCGTCATCAGCCTCATCAACCTCTACACCTTCAGCATCATCAACACCATCATCATCAGCATCAGCACCAGTAGCATCAACATCGCGTAAAAGACCACCCTCAACACAGACACACAATGCTAAAAAGCAGAAACAAGACACAAATATTCTAGAGCAGTTAGCACACGAGGAAGCAGCCCTTTTAGAAGCCGAAGAATTATATACATTACACAAACTTCCACCACCCATGCAACAGACATACAGGGCCAACTGGGAAGCCATCAAAACACACCACAAAATCAACAAGCATCTGTCTATCTACACGTTCTTTATTAGTCCAGAGACACAGCACCCTATCAACTGGACCTCTGCCTTGAATAAGATTTTCAATACTCAAACTACTCGCTTCAAAATAAACCTCAGCCACCACAGCGTCCTTCGACACCGAGAGACACAAGACTTTCACTTCTTCCATGCATCATGCAACAACGCCTCTGTACTAAATCTCCCACAACTTATAAACAACAGACAGGACTTTGATACTTTTATCAACACCGTACACGAACACGATATTCTTACATATGCTACTCAACAACGACCAGACACCAAGTACACAATAGAAACAGTAGCGGCCACATCCTTTTATGTGTTTCATATTCCCGAGTTCCCCATAGGTTGTTGCTTAACTGATATTCCCACTCACATCACACAAAATAAAGCCATTAACACACTGCAACAAGACTCACTAGCTCGAAACAGTACACAGATAATTTTTGTTTCTTCAGAGCCCTGGCGGTATTTAGGGGTGCTAAAATTAGGAATCTTACGACAGACACACGGGATTTAACTGAGAAGTGGCGAAGACATCAAAATATACCTTCTTTAACTAATTTTCCCGGGATTAAGCTAATTGACGCACCTATTTTAGAGCAATGTTTTGGCCTTAATATCGATATTTTTGAGTTCAACGAGACCCAGGTTCTGATCCACAAACATAGAAGTAGTGGGAAATATGAAGCAACCCTAAGACTGTTATTGTTTAAAGATCATTTCATGTATATTAAGGATATCAGTAGGGCATCTCGGACCTTTGGTTGCTATAAGTGTGGGAAGTTATGGAAGGAATTTTGGAGGCTGGAAAGACACTGTAAAAACTGCAATGGGGGTAAGACTAAAGAGTGGTTTAAAGGCGGGGTGTACAACCCACCACAGACCATATGTGAAATACTGTCAAACCATGGGCTCAAAGTAGACCCTGGCTATGTATACCCATTCAGAGCCGCCTTCGACTACGAATGCTACTTTGAAAGTAATAATCTGCCCGGGAAAACCAAATCGACGAAATTCTTAGCTAAACACATACCCCTTAGTTGTTCAGTAGCTTCCAATGTCCCCGGGTTTGAATCACCTGTATGCTTCATCTCATCAGGTGACCCCCAGGAGTTAGTGGACAGAATGTTTGAGTATCTGAATCAAGTCGCTGAGAAAGCATATTCAGAACTACGGGTGGTTTTCGATGGTGTATATAAAAAATTAGAGGAACTACAGAAAACCAAACTAATTGATAGGTTAGATGGTTATCTAATGGAATTTCCGGTGCTGGGGTTCAACTCAGGGAAATACGATCTTAACATAATTAAACCATATTTAATCTCACAGTGTGTAAAACAATCCCCTTTAAAATTTGTAGTGAAAAGAAACAATAACTTTATGTGTATCGCCACTGAAAAGCTAAAATTCCTAGATATTAGCAACTATTTAGCGCCAGGGTTCAGTTATGCAAAATATTTAGCGGCATATGGCATCACCGAGACAAAAGGCCAGTTTTGCTATGAATACATCACACACTTAGATAAATTAAAGGAAACACAGCTACCCCCACACGCAGCCTTCTTTTCCAAACTTAAAAACACCAACATTACAGAGGCAGAGTACCAAGAATGTCAGAAGGTCTGGGGCAAGTACCAGATGAAGACATTGAAAGATTTTCTAATCTGGTACAACAACAAAGATGTCGCTCCCTTTCTCAGTGCCTTACAAAAACAGGTTACATTTTACGGTGAGTTAGGGGTAGACATGTTTAAGGATGCCATTTCTGTCCCCGGGGTCACTTTAAAATACCTGTTTAGGACCCTCCCCAAAGACATCTCATTTTCCTTATGTGGTATTCGACATAAAGGGGTACACGACACTATTAGAAACAACATTGTAGGGGGACCCTCAATAATCTTTCATAGACACCATGAAAATGACATAACACACATTAGAGGTAGAGAGGATAAACCAGTTCAGAGTGTAAAAGGTTATGATGCTAATGCCCTCTACCTGTGGGCTATCATGCAAGAAATGCCCACCGATTTCCCGACGATTAGAAAAGCAGACAATGGGTTTAGAGCACACAAGATAAACAAATTTGCACGACAGAGTAGGGAGTGGTTAGCGTGGGTACAACACACAAAACAGATAGAATTGAAAACACAGTTTAGTGGGGGTGAAATGGCATTGGGTGGTAAGAATATTAGAGTAGATGGATGGGATAAGAAGAATACGACGGCTTATCAATTCCATGGTTGTTTATTTCACGGACACCCCGACTGCCCCTTGACCAAGAATAGAGACGTTAACCCCAGTAAACAACAAAAAGTTGACAGACTTATTTGCCAAGACACGACAGATACATGACTATCTAGTTAAAGAAGCTAACGTTACTGTAAAAGAAATGTGGGAGTGTGAATGGCAGGCGCTAAAAATGACTGACAACGACCTAAAAGAGTTCATAAAGACCAACTTCCCAACCGCCAAACCCTGGTTTGAGCGCTTCCCCATAACCCAGACGAAAATTCTAGAGGCTGTAAAAGCCGATACACTTTTTGGGTTAGTCGAATGTGACATAGAGGTCCCAGCTGACCTTAGAGACCATTTCTCAGAGATGACACCCATCTTCAAGAACATTGAGGTGGGTAGAGAACATATAGGTGACTTTATGCGTACGTACGCCGAGTCACATAAATTGTTGACAAGTCCCAGACGGACACTTATAGGTAGCTATAGCGGGGAAAAAATCTTGTTGGCCACACCATTATTAAAATGGTACTTGACACATGGTTTAGTGGTCACAAACATATACCAGATCATTGAGTACACGCCTGTTAGCTGCTTTAAAACTTTTGGGGATAAAGTGTCGGATGCCAGACGCGAAGGTGACATTGATGATACCCAGGCCATTAAGGCCGAGACGATGAAGTTGTTGGGTAATGCAGCCTATGGCAAGACCCTAACCAATAAGGCCAAACATACAGATGTATCTTACTGTAAGAGTGATGATACAACCAAGTTAGTGAACAATCCCTTGTTTAAGAAATTGACTCCACTGACCGACGATATCTGTGAGGTTGAATGCTTAAAAAAGAGGACAGTATGGGATCTCCCTTTACAGATAGGCTTTTTCGTTTACCAGTACGCCAAATTAAGAATGTTAGAGTTTTATTATGATTTCATAGATACATTTATTGATAGGCAAGATTTTCAGTTATGTGAAATGGATACAGACAGTTTGTATTTAGCGCTAAGCACACCCACACTAGCCGAAGCCGTTAGACCACACCTTAGAGAAGAATACACTAAAGTCTATAATTCATGGTTCCCGGCCGAGACATGCCCCAGTCATGAAGTTAGTGATGATACATGTCAGGCCTGTAAGAGTGTTAGAATCTATGAAAGGAGAACCCCTGGGTTATTTAAATTAGAATATGAGGGGACAGGAATGGTGTCCTTGTGCAGTAAAACATACCATTGTTACGGAGAGTACAATAAAACAAGTACAAAAGGACTCACCAAACAACACAATGCCCACTTAAACAAAGACACATTTTTAGAGGTACTCGACACACAGACAGCTAGTGGGGGGACAAATGTCGGTTTCAAAATTCAAGACTCTGCCATGTACACATACACACAACACAGAAATTCTCTATCTTATTTATACATTAAAAGACAAGTACACCCAGACAATGTCACCACCTCGCCGCTAGACATTTAACGTTCACGCCATTATCCTGCTGAGGTTGCTGCTTATTAATGTAAAATATGTATCATAAGGTGGATATGTAAAGACTTTTGTGTGTGTACATAGCATTGTACTTTTTTATATTGATGTACATATGTTTAAAATCATCATATAGCCTTGATTATGATTTGCAAACTGTTGAGTGAGTGTTATGACAATAAAATTGCTTATGTTTTGTTACTTTATGTTATTGATTTTGTAAGTTGTTGACTGTCACATGTTTCCCCTGTTGGATTTTCACTTGAAGACTATTTGTAAAAAGATTGAAAAGTTTTAATGTATTTTGTATTGAATGCGCTGAAAATATACATTGTGATATTACTACCATTGTCATATTTGTTGAATATATATTGTACACTATTGAATATGTATCCCATAGTGGACTTGCTGAAAAATAAAAGAGTTATGAAAACCAATATTGCTTTGTTTGTTGTTTATTTCAGTGGTATGACTGTCGTTTTCATCTCTTTCTTGCCTTGTTTTCATGTCGTTTTCATCCTGTGTTCATCTTTCTTGTTTCGTCGTGGTTTGTAGCATCAGGTTGTTTGTCCTGTTGAATCAATGTTGACTATGGTTCAAAGCTGTGGACCAATTGAGACAGACAAAACACACAGTGGTACAGTGAGACAATTATACAAACGAACCAAGAACAATATCACACAAGAACAGAGACATACACACAAGTACATTACCACAAAGAGATACCAATACATTGGACTACAACAGATCTGCAAACATATACAATAATGGAACAAAAAAAAAATAACAAAGTCAAAGTTTTTCGTTTTTTCTTTTTTATTTTCATAGACGAATAGTTATACACGTTGTCTCTTCTTTCTTGGGTCCCCTAGTGTTATACAATTATCTGCTTGGTCATCGGTAGCTGGCTCTCTTTGCTGGTGGGCTCTGCTCACACATCGGGCTATAGGTTGGTTGACCATTAAACATCTGGCTGTCGGGTACATCAAACATATTGGGATAGTTGTCATTGGCTGTGTAGTTATCGCCTGCTGGGTAGGCTGACATCTGGTTATTTGAATCGTCACACATCTGGTAGGTTGGTTGAATACTGTAGACGGGATAAATGTTGGCGGCTTGGTAGTCTGGTTGGACTTGTAAATCATTAGTGACTGGCTTGGCTTGAGCACGCTTAGTCCCTGGTTTACGTTGGTTAGTGAATTGTTTGACTTGAACACTGTTAGGACCTGGCACGGTTGCGAGTCTGTCAAAATCAGCTAGAATCCCACTTTGCATCGATATCAATTGCTCGTATTCCTGTCGAGTAAATGTCAGACCCTGCTTGGTGGGATACTTTTATCAGATTCCCCAAAGAAGCGACGAACATGCAATGTAGTCGCACCTCTGAACGATGAAACAAATACTGCCTTGACACCATCCCCCACGGGTCTAACAGTTTCACCGCCACGAGTCATATAGACGCAGTTGGCAGGCACGGTCTTGAGTTCGGTAGTCATCTTCGGTTCACAATAAGCGAGTGTTACCAACCACGGGTTTATATACCCGTAGTTGAGCCACTGATAAACCGGTTTCAACGAGAACTATTCAAAACCAGTTGACCTACATTAACTGGCAACAGCTGCGTGACCTTTCTGGCCGGGTTGACTAATCGACCTACAAGCCGGTCATTGACCCTTTGTTTATTTGAAAACACCTGCAGAATACGCGGCATACTCGCCCCACGACATTTCCGCTTGATGAAATAGATAGCGTAAAGACCACAGGTGTTACTCAGTACATCCTGTAAGACACGCGTATTGTACATTAGCGGTCTAACCGAATGTTTCTCCACAAATTTTATTATGTCGGGATGTAAGGGTGGTAAACCAAAAGAATCAAAGTATTCATATTTGCCTAACCCGTCATAATACAGAGCAACCCAGTGGGACCCAGGTTGATTACTAGGGTCTTTGTTTACCACCAAAGCAACTGGTTTAGTTCTATCTATTTGTCTAGGCAACTGATCGCGAGCACATACTCTGATCTGGACCCGGCGAACATATCTATCAGCTAACAGTATGTGGGTAATCTGTTCTGTATCCATTATGAAGCGTAATCTGTTAGTACTTGTCTGGTCTTGGAAATTTCAATTATTCCGTCGTGCTCGGCGTAGACGATAACTTGTAATGGTTCTGGGGTGGGTGTATTAAACTTAAATTCCAGTGTTAGAGGACCGGTCCTCGGCATCTCAAACTGATCTCCGTCCAGTAAACTGGGACTCAGGTCAAAGGCATACAGAGTATAGCCATGTTTATACTGTGTATAATCAATTGAAGTTACCGGCGTCTTTACCCACCAGACCCATGGCTAGATTGGTACCAAAAAAGGCTCGTACGTATTGATTACGTTCAAAGTCAATGGTTAACGGTTTGCTGGTGGCCGATCGTCCATCGACAGTTACGTTCAGATACGTCAGTCCAAAGGTTTGAAAATTATAAGGATTAGCCTTGAAGGTACCGTTAAAGGCGGCTGATGTAATAAGACCAATCACTATACGAGTGGGTGTTTGACTCATAAACAGATTGTCTTGGGTATGAGATAGCATTCCTTGTGGGATAGCTAGTGTTTTCAATGCCACACGCTTGATCGGTAGTTTCGCGTTGGCTCTCATCAAGGCTTTCTCATGGGCGAGAGCGATGGCCGGATTTAGTTTGGCTTTACGAACCACCAGAGTGGCATGTGTTATAATAGATGAATAACCAACAGCACCGTCGGGGGCCAAGAGGTTAAAGGTGGATTTCGAAGGGGTCAGCTTAATTTTCACATCCACGCCGTTTATAATGTAGCGGTCTTGCACAAAAATATCGGCGTGTAGTCGACCCATCATATCTATTTCTTGACTCTCACTGGCTAGTTCTCGTCTTGTTTTTAATCCTTTGTTGTTATCACCTTGAGTCTCATGGAGAAACTTGGCTGTATCATAGTAATAGAGGGCTGCTGAGAGATGACTTTTCTTGGCTTCCTCTCCATGGTTCAGAGTGGCCTCCAGGTAGGCTCTATACGGGTATGTATTTTCACTGGGGGTGATTAGCGTGTCGTTGAGTGAGACGTCTACTTGAGAAAACAGACTGTGGAGGTAATAGTTGACTGGAGCGACGTCGGCCGTGGGTGGTAGTTTGTCACCATTGGGTAGTGTGACTTTAGCTCTGACGTGTAAGAAAGTGTTAAACAGGTCCAGATACTCTTCACTGGCACCTGAGATGGTAAATTCTATAGGTGCGCCTGGAGCTAGTGACGCGAGTGGGTGTATCTCCACACACTGCCCCTCTTCTACCGCCGTCTGTGTGGGAGGCACAGTGAACAGATCCAGACCAGAATGAAGACACTCACAAGAGTTGGGGTGAATCAGAGCCATTATGCGAAGATATCCGAATACTTCTTCTTATGAGCTCGGCGAGCTGCGGGGGTTAGTTTTATACGTTTACTAGGTTTACCAGGTGGCGCTGCCCGTCTCTTTCTTCTAATACCGCTACCTGATTGGCTAACATGCTCGACAGCTCCTTTCAGTAAGCGCTGACCGGCTTGCTTAGCGTGTTCTTTAAAGGCTTCCCCAACATTCCTACCAGCTAAGGCGTCTTGGGCCACTTTCAGTCCGGTACCGACACCTTCTCTGAGTAAGGCCTTACCGCCTGTCTTTAACCAGGGTAGAATCGTGCGACCGAGACCACTGAAGAAACTACCGATACCACGTCCTCTCTGACTCCGACCACCCACAAACACTGGCATGCCATGTCCAGCTTGGTTGCAGTAAAAGTCTTCGTACAGTTTGGGATTTCGACGTAGCGCCACGTATTTCACCATTATTCCAGGTCTGACTGTTTCCGAGTGCGAAAATGTAGCGTTAGCACTGAAGTTCCAGCTGTAAATGAGATCGTTGTGCCCGTATCGGTGGTTAAAAGGATTTCCACCATGTCGAAGGAGTACCGACTCAGTGGGACATAGTGGGGTTTGTCGTAGGCGCGAAACACCGAGTTCGAGAGCTGATTCATGATCGGGACCGTTCTTAGTAGTGGGACCATAACGTCTCCGACTGGTCTTGCCGCTATGAGATCGCAGTAGACGTAGACATTTTGCAGGTCGTTATTTACATCTATCCCCCCTTCAGCTTCAATTATATCTAATATCTCATGCAACTTTTCACTAAAGGTAACAGTGGCCCCGGGCTCGAGTATTTTTACACTGACTTTCTTTGCTGCCTTGTTGAAATGGAATAGAACACAGAGCTGGTCGTCCACCTTCCTATCTTTCATTAGTCGATTCAGCGCAGCTATAAATGTGTCTGGTGAGTTGTAGAGACCTGGGGGACATGTCTTTCTTACTACTTCTCCATTGGGTGCGGTGTATCTTATCCAGACTTCATTCTCTAGCACGTTGCAGTAGTAGTTGGGAAATTGAATTTCGGCCAGACCCACTTCGTATTGTTGACTCACCTCAATAGTCTGCGGTAACTTGACGAAATAGTGACCTGGAGTGTTGTTGGGAAACATATTCGGTGAAGCATTGCTCGGTAATGTCACGTAGAAACTCATAGTTTAGGGTTAGGTAACATGTAACCGAGACAACTACTCATTAGCGCAATCCACACCTTACCCTCGGTTGCTTCGACGTCGCCTCGAGACAGATTGAATAGTGATACAGCAATGATGGTATATATAACTACCATCTGACAGAAGAAGACAATCTCTGTTCGCGGCACCGCGTTGACCAAAAAACGGCCAGAATGAGGTTCTTTCGCTAGGTGAGTTATTTTGTGGGCGCAGTACAGTAGTTTCCACAATGTCTTCGTCCATTTAGTCTCGGTATCTAGTTAGGTCTGAGACCCAACTATTGAATGACGAATTATATCCAAACCATTTCACTAAATACTCTTTACCACCACCTCTCGTTCGCCTTTCTTGTAAGATCGATTCAACACGATACACCTGCTTATCTCCGACTGCTTGAAGCTCTTCGCGGTAGAATGATCCTTGTAGTTCTGCCCCCGAATCGTCTTTTAGTACATATGTCACCGGACTGGTCTGGTTTATGCGACTGACGGTAAACAATTCTTCTGTCCACGACGGCATATAACCCTTTTTAAAAGGTTGTTTGGGTTGCGCCAGTCTGACTCGGTCCCCGGGTGTAAAATGTACTTTTCTCGACATGTCTGTCTTACTGTACAAGTTATTCCACACATCTTCTTGATTAGTATAGTTGACTTGGCTGGGAGCCATGCGAATACTTCTGTGATACGAATTGTTGTAGTTTCTGATCAGTTTATCTATGACGTCAACGTAGCGCAGTGCATTGGTCTTGGTGAAATAACGCCACATTTTTTCTTTCAGGGTCCGGTTGAATCTTTCCACTATAGCCGCCTTCACATCTTCATTCTCGGTAGTAAAGAAATGCACACCTCGATCTTTCAGAAATTTTAAGAAGGTCTGGTTGACAAATTCCGAACCTTTGTCGGTCTGAAAATTTATCGGTTGTCTATCATCAAAGATTTTACTCACAACCTCCACCAGCGCTTTCCCCTGTTTTCTTCTGGATCGGGATAGCCCAGGCATATTTACTAAACACATCGATACACGTCACGAGATACGACAACCCATCGTTGTCTCTTTTTAATAGTCTCATATCTATCAAATCGGCTTGAAACTGTTGATTTATCCCACCCGTTATGGTCTGCCGTCTCTGAAAACGACGACGGATCGGTTTATGCAAGGTATACGTGTCCTGATGTCGTAACCAAGCCTCTATTTTCTTCAGTTTAGTATTTCGTTTTAAGGCGGAGGCCCCTCCATAGGCTCCGGGTTTCTTAGGGTCATAGTAATACTTTCTTAATTGCGCGGCCATTTTTCCCACTTGGGTGTAGGTATCCTACTCTTTTTCTTGCTTCGCCTGAGCTTATACGGCGGAGTGGTCTCGACTAGTTGACTTTTGACTGTTAATGGGTTGTGGACAGTTACTTGACTCTTAGGCTCGCTTACTTGAATAGGCTGACTAGGTGTCTCGGCTATTTGACTGGCTGTCTCGACGACGGCTGCCGGTAAAGTCCTGACTTCGGGTGTTTGTTCCTTGATATCCACTAGGCCTAAAGGCTTGTGTCTGTACTGATCTAGTCGATTCAGGTACCGTTGCAAGGTTTGTTGGTATACTCGGGCTTTTTCACGCGGTGGTAAATCTTCACTTTCCAAGACTTGTCGCATTTGTTGGTCCAAGTCACGCAGGCTATCATTTAGTGTGTCGGGTGGTGTATAGGGTTTTTCTAGCAGTCGAGGGTCGATCAGGAGCATTTTCTTAGCCATTACAAACCCACTAAGCTTTTCAGCACATTTAAAATGGGGCCGAGTAAGGCGCCAATGAAACCACCTTGTTGGAGAATCTGTTTCCTTTTCTTGAGTGACAGTTTCTTACCCGTGAGCGCTCTCAGACTGTTTTTGTGTCGCTGTAGCCGGCGCTTCTGACTCGGGGTCAGAGGAACATTCCCTTTTAAGACATTGTGACAGCATTCACATATTGATTGGACGAGCTCCGGGGAAGCCGTTTTAATTACGGCCTTTACGGCAGCCGGCTTTGCCTCACCCAGAAAGCGCAACATAGCCCCGTGACGTTTCACTCGATTGGACATATTACTTGGGGACGTAGACAACTTGGTGTTGGTCAGGAAATATACGACTGCGTAAGCGGAGCTGATCCGGTGTTTCCTGTCGAAGGTCGAATAACAAATACCCGTGTGGAGTCGCTGTCGCGTCTTTAAAACTATCTTGAACATATGACACGCGGCCTGGATACATCTGTTTGGCCAGACTCGTAATTTGTGCCCCGTCGCGAGGATTCTTAAACACGACTAGGTAATGAGAATTCAGACTGATTGTCCTTTGTTCTTTGTTCTTACCAAAGAGGTTCTGGACTATATACATGACGCTGAGGTTACGATGATGACTACCCTTAGTAAATAGTTTGGTTACCCTATCATCTGTCTCAGACATTAGGTCATCTATGACCACTAGCCGACGTCTATCACCTGTCCATTTTTCCACGTCGGGTAGTCCCTCATTAAATTGAACACCCTTCATAATCTCGTACATGGGTTGCCATTCTCCGTAGCACCATATAATCTCCTCTGGCATCGGGACGACCATGTCTGGGAGATGGGTCAGGAACTGCTGTACAAAGACGGATTTACCGCATCCCGTTGGGCCCGCGATCAAGGAAGTAAACGGGTGTTTCCATCTAGGATCCATGACTACGAATGACCACCTAGCTAATCATGTCACGCATTTTTATTAGGTTTGAACCTACTTAGTCCGACCGACCATGCTGAGTGTCTTGCATCCCGACCCTGCCCTCACTTTACCACCCGACTCCGCTTGTTTGTCGACCACCTGACACCTCTTATGTCGTCTATACAAACCGGGAAGTAATTAATGCATTACACCGGCTGACATATTCTGAATCAATTAGCAAACCTGGCCCCAGAGTTCAATTGATCTTGTTAACCCCGATGCTCTGATTAAAAAACGACAGCTGATACTTAAAAAAAAACAGGAAAGAGCTGGAAGGCATGAGGCAGACCACAACTCGAGGGCGAGGGAGGCAGTGGCATCCCTCGTCATCCCTCACCAACCCTCGTCATCCCTCACCAACCCTCACCAGCCCTCACCATCCCTCAAAAAATCGCCCTCTTTGCGCCCGATATCCTTCCTATATACTACTTACGTTCCTCAATAATGATTCCTCTCATATAGTGTGCAATTGAGGTGGAAAAGAGGAAGACCACAACGTAAATGAATTCAAGATGTGGCAGGTAGTTTACACATGACAGCAACAGAAGCTTACAATGGAGAGAGATTAAATAGACTGTCTTGGGAATAAAGTTCTCGACAGGACAAATGTAGTGGTTATGCCCCCTGCCGCGCGTTCCGAAGGTTGTGGGTTCAGTTCCGGAACACGTCGTTTGGTTCACGAGTGCAATTTTCTCAGAGAATCCCTGAGGCTTGTCGCTGGACCCTCTTGACTTTTAACAGATTCAGCTCCAAAACAGTAGGTAATAAAAATAATAAACATGGATATCGGGAAATGGTAAGTAGGAAGGTTTTGTCACATTTATGACTTAATGCCGAGACAGTAACGAGCAAATCAAGACATGTGTGTTGTCACCAAATTCATGTATTAAAGGAAAAAAAAAAAACTAAGGTAAAATATTGCAGACGAACACCTCAACAGGCGGCTTGCCTTTGTTAGGTTCAAATATAGCTCCAGCATTGAGGCAAACATCAGCGACTGTCGAAATCCACTTGTGTATCAAAGACGGACATCGATATCATCTGTTTCTTCTCGCCAAGAAAAGGTCTCAACAACCGTATTTGCTATCATTGTTAGGCACATGAACAGGTGCCTGCCAAAAATTGTATTTAATCACGCAAGCATTCTAGTTAGATAAAACGGATATTGCAGTAGATATATTATCTCGTAGGTAGACTGCACTTCCTTTGTGATATTATCTACCACATGGTGTGACATACTGGACATCTAAGATATCAAAATAACTTAAAATTTATTTTAGTTGTTATTGATCAGGGTGGCAATATAGTTCATTTATAGCAATATAGCATCATTTCAATTTTTTATTTCTCTTGATACTATGAATTATTATTATGCAGATTTGTACATTTTTAGATATGAACCATTACAATGATCAAAACAAGTTACAATATTTATAAGAGAAGTAACGGCTGCAGCAGGATATAACAACAGGAAATAAAAACAGCTAGATATGTGTAACGCCTGTGAAAAAGTGAGATATAATAAACACGGACACAGTGTACATGCATACCTTAAAACGAATCCCACAATGGTAAAGATAAATATAAAAAACGGGGGGCAGGGGGTGATAATAAAATATAAACAATAAAAAAGAATATACTATGACACTACAAGACGCGAAAGATGGCTTTGGGGTCCATTTGTACCCCAAGGTATTTCCAGGGTTAAAAGTTGTTATAATGGCAGTAGACACTTTGTATTATATATCAAATTAAAGAGTTTGCATAAGGAAAACTACTGCGTATAAGCCCATGGCACGTACGGGAAGTCGCTTAAAAGATTAATCACCCCATGGCACTTAATCAGTTAAACCTGAGATGGCAACCATGATCGCTCACGCTTGTTAATGCCGGAAATCATGATGCCGACTGTGTTATAACCGCTTCGCCACAGAGTCTACATGATCACCATTCTTGGGTTAGGTCGGTGTTCTTGACCCGGTTATTCCATATTCCCTAGCCATCCAAATACCTATATTTCTGCCTTCACTTGCTTTCTTTCGGTCATGATTCTTAATTCAAAGAACCAACACAATATGAAAATGTAATAGAATAACACTAAATCAGGCAAGAAAGGTCATCTTGGTTATCCAAAATAGGTACAGTTCTTGTCATGAAACTTTCAAAAGACACGATTCAGGGCTAGATCAAACACCCACCGGGACTCCTTCTTAGTTTTCACATTCGGACCACCATCGCATCTCTATTGCTTAGAGATTCCCACTTTATCTTACTCCCACTTTTTTCACGCACCACGTCCATTCATTTACCTGGGATCGTCACGTAACCGTTACCATCCCCTACCCAGGTCCCCATTATTCACAGACTACCACGGCTGTCTATATAAGAGTATTAATGTGACATTCATGTTAGTATCATAGCCTGGGATTCTGAGATAAGTAGCAAAACATCTTTATTGTTCAAAAAAAATATGTTCCTTTTCTCTTCATTGCTTTCATTTTTTTTTTCATTTTTCTTATCTCGTTCTTATGCCTTAATGTAGTCACTGGAGGGGTTTCTCTGTGCTTATACGTTATGTTGTGTGTATGCATTTGTTTGCAATGAAGGCTAGTCGAAGCAATGTCCTTTATTTTTCCTAATTCTGTTCTGTAAAACTTTGTGTTATGCTATACTGTTTAGTAGTGAGTATGTTTAGTAGTGAGTATGTGAGTATGAGTGGTGACTCCATGATTCATCGCCTGCCATTATGTGGAAGTGAAATGCATCACCCTCCACTCTGTAACGCAGCAAGTGGTCCAAACACCATCCCATGCGGTCCTCTTTTTGGTCTTCGGTCATCATCCGTGGTACCCACTGTGAGCACACCTTCCGATATTGCAGTTTCTTACGAACGACCTTTTGAATTGTCCCAATGGACACATCAAATTCTTTTGCTAGCGGACGTATGTTTCGACAACGTTTCATCTGTACTGCAGTATCAATTTTGGCGATGATTTTTTTTTTTGTTGTTGCAACAATATGCGCTTGACCCGGCCGTCGATGATCTGTCTCGAACTGAACGCCCTTTCGTGCCCAATCTATCAATGTTGTCTACGACACACATTTGTTACCTTACGCTGCCTGCATTCTTCGATGAATGTCCACTGGTCGACATCCTTCAAATGAAAAATAAAACAAAATCACCGCTCTTTGAGCTTCCTTGGGCGGATTTTGTATCAACCCAGTCATTTTCTCAACGGTCAGAAACAGAACCTATGCATCATGGGACGAATAGCACGTGCATTTTTATTCAATGGTCAGCACTTATCACATGACTATGACATGATCATGTTCAATGTACACAATTTCGCGAGGTGCGGCACGAACAGATTTCAAATGAACACTCCTAATATGTTACATGCTCGGCGACTGAGTCATTGCAGCTGAACACCTCAAACGGCGGCTTGACTTTGCTATTATGAAACATAACTCCAGCGTTAAGGCAAACATCCGCGACTGTCGTAATCCACTTGTGTATCAAAGACTGAACATCGATATCAACTGTTTCTTCGCGTCTCTATGACCATATTTCCTATCATTATGAGGCACATGCACTTGTGCCTGCCAAAAATATCAACAAGAAAAGCATATTGTGCGTCACGGATTACACGGATATTGCACTTGATATATTATCCTGTAGGTAGACTGCTCTTCATTTGTGATATTATCTACCACATGAGGTCACATACTGGACATCTAAGACATCGCAATTACTGAAATTTATTTTAGTAGCTATTGATCAGAGCGACAATATATTTTCTTAAATATCAAGCTATACTTTCTTCAAACTAACTATTTGCAATAAACAAGCTTTATTTGTACGCGAAAAAATTATTTTTTGTTGTCTCCCTTGTCGCTCGAAATTTTAATGTAAATTTATTTCCCTGTATGCAGTGAATTCCTATTATACACATTTCTACATTTTTACCCATAAAACATTACATTGAGTGAAACAAGTTGCAATATTCTGAATAAACATAACAACTGCTGAGGGATATAACAAGAGGAAATAAAAACTGTTGGGTATGTGTAACTCCTACGAAAAATTGAGATATAATAAACACGGACACAGTGTACATACATAACTTACAATGAACTCCACAAGTGACATGTTTTCAAATATTTAAAATAGGGGTAGGGAGATAATAAAATATAAAAAAACTTAAAAATAAATATACTACGACACAACGACAGACGCGAAAGTTGGCACTGGGGTCCATTTGTAACCCAAGGTAATTCCAGGGTTAAAAGGTGATAAAATGGCAGCAGACACTTTGTATGTTACGAGAAACAAATTAAAGAGCGTTTCATAAGGAAACCTACTGTGTATAAACCCATGACAGATACGGGATGTCGCTTAAAACGATTAATCATCCCATAACACTTAATCAGTTAAACATGAGATGGCAACCATGACCGATCACGATTGTTGATGCCGGAAATGGTGATGATGTCTGTATCGTAACCGTTCCGCCACGGGCAATACACGATCACCATTCTTGGGTCAGGTCGGTGTTTTTGACCCGCTTATTCCAAATTCTCTAGCCATCCAAATATGTATGTTTCTGCCTTCTCTTGCTTTCTTTCCGACATAATTCTCAATTCACATAACCTACACGATATGTGAATGTAATAGAATAACACTAAACCAGACGAGAAAGGTCATCTTGGGTTATCCAAAATTGGCACAGATCTGGTCATGAAACTACCATAAGACACAATTCAGGTCTAGAACAAACGAGAACGGTCTAGCAGTACGGACATCCACCGGGACTCCTTCTAAGTTTTCACACTCGGACCACCATCACATCTCCATTGCTTCCAGTTTTCCCTCTTACCTTCCTCCTATTTTTTGTCACTTATTACTTCCGCTCTCTTACTTGGGATCATCACCCGGTCCCCTTGAACCACAGACTCCCACGACTGTCTACATAAGAGTATCAAGGTGAAAGCCATGTTAGTATCACAACCTGAGATTCTGAGATACGTAGCAAACATGATTTTTTAATTTAAATTTAAATGTTATCTTCATTATTTTAATTTGTTTTCTGTTAAGAGTTTGTTCTTTGTTGAGTTTTTTCTCCGTGATTATATGTAGTGTTTTGTGTATGTATTTGTTTGCTGGTGAAGTCTAGTCGCCACTACGTCCTTTATTTGTCGTAACTTCAGGTCTGTAAAGCTGAATTATTTTGTGTTATTTTATATTGTTTAGCAAAGAGTATGGAACGTTTTACAAGCTGCATCACAATTATATAGATATATAAATATATCGATAGTTTGTAAAATGGAGTTATACTTCTCCATATACAAAGACTGGGCTGAATTTATAGACCACGTGTTGCCCATGCAGCATGATCCTTCTCTCGGTCTGCCTAGTTTACTCCAGAGGAAAGGTAACACCAATACGTCAGGAACAAGACAAGCTACAGAAACTGCAGGATCAGCAAAGCAATACTCTAACTATCCGCCAATGGGAGGTTGGTCTGCCCTGCCATGACATTTAGTCTTTAGGTTTAATTTCCACGCACAAAGGTAATGCTTGTACCCTCCCAACTGCACACCTCCGCCCGAAGCCGTTGGCACAATGTGGGGTGTCGTATTTGGTGAACGCCCCCCAACATTCGGCGCTAACAGAAAGCTGGTGTAAAGCTAACAGAAAGCCGTGTACTGTCATATGGTAGCTCAGTCATAACTGACTGAAGCCTGACTTCTAAGATATTAGCAGCACACATGTTAGCTACACAATATGGACTAATGGATTGTTGAAACGATGCGTATTGCTGTTGCTATTGTTAGTATTGTTGTTTTTCTTGTTGCTGTTATTGCTATTGTTATTATATACATGACATTGTCAATGTCGTTATTATTATTGCTGTTGTTGTGACTGTTATTGTTATTATATACATCACTGATTCTCAACCGATGGGGAATTTTAGGGTTTCCAGGGGAAGGGGGGGGGGAATTAAGATTATTTCAGGGTCGCATTAATACATGAAACAGTTACTTGATATACATTTTCCCTCTAAATTTTACGGTTCTGTACTTTTCGTCCTAATGAAATTCGTTTTATAACGTAAGGAGACCCACAAATCACGGTTTATGTAGATATCTAGACCTGTTCTAGTATGTGTTATTAAATTTAGCTTCAATTTTTATGTATACTGTGTAAGGGTGGGGGGGGGGGGGGGAATTTATAGGGAGGAAATTCGAAAAGGGGGTGTGTGGAGAATGGTGTTATGAACATATAGTAAAAGGGGGCATGGGCCAAAAAAGGTTGAGAACCACTGATATACATGGTATTATTGTTGTTATTGTTATTCTTGATGTTGTTATTGTTATTGTTGTTGCGAATGTTATTGTTATTATTGATGTTTGTTTTGCTGTTATTGTTACTGTTGCTATTATATTCATGTTGATATTTTTTGTAATTGTTATTGGTGTCTTTGTTAAGTTATTATTGCTGCTGTTATTGTAACCGTTGGTATTGTTATTGCTGTTTTGGTATTGTTATTTATATTGTTATTGTTGTTGTTGTCGTGGTCGCATGTGTTATCGTCGTTGTCATCATCATCATCATCATCGTCATCATCATATAACTTGTTTCACACAGTTAATGTACAGCACAGACTGCAAGATGCCCCAACCATTGTGCAACTCCAGGTGTTGTTCAGACAGACTCACAAAGAGAACTAGCAACTCACATCAGAAGAGAACAGTTCACATTCTATGGGCATGTCATGAGAAGTGGAAAACTAGGGGAAAGCTGGAGGAAGGAAAGCCGGGGAGGGGGGTGGGGGAGAGAACAAGAGAATAGATGCTGGATAGTTTGACATCACTAGACCGAAGGCTGTGGACAGACATGGTCGTCATCGGTATATGACGTGGACTACAGGAAGAAGACACATGTAAAATGTATATTACAATTTAATTGGATGGAAGAGTGAATAAACAGGTCTATCCAACAAGAACTCATAATTGTAAATAAACATTGGTTATTAAGATAAACAAAAATTAGAATATGAAATTCAAAACAATGTTTTCCCTAATTGAATTAAACACAGAAGCCACAAACAATATGTTGCACAATTTATTGTCTGACATATTTCGCTGCATCTCGTCAAGTGACTAAACGCGATTCTGGGAAATATGCCAGGCAATAAATCGTGTAGTGTCACATATTGTTTATGGCTTCTGTGTTTAAAGGAAATGAAATGTTTTGGAGATGTATGAAAACATGGGCATATTCCCTGATCGCGGGGTTGTAACCGCATGCTCTTCAACTTCCAGTGCGTCGAATTCGGGGTGGGTGAATCGTTCAGTACACGTGCCAGTCAGGTTTTTTTTTTATTTTTAAACATGAAGGTCTAGAAAATAAACCTAAGGAGGAAAGTGTACTATCATCATCATCATCATGTGCCATGCCGATAAGCGTGGCTGTCATGTTTCGCCATCTCACACGATCACCAGAGTCGTGGATCAGCTAAGTGTTCTTGTCTCCACCATGAGTAGTATGTCAGGGGTTAATGGGACCGTAAATCTACACTGCTGAACCTGTGACTGTCTAGCTTCGAAACTTCCTACCTTGATCTATACCTGTCTCCTTCGGCACTATTGTACATAATACATATTTGCATCATTCTTTTGACGAACCCAGAGTTGAGTCATGTCGTCTGGATGGAGCCTTAGAGATTGAGAGACAGCACCTATACCTAAGCCCATAACCTATCCCAAGTCATAGAGTGTAGTAATAGTTCCGCTCACCCCACGGATATTACGACACATTTCTAATGTTATTGATGTTACTTCCCTCAATGATATTTCCGCTCATATCAAATACCATTGATGTTACGTTCCTCAATGATTATTCCTCTCATATCACATTTTATTGATGTTTCATCCTTCAATAATGATTCCTCTCATGTAGTGTGCCATGGAGGTGGAAAAGAGTAAGACTACAACGTAGATGGATTCAAGATGTGATAGTTAGTTTACACATGTCAGCGACAGAGACTTACAAGGAGAGACATTTAAATAGACTGTTATGGAAGTAAAGTTCTAGGCAGGACAAGGGAACTGGTTACGTCACCTGCCTCACACCGTGAGGTTGTGGGTTCGATTCCTGGCGAACGTCGTTGGTCACGAGTGCATAACAACATAGTCCTGAGTGAATTTAAACACAGAAGCCACAAACAATATGTTGCACGATTGATTGCTTGGTATATTTCGCTGCATCTTGTCAGGTGACGAGGCGAGATGGGGGATATATGGCAGGCAATAAATCGTGTCCCATATTGTTTTGTGGCTTCTGTGCTTAACGAAAATGAAATGGTTTGGACATGTATAAAATCAAGGGCAGTCTGTGTGATCGCGGGGATTAAACCGCTTTCGCTTGAAATTCTAGTACGTCGTATTCGGGGTGGGGGAATCGTTCAGTACACGGGCTATTCGGGCTACACCGTTGACTTAACGTTCAGAAAACAATGGCAAACTACTGAATGTAAACGTGTATACAAACGCAACATACAATTTAATTTTAACCACAGTTGATCACTGTGTGCAACAATGACATCTACAAAACGTTGCAGATAATGCTCATTGCATGCAATTAACATAATGTGCATATCGAATGTTATTGATGTTATCTCAGCCAATGATGATTCCTCTCATATCTAATGCTTTTGAGTTTACGTCTCTCAATGCTGATTCCTCTCATATCTAAAGTTATTTATGTTGCGTCACCCAATGATGATTTCTCTCATATCTAATGTTATTGATGTCACGTCCCCAACTGGTGATTACTCTCATATCTAATGTTGTTGATGCTACGTCCCTCATTGGTGATTCCTCTCATATCGAATGTTATTGATCTTATTTCCCTTAATGATGATTCCTCTTATATCTAATGTTATTGATGATTCATACCCTAATGATGATTCCTCATATATAGTGTACAGAGGAGTCGGAAAATACGAATACGAACCAGCCCTGCGGAAAGATAAGGGACTATATGGGACAAAACCCGGTACAATGAAGTCGATCCTCTTGCCTTTTAACAGATTTAGTTCCAAACAAAAAGTCGGTTTGAAGCTAACAAAACTGGATCGCGGAAAATTCTAAGCGGGAAGGATTTGTCACAGTTATGATGTAATGCCCAGACAGTGATGAACAGACCAAGTAAAGGATAAGACACTGTGTTTTGTCACCAAATTCTTGTATTAGAAAGAAAACTAAGGTAAAATATGTTACATGTTCAGAGACTGAGTGTTACTGCAGCTGAGCAACTCAAACGGCGCTTGTCTTTACTAGGATTAAATATAACTCCAGCGTTAGGCAAACATCAGCGACTGCCTTAATCCACCTGTGTATCAAAGACGAATATCGATATCATCTGTTTCTTAGCGCCATTAAAAGTATCTACGACCATAATTGCTATCATTATAAGGCACTTACTCACGTGCCTGGCAAAAATATTAGAAGTGAGCTTTGCAGCACAATGACGATTAACAGGTTATTGCACAAGATATATTATCAGGTAGGAAGACTGCCCTTCATGTGTGATATTATCTACCACATGAGGTCACACATTGGACGCCTAAGATATCGTAATTACTTAAGTTGATTTTAGTAGCTATTGATAAGAGTGGTAATATATTTCTTAAATGTCATGCTATACTGTCCTCAAACAAACTATTTGCATTTAATAGCCTTCATGTATACTCCAATAAATTGCATTTTCTTGTCTCCCTTTTTCCTTAACAGTCCAATCTAAATTTATTTCCCTTTATACTGTGAATTTCAATTAAACAAATTTCTAACCAGTTATCTGTAAAACATTACAATGAGTGAAACGAGTTGCCATATTCTGAAGAAATGTAACGGATGCAGGATGTAACAATAGGACATAAAACCAGGTATGTGTAAGTCCTGCGAAAAAGTGAGATGAAATAAACATGGACGCAGTGTACATACCTTGTAACGTTCTCCACAATCATGAACATAATTAGTTTTTTTTTTTTAAGGAGAAACAAGCAAAAGGGCGGGGGGGGGGGGGGGGGGGGAGAGATATAATTTAAAAATACAAATAATTATACTACGACACAACGACAGACGCGAAACTTGACACTGAGATTCATTTGGACTGTTTTTGTTGTTGTTGTTATTGCCAGTATTATTATATGCATGGTGTTGTTATTTTGTTATTGTTGTTATTATTATTGCTTATCCTTGCGATTTATATTATTATTATTATTAATATTAATATTATATAATTGTTATTATTGTTGTTATTGTTATTTCTGTTGATGTTAATGTTATTGCGAATGTTGTTGTAATTGTTTTTGTTGATGATGATGCTGTTATTATTAATCTTGTTACTGTTGTTATTATATTCCTGATGTTATTGTTGTTATTGTTACTGGTGTCTTTGTTATGTTATTCTTGCTGGGGATCTGTCACTAATGTTATTGTTGTTTTGTGTTGTTTTTATTATTATTATTATTATTATTATTATTATTATTATTAATATTATTATTATTATTATTGTTGTTGTTGTTGTTGTTGTTGTTGTTGTTGTCGTTGTTGTTGTTGTTGTCGCCGTCGGATTTGTAATCATCGTCATCATTAACATCTTCATCATATATAACTAGCTTCACACAGCTAATGTATAGCACAGACTGTAAGATGCCCCAACCATTGTGCAACTCTAGATGTTGTTCAGACAGACTCACAAAGAGAACTAGCAACTCGCATCAGAAGAGGACAGTTCACATTCTATGGGCATGTCATGAGAAGTGGAAAACTAGGGGAAAGCTGGAGGGGAGGAAAGCCAGGGAGGGGGGGGGAGAGAACAAGAGAGTAGATGCTGGATAGTTTGACATCACTAGACCGAAGGCTGTGGACAGACATGGTCATCATCGGTATATGGCGTGGACTACAGGAAGAAGACACATGTAAAATGTATATTACAATTTAATTGGATGGAAGAGTGAATAAACAGGTCTATCCAACAAGAACTCATAATTGTAAATAAACATTGGTTATTAAGATAAACAAACATTGGAAAATGAAATTCAAAACAATGTTTTCCCTAATTGAATTAAACACAGAAGCCACAAACAATATGTTGCACAATTTATTGTCTGACATATTTCGCTGCATCTCGTCAAGTGACTAAACGCGATTCTGGGAAATATGCCAGGCAATAAATCGTGTCGTGTCACATATTATTTATGGCTTCTGTGTTTAAAGAAAATGAAATGTTTTGGAGATGTATGAAAACATGGGCATTTTCCCTGATCGCGGGGTTGTAATCCCGTCGAATTCGGGGTGGGTGAATCGTTCAGTACACGTGCCAGTAAGGTTTTTTTTTATTTTTAAACATGAAGGTCTAGAAAATAAACCTAAGGAGGAAAGTGTACTATCATCATCATCATGTGACATGCCGATAAGCGTGGCTGTCATGTTTCGCCATCTCACACGATCACCAGAGTCGTGGATCAGCTAAGTGTTCTTGTCTCCACCATGAGTAGTATGTCAGGGGTTAATGGGACCGTAAATCTACACTGCTGAACCTGTGTCTGTCTAGCTTCGAAACTTCCTACCTTGATCTATACCTGTCTCCTTCGGCACTATTGTACATAATACATATTTGCATCATTCTTTTGACGAACCCAGAGTTGAGTCATGTCGTCTGGATGGAGCCTTAGAGATTGAGAGACAGCACCTATACCTAAGCCCATAACCTATCCCAAATCATAGAGTGTAGTAATAGTTACGCTCACCCCACGGATATTACGACACATTTCTAATGTTATTGATGTTACTTCCCTCAATGATTTTTCCGCTCATATCAAATACCATTGATGTTACGTTCCTCAATGATTATTCCTCTCATATCACATTTTATTGATGTTTCATCCTTCAATAATGATTCCTCTCATGTAGTGTGCCATGGAGGTGGAAAAGAGTAAGACTACAACGTAGATGGATTCAAGATGTCATAGTTAGTTTACACATGTCAGCGACAGAGACTTACAAGGAGAGACATTTAAATAGACTGTTATGGAAGTAAAGTTCTAGGCAGGACAAGGGAACTGGTTACGTCACCTGCCTCACACCGTGAGGTTGTGGGTTCGATTCTGGCGAACGTCGTTGGTTCACGAGTGCAGCTTTCTCGCACAAACGCTGGGGATTGTCGCTAGATTTGCGGGGTTCGTACTTTGTGCGACGCTTTCGGCACATCGTGCTGCGAGCCATATGGGATAAAATCTGATGCAATGAAATCGATTCCCTTGACTTTTAACATATTCAGTTCCAAAAAAAAGTTGCTTTGGGCCTAACAAAATTAGATGGAGGACAATGATAAGTAGGAATGTATTGTCACAGTTATGACTTAATGCCGAGACGGTGATGATCAGACCAAGATGGGTAAGACACGGATGTGTTTTTTCACCAGATTCTCGTATTAGAAAGAAAAGTAAGGTAAAACATTGTTACATGTTCGGCGACTGAGAGTTATTGAATCTGAACACCTCAACGGGAGGCATATCTTTGCTAGGATTAAATATAACTCCAGCGTTAAGGTTAACATCAGCGACTATCGTAATCCACTTGTGTATCAAAGACGAACTTCGATATCATCTGTTTCTTCGAGCCATTAAAGGAATCTACGACCATATTTGCTATCATTGTAAGGCACATGTACATATGCCTGCCAATGACTAATAATATTCACATGCAGGCTAATAACTATATATATATCCAGTAAGTAGACTTCTCTTCATTTGTCATATTATCTATTACATGAGGTTACATGCTGGACGTCTAAGATGTCGCAAGTACTTAAATTTATTTTAGTACACATTAATCAGAATAGTAATATGCTTGTTTATACATTAAGCTTCACGTTCGTCAAACTGACTATTTGCATTACATTGCCTTAATTTATACTCCAATAAATTATTGTTCTTGTCTCCCTTGTTTCTTAAAACATCATTTCAATTTATTTCCCCTGATTCCTATTATATACATTTCTACATTTTTACCTAGCAAACATTGAATTGATCGTAACGAGGTGCAATATTCATACGGGAAATAACTGCTGTATCAGGATGTGAAAACGGAAATACGAGAGTAAGTAAACAAGTAAGTCAAAAATGGCTGTAGAAAAATAACTAAATATGATAACAGCTTGAAACCAGCTTATTTTAATACAAAAATTGTCCCTTTATTTCTCAACATAATTTCAATCAACATTGATGCACGTATCCCATCGTTATATCAGTCCCCCCAAACCGGCTGCATACATCTCTGCATGCCCTGTTTTCATTTACCTGAATTCCCACAGAACTGTGTGACTTACTTATTGAATCACCCTCATAACTTTTTCTACCCAACTGACATTTGCAGATTATGTGATGGTGCACACACAGGGCAGAGACAGGGCAAGTTTGGAGAAAGACTTACATGTGGCGGTAAACAGGGTGGCGGAGTGGTGCAGGGACGCAGGGGCCATTATAAACCCAAACACGGCATCTGTTGTGTGGTACTCCTTGGATAACCGTATCGTCTAGGCAGACGTCCCAGGTATTATGTTGAATGTTAGTTAGTTAGTTAGTTAGTTAGTTAGTTAGTCGTGGTTCCAACTTCACGGCAACGGGTTGTCCCCATATTGCTCCGTTCATGTGCCAGTGAATATCACACAAAATGCTCCTCACTGCCAAAAGTGAACAATGGAACAGACAGGAGTATCGGCAAGCCAACAGCCCGCTTAGGTACACAGTGCATACTGCCGCCGCCAGAATGCCAACACCAAAGTCCTCCATGAAAAATACAGTTCATCGTCGATGGAAATGGCAGTAACCAGAAAGACTTCATTGACCCGGGTTTCATCCCACATAGCTCGGTCTCTTTCCACAGGACGACCCGCCGAAAGCGCCGCACAAAGATGAACTCCGTAGCTCCAGCGGCGACTCACAGGAGTCTCCTGAAAAATGCACTCGTGAGCCGAAAAGGCAAACCAGTCAATCCAGCAACAGCCGGCCGCCATCATTCCGAACATGCAGTTCACGCTACACACAACTGCGGACAGATATAAAAGCATTCCACACGAAACTCACAGCACACAATGTCACGCCACGCACTCACTCAGTAGCAGGGCGACAGAACCATATCCACCTTAGTCGTTTCTTACGACATGCATGGTAGGCAACAGTGTTACTATTCTTTGCTCTCCAGTATGGACCCCGGCAACACATGGGCGATGTTGAATGTATGTCCTCTTAGCCGATAGAGTAAATTGAAGTACTTGGGTATACCTTTGACAGGTGTTTGTCTTTTAAAGATCATGTGGAGGATAAGTCACTGGTTAGGGGACTTAATGCATTGAGGGCTATGGCAGCAACCGGGGTAGGTCAGAGGATGCTGTACAGACTCTTTCAGCAGTTAATAAGTTTTGTCATTGTGTATGGTTTGGAGCGGCTGACAGTATCAAAGAGACAGCTTGAAAGGTTGGAGCGCATACAGAATGCTGCCATGCGGTTAATCTTGGGGTACACAAAGGACACACCAATTATATGCATGAGGCATATCCTGGCGCTACCAACAATGACTGATAGGCATAGGGTCCATCAGGCCAAATGGTACCTGAGAGTTGCCTCAGACAGGGATCACCCGCTGCATGCAGCAATGGATATGGTTAAGGGTCATAGACTAAGACGAGGCAGGTCCTGGATGGCACTGGCAGAACTTTCTATAAGTCAGGTGTGTGATCTAGAGACCATCAATCGTGACAGAGAGTGGGTTGAAGTTCCGCAAGACATGACGTACTGGCACAATGTAATGATAACACTGGGTCGTGAGTGCAGAGAATGGACAGCGGGCCGCACTGAGTTTGAAGTTCAACAGCTGATCCAGAGCAACACACATCAAGGTGACATAGTCATTTACACCGATGGGTCAGTGGTGAGAAACATATGTGGTGGCTGGGGCTTTATTGCAAAGACTAATGGGCGAGTCTTGAAAAAGGAGAGTCTGGCATATGAACTACGACCTCGAGCATGAGAACGGAGGTGGAGGCAGTAACAGCGGCATTCTGGTGGCTAGAGGATACTACTGCAACACACGTTGTATTTATTACGGATTCAAAAAGTATGCTTAGCAAGGTGGAGAAAGTAATGTTTCGTGTGGAATGGCGCTCGTCGCTTCAGAGGTCACAGATCGTGAGAATTGTTGGGATATTTTGCCCTGGCCATGCGGGTGTACGGAGGAATGAACAGGCCCATAGGCTAGCAGGAATTGCACTTCTTGGTGGAATTTTGCCTATGGACAAGGGGGACGTGGTCGTCCGCTTGTGGGACCAGGTGGAGAAGATGGAGGAACAGATTTAGAACCCGTATGTGGAAAGAATGAGATTGCAGGGGGTCGGCAGGGGTTCTGGAAGAATCTCAAAACTGAGAGGGAAGACCAGGAGAACTTTTAATCAGATAGCGGTGGGAACGATTAGTAGTATGACTCTTCGCTGGCTGTTGAACGAGGGGACGGAGCACGTATGGGAATGTCCTGAGTGCAGTGAGGTCGGTTCTTAACTCAACTAAACTCAACTCTATCCAAGTACGCACCGCTTTACGGGAAATCGCTAGGGGCTAAGTCCACTGAAAGCTCAAATTGGCGGGAAACATTTCGCGAATGATGCCGAAGTTGAATGTGTGATGTGAAAACGTTGTTTAGAAAACAGGGCACGCAGTTCTATGAATCCGGTTTGGGAGGACTGATAAAACGATGGGACAAGTGCATCAATGATGGTGGAAATTATGTTGAGAAATATAGGGACAATGTATGCATAAAAATAAACTGATTTCAAGCTGTTATCATATTTAGTTATTTTTCTACAGCAATTTGTGAATTACCTATTAACTTATCCTCGTAAAAAACAGTTAGGTACGTGTAACTCCTGCGAAAAATTGACATACTAAGCACAGACACGTGTTCATACCTTGCAATGACTACACAGTTGTGAACATAAACTTATAAAATAGAATAATAAAATATACAAACATGAAAAGTAAAAATAATGTCTCCCAACAATTGTGAATGTCTACTTGTAATTTATCTAATCAGTTTACTGTGTTTGTTTGTTTCTTGTAGGACTTGGTCATTGGTTTTTCTGTCTGTCCAACTAATCTTTGCATTTTCAACATAAATCAAATTTCCACAGCCATTGAATGTTTTTCAGCTTGTCGGCTAATTATCCACGCTTCACATCCATTCAAAATGATAGGTTCTATATAGCATCGGTTGTCATTTCACAGTTGTTATCCACATAAATACACACATACAGATTGGCGATGCCTGCACTAAACTGCACATTATATCTAAGGAAAATTACGACAATGTCCAAAGGGGAGGGGGGGGGGAGATTTGATTGGAGGTTTCTAACACTATTACGTCACTTACCGTCTGCTAGGGAACGGGACCTCTAATTCCGCACACTTTAAGTATCAGTAATCGAAGCCACTTGTATATTTCGATTTCGGATATACGTGTCCCTCTCAATTTAGGGTGAGGAAATTAATGTCAAGTAATGAGGACCAATTATACCGGTCAGGTAAAGCGTGATATGGGTGATAAATATGTGTGGAAGTTCCTGCATGAACGACTCATCTTTATTCTTTCATTCTGGGATCGCCGGTAACTTTTGTTCTTGCCAGAGGCCATGGTGGAGTCAGCTTTTAGTATCTTAAAGTAGTTGACTTCATCTTTATCTCTCAGATCAAGATCAGAAACTCAGATCAATGCACGAACTTCGTTGCATCGGCGAGGATCCTGAAATACTTTGGGTAGATTTTTAACTCGAAATTTTGCCCGGGCAGCACCGATTAGTCTACTCTTTTTCGATTCCCAACTGCCAAGGGATTTTTTACGTGCGCAACAATACACACGGACATCCGATCTCACTACCCAGAGACCAGGGGAAATTTTATTACTGGAAGTCCGCGAGGATCTTTTAAATAAATCTCGGTCTCACCGAGACCTGAGCCCAGAACCTCCAGCACTCGAGACGGACCTTCGAGACGACTCAGTCCCCAGACACACACACCAAGGGGTACGTGGTCACAACACGGACACTATGGGAGGCGTGATATTGAGGGTTGAGGCGGGAGTACGCTGCATCCAGTGAAAAATATTAAAGGACCTGAGTGCTGCTGGCTGGATGGTGTGCTCGTCATCCGTTTTCTAACACAACCTCCTGATGAAATATAAATCATCTGATCATCGCTCCACGGTGCGTTCCTGGGTATATGTCCTTTGCGTTGCTGTGATGGGTTTTGGACGCAGTGTGCCGCCCCGCAGGCATTGACAGTTGATCTGGGGATCCTCAAGGTCATCATCATACACCTAGGACAATCGAACGATCTAGCTCTCTGACATTGGGAAGAATGATCATTTCCTAACCCTCCGACATGGAGCGACCAATTTAACTTCCTGACACAGTTCCAAATACAAGGTAGGCTTGGACCTAACAAAAATTATAAGTAGGGCGGTATTGTCACAGCTATGGCTTAATGCCGAGACCGTGATGAGCAAATCAACTAAGTGGTAAGACACTATGTGTTTTGTCCATACATTCTCGTATTAGAAAGAAAACCTAGGTCAAATATTTTACATTTTGGCGACTGAGAGTCATTTCAGCTGATAACCTCAAACAGTGGCTTGTCTTTGTTAGGATCACTATACAACTACTCGTTGAGGCAAACATCAGCGACTGTCGTACTCCACTTGTGTATCAAAGACGAACATCGATTTCATCTGTTTCTTCGCGCCATTAATAGTCTCTACGACCATATTTGCTGTCATTACGAGGCACATATGCCTGCCAAAAATATTACGAATAGACTATTTTAATGTGATGACGATTAAACGGATATTGCACTAGATATATTATCCCGTAGGTAAAGTGTCCTTCATTTGTTATATTATCTACAACTTGAAATCACATACTTGATTCTAAGATATCCCAGTTACTTAACATTTGTTTTAGTATATATTGATCAGAGTGACAATTTGTTTCCTTATATATTAGGCTGTACTTTCTTCAAGCTAAGTATTTGCATTAAACAGCTTTCATGTACACTCCAATAAATAATTTGTATTATCTCCCTTTTCCCTAAAATCATCATTTCAATTTATTTCCCTTGATACTAAGATTTTTCTAAAAATACTGGAGAGCTTTGGCCATAATAGACCATAACCTTAGGAAGGGAAAATCCCAACAACATTTGCACATCCTAAATATAGAGGATGGTAAACCCATCACGTTATGGCTAACGCAGCCCTGTGGACCGAGTATCCACCGTTATAAGTGAAATAATCTGCAGCTGAGCAGAGTAGGCACTCACTTGTCCTAACAGTCGGAAACGACTGTCACTGCACTTCTTTTGTGATAGTATCTACCACATGAGGTCACATACTGGACATCTAAGATATTACACTTACTTAAAATCTATTTTAGTAGTTATTGATCAGAGCGGCAATCTAGTTCCTTGGGTATTATGCCATATGTTCTTCAAACTAACTATTTGCCTGACACACATTACATAGCCTTCATTTATACTTCAATAATTTTATTTTTCTTTTTTCTCCCCTGTTCCTTAAAAGCATCATTTCAATTTATTTCCCTTGATAATATGAATTCTTATTATGTACATTTCTGGTGGGGGAGGGAATAATATCATATAAAAACATAAAAATAACTATACGACGACACAACGACAGACGCGAAAGTTAGCTCTGTGGTCCATTTGTACCCCAAAGTATTTCCAGGGTAAACAGTTGTTAAAATGGTAGCAGACACTTTGTATTATATATCAAATTAAAGGGCGTTGCATCAGGAAAACTAATGTGTATAAGCCCATATCAGATGCGGGAAGTCGCTTAAAATGATTAACCAATTCATGGCACTTAATCAGTTAAACCCGTGATGACAACCATGACCGCTCACGCTTGATGATGCCGGAAATGATTGTGCCGACTGTGTCACAACCGCTCTGCCACGGAGTCTACATGATCACCATTCTTGAGTCAGGTCGGTGATCTTGACCCCGTCATTCCATATTGCCTCCAAATATCTATCTTTCTGCCTTTTCTGGCCATCTTTCAGTCATGATTCTCAATTCACAGAACCTACACAATATGAAAATGTAATAGTATAACACTAAATCAGACGAGAATGATCAGTTTGGTTTATCCAAAATAGGGACAGGTCTGGTCATGAAATTACCACAAGATACAATGCAGGGCTAGAACAAACGAGAACGGTCCAGCCTTACGGACATAGACTGGGACTCCTTAGTTTTCACACTCGGACCACCATCACATCTCTATTGCTTCTAGATTCCCGCCTCACCTTCCTCATATTTTTTATCACATACTACTCTTTTACCTTGGATCTTCACTGAACGGTCACCATCCCCTACCCCGGTCCCCATGACCCACAGACTCCCACGGCTGTCTACATGGGAGTATCAAAGTGACATTCATGTTAGTATCACAGCTTGGGATTCTGAGATAAGTAGCAAAAATATCTTTTTTTCCAGATTTTCTTTTTCTTTTCATGATTTTCATTGTTTTTCATTCTTCTCATCCCGTTCTCATGCCTTAATGTAGACACTGCAGGGTCTTCTCCGTTATTAGGTGTTGTGGTTTGTGTATGTTTTTATTTGCTGATGAAGGTAGCCGCCGCAATATCCTTTATTTTCAGTACTTCTGTTCTGTAAGCTGCAATTCTGTGTGTTATTTTATATTATTTATCAGTGAGAATTTAGCATTTTACAAGTTGCATCACAATGTTGTGTATATAAGATACTAGTGAATGACTGACTGGCACCTTGCAGTCTTGACAGACGATAATTTGTAAAATAGAGTAATACTTCTCCATAACACAAAGCCTGGGCTGAATTTAGAAACCATCTGTTGCCCAAGCAGTATGATCCCTCTCTCAGCCTACCTAGTTTACTCCACAGGAAAGGTAACAACAATACATCTGGAACAAAACAAGCAGAAGCTACCGGATCTGCAAAGCAATACTCTAACTGTCCGCCTGTCAGAGCTTCCACCTTATACCAGTTGCCTACTAATGCTTAGGACCTGGTCTGCCCTGCCATGACATTTAGTCTTTAGATTGCATTTCCTCTCAGTTGGGTAAGGCACCACCGTTGGGTAAGGCGAAGTGGTTGGCACAATGTGGGGTGTTGGGTTGTGTGAGCACCGCCCGACAGTCGGCGCTAACAGAAAGCAGGTATTACCGTCTACTACCATACGGTAGCTCAGTCATATCTAAGTCCAGACTTCTAAGATACTAGTAGTACACATGTCAGCTACACAATGTGGGGTGTTGGGTTGTGTGAGCACCGCCCAACAGTCGGCGCTAACAGAAAGCAGGTATTACCGTCTACTACCATACAGTAGCTGGGTGATATCTGATTAAGTCCAGACTTCTAAGATACTAGTAGTACACATGTCAGCTACACAATATGGGGTGATGGTTGTTGACACGACATGAATTGTTGTTTTTCTAGTTGTTCTTGTCGCTGTTGTTAGTATTGTGGTTGTTTTTGTTGTTGCTGATATTGTTAGTATTATTATGTACATGATCTTGTTATTGTTGTTAGTGTTATTATTATTATTGCTGTTGTTGCGACTGTTATTCTTATTATTATTAGTATTAATATTTTTATTATATACATATTATTTTTATTGTTATTGTTATTGCAAATGTTGTTGTTATTGTTGCTGTTGATGTTGCTAATGTTCTTGTTATTCTTGTTATTCTTGTTACTGTTTTTATTATATTCATGTTGTTATTGTTGTTGTTGTTATTTGTGTCTGTGTTATTATATTATAACTAGTTTCACACAGCTAATGTATAGCACAGACTGCAAGATGTCCCCAACCATTATGCTATGCTACTCTAGGTGTTGTTCGGACAGACTCACAAATAGAAATAGTAACTCGCATCAGAAGAGGACAGTTCACATTTTTTGGGCACATTATGGGAAGTGGAAAACTAAGGCGTCGCAGTCTCTGTGGCGAAGTAGTCAAGCCGTTTGACTTGGGCTCCGAAAGCTGTGGGTTCGATTCCGGGCCGCGTCCTTCGGTTCACGAATGTGAGTCTTCGCTAAAGTTACGGAGTTCGTGCTTTGTGCGACGCTTTCCGCACCTCGGAAAGAGACCAAGCCATATGGGATAAATCCCGAGGCAATGAAGTCGACCTTGTCGACTTTTAAGCGACGTTTTAATTGGAAAGCTGAATGAGAGGAAAGCCATGAGGAGAACAAGAGAGTAGATGCTGGACAGTTTGACATCATGGCATGGAGTTACGTCTGTAACATATATGGGCGGCGGTACACTAGACAGAAGGCTGTGGACTGACATGGTCACCAACGGCATACGGCATGTACTACATGAAGAAGAAACCACATACAAAATGTATATTACAATTTAATTGGATAGAACAGTGAACAAACAGGTCCATCCAACAAGAACTCAGAATTTTAAAGAAAACATTGGTTGTCAAGATAAACACAACTCAGAAGGTGAAATTCAAAACAATGTATTCCCTTGGTTAATTTAGACACAAAAGCCACAAACAATATGATTGCCTGACATATTACGCTACATCGCTGCAGGAGAACGAAACGAGATACGGGAAAATATGCCAGACAATAAATCGTTTAACATATTGTATATGACTTTTGTGTTTACATAAATTGAAATGTTTTGGAGATGTATAAAAAACACGGGGAGACTGCGTGATTGCGGGGTTTAAAACGCTTGCTCTTGAACTTTCAGTGCGCCGATTTATGGGTGGAGGGATCGTTCAGTACACCCGCCAGTCGGGCTTCGGTGGTGACTCTACGATCAGAAAACACTGGCAAACTACTGAGTGTAAACTTGCATACAAAAGCATCATGAGATTGGGGTTATCGCAACGTCCTGCAAAAGGCATATAACATTTTTTAACATAGAGGTCAGGAAATGATCTTAATGGAGGAAAGTGTACGATCATCATCATCATGTGCCATGCTGATAAGCGTGGCGGTCATGTTTCGCCATCTCACACGATCACCATAGTCGTGGTTGAGCACTGTTCTTGTCTCGACCAAGATACATGGCCAAGCCATCCAGGTATTTACTTCTCTGCCATTCCCTTGTTCTTTTCCCTTTAATCTTGTCAGTTGCAACAATGTTCTTGAATTTAGTTCTAACCTTAACATGTCAAAAAATTGCGACTGTCTAGTTTCTCTACTCACTGTACGGTTTTTAAATCTTCCTTGTATGACTTGCTCATTAGTTTTTTTTTGTTTTGGTTTTTGGTCTGACCATGTTTGCATTTTCATCAGAAATAACATTTTCACAGCCATCAAATGTTTTTCAGTTTGTCTGCTCATCTTCAACGTCTCACATTCATACAAAAGCAGAGATTCTATGTAGCACTTCAACACTTTTTCTCGTAGCAACTGACATCTTTTTATTGATCAGTATGTGTTTCATCTTGCAAAAGGCTACCTTCGCCATGGCGATTCTTATTCTAATCTCGTCTAGGCACCTCCATTAGATGTTATGACTGTTCCGAGATAGTTGTACCGATTCACTTGTTTAAACATATTCCCATTTACCTGATTATTACATTGTGGTATTTATTTCTTCCTGGTGACGACCACAATCTGTGACTTTCTTACAATTTAATTCTAACCATAGTTGTTCACTGTGTGCAACAAAGGCATCTACTAAACGTTGCAGATCCTGCTCATTGTCGGGAATGAACACTGTATCATGCGAATATCTAATTTTATTGATGTTATGTCCGATAATGATGATTCCGCTCGTATCTAATGTTATTGATGTTACATCCCCAATGATGAATCCTCTCATGTCTACTGATATTGATGTTACTTCCCTAAATGATGATTCCTTTCATATCCAATGTTATTGATGTTACGCCCCTCAATGATAATTCCTCTCAAATAATGTGGCATGGCGATGGAAAAGAGGAAGACCACAACTTAGATTGATTCAAGATGTGATAGGTAGTTTACACATGACAGCGACTGAGGCTTATGATGGAGAAATATCTAAATAGCTGTTATGGAAGTACAGTTCTAGAAGTGCTTACGCTACCTGCTTCTTGTTCCTAAGTGTGTCGGTTCGATTCCGGCGTACGTCGTTTGGTTCACGAATTCAGTTTTCTCTGAGAAACCCAGGGGCTTGTCGCTGGAGCTGCGTAGTTCGTATTTTGTGTAAAGCTTTCGGCAAGCCACCCTGCGGAAGGATACAGGGCCATATTAGGATAAAACCCGTGACAATAATGTCGATCCTTTGCCTTTTAACTAGTTCAGGTCCAAACAAAAAGTTGGTTTGAACCTAACAAAAACGGATGGCGGTAACCGACAACACCGGCCTGGTTCTCAGTAGTTGGACAGTACTATTTAGTTGGGGTTCTAGATTAACTTCGGTCTACCCTTTACATCAATTTTTCCCAGGACGGATAGGTAGTTTACACATGACAGCGACAGGGGCTTACAATAGAGAGACATTTAAATAGACCGCTATGGGAATAAAGTTCTAGACAGAACAAGCGAACTGGTTACGTCACCTTCCTCGCGCCGTGAAGGTAGTGGGTTCGATTCCAGCGCACGTAGTTTGGTTCACGAGAGTAGTTTTCTCGCAAAAACTCTAGGGATTGTTGCTGGAGCTGCCTAGGTCCCACTTTGTGTAACGCTTTCGGCAAATTGCCTTGCGAGCTATATGGGACGCACGAACGAACGAGCAAACATTATTTTCAAAGGGTTAAGGATTGGGCACGCAGGCCCGACCGACATTCTGCCCTTTTTCTCTCTTTCCTTTCATATGTTATTTCATTCATACACCACTTATGAAGCCAAACTTTGACAACAATAGAACAATATCCACTAAAACGCATGGGAAAAAGTCAGTATTTCATGACTCACTATGCAATTTTTAACATGACCATTATAAATACCTAAGGAAATTCACAGAAAAGTGAGAACCTTATGTAAGGAGGCAAAAGAAACATGGGTTGAGAAAAACTGCAGTGAAATTGAAAAACAACACAACAGTAACAATGCGAAACTAATCCACAAAAGAATTCAGGAGCTTACTAATCAAAGAACACGTACATCAGCAGGCTGCCTAAAGACAAAAGATGGAAGAGTCATAATAGAAAAAGATCAGATCTTACATGAATGGTCAGATTACATGAAAAACCTTTATGACGATAACAGAGATGAACAGTACGATGTCCAAAATAATAATGAAGGACCAGCAATTTTGAAGATGGAGGTTCAGAATGCGCTTAACCATATGACATCTGGCAAGATCCCCGGTTCAGACAGCGTCACAACAGAAATGATTAATGCTTTAGAAGAATGTGGAATAGATAAAGTTACCAGTCTGCTTAATACAATATATGATACTGGAAATATACCTCAGGAGTTATGTAATTCTGTATTTATTGCAATCCCAAAGAAATCAGGAGCCTTTGAATGTGATCAACATCGAACAATTAGTATAATGAGTCACATCACGAAGATTTTGCTAAGAATTATCATGCAAAGAGTTAGGAGGAAAATACAACCTGAAATAGGAGAAGAACAATGTGGGTTTGTGGAAGGCAAGTGTACAGTAAATGCTGTGTATATACTGAGAAACATAAACGAACGTTCTATAGAAGTAAACAAAGATCTACACCTTTGCTTTATTGACTACACAAAGGCTTTTGATAAAGTGAGACATGTCAACATGATAAGGATGCTTGAAGATCTACAAATTGATGGAAAAGATCTTAGACTTGTAAAAAACATATATTGGAAACAACAAGCTGCCATAAGAGTTGATAATGAAGTAAGCCAATATCAGCCTATTAAAAGGGGTGTGAGACAGGGATGTGTAATGTCTCCAGATCTGTTTTCCCTGTACAGTGAAAGTATTTTCAGAAATATTGAAGATATGGAAGGAATCAACATTGGGGGACGATGCATCAATAACATTAGATATGCAGATGATACAGTCTTGATTGCAGACAATGAACAGGACCTGCAATATTTAGTAGATGCGATTGTTACACACAGTGAACAACTAGGGTTAGAATTAAATTGTAAAAAGACACAGATTATGGTTGTCACTAGGAAGGACGAAATACCACAATGTAATATACAAGTAAATGGGAATATTCTTCAACAAGTGAGTAGGTACAATTATCTCGGAACAGTAATAACATCTGATGGGAGATGCCTTGAAGAGATTAGAACAAGAATCGCCATGGCAAAAGTAGCCTTTAGCAAGATGAAAAACATATTGACCAATAAAAAGATGTCAATTGAAACGAGAAAAAGAGTGTTGAGATGCTACATAGAACCTGTACTTTTATATGGATGTGAAGCGTGGACAATGAGCAGTCAGGCTGAAAAACATCTGATGGCTGTAGAGATGTGGTTTCTGAGGAAAATGCAAAGAATACCATGGACAGCCAGAAAGACCAATGAACAAGTCCTTCAAGAAACAAATGAAGATCGTAAATTGATTAGAGAAATTAGACGTAGACAGTCAAAATTTTTTGGGCATGTTATGAGAAGAAATGGATTGGAGAATTTGGTGACAACTGGTAAGATCGAGGGGAACAGACCAAGGGGAAGACCTAGAAGCAAGTACCTGGATGGCTTGGCCTTGTGGCATGGTAGAGACAGAAACACGGAGCTGATCCACGACTCTGGTGATCGAGTGAGTTGGCAGAACATGACCGCCCACGCTTACCGGCATGGCACATGATGGATGGATGGAAGGAAGGTGTAACGTACCATACATATGGGAATGTTTATTATACTAGCTGTCATTTGAGGTAATTTTTATTGTTGTTGTTATGCTTTAGGGGGTCATGTAGTCTGTACTGAGATAGTGTTCAAACAGGTAACGAATGTATGTATAGTGATTGGTGGTGTCTTTGATTTCATGTGGAAGAGTGTTCCACAACTGAGCGGCAGAGTACGCTAAACTGGGATACAATCTAGTTCAATAAAGTCGATTCCCTTGACTTTTAACATATTCAGTTCCAAAAATGTTTGTGTGGGCGTAACAAAAATGTATGGCAGAAAATTATAAGTAGGAAGGTTTTGTCACAGTTATGACTAAATGCTGAGATAGTGATGAACAGACCAACAGGGGTAAGACACGGGTGTGTTTTGTCACCAAATTCTCGTATTAGAAAGAAAACTAAGGTAAAATATGTTACATGTTATGCGACTGATTGTTATTGCAGCTGAACACTTCAAACGGTGGCTTGTCTTTGCTAGGATAAAACATAACTGCAACATTAAGGCAAACACCAGCAACTGCCGTAATCCACTTGCGTATCAACGACTATCATCGATATCATCTGTTTCTTAGCGCCATTAAAAGTATCTAAGACCATATTTTCTATCATTATAAGGCACATGCACATGTGCCTGCCAAAATATTATGTATGATTCCAAGAAATAATTATCCTTAAACGGATATTGCACTAGATATATAATCACGTAATTAGAGTGCCCTTCATTTGTGATATTATCTACCACATGAGGTCACATAGTGGACATCTAAGATATCGCAGTTATTTAAATGTATTTTAGTACCGCTTGATCAGAGTGGAAATTTGTGTCTTTCAGATATTTAGCTATACGTTCTTCAAACTAACTATGTGCATTACAGAGCTTTCATTTATACTCGAGTAAATTATGATTCTTGTCTCCCTTGTTCTTGAGCATTTAATTTCAAGTTATCTCCCTTGAGATTGGGAATTCCTATTAAACAGATTTTTATATTTTTTAAATGTGAAACATTACAATGATTGAAATGAGTTGCAATATTCATAAGAGAAATAACTGATGCAGCAGGAAGTAAAAATAGGAAATAAAAACATTTAGGTATGTGTAACTCCTGCGAAAAAAAGTGAGATACATCAAACATGGACGCAGCGTACATACGTTACAACGAGGTCCACTATCGTGAACATAAAATTTTAAAGACGGAAAGGGGGAGGGGGGGGGGGGATAAAAGAATATAACAAAATGAAAAATAAAAATAAGTATACTACGAAACAATGACAAACGCGAAAGTTGACACTGGGGTCCATTTGACCCCCAAGGTAGTTGTAGGGTTAACAGTTGTTAATATGGTAGCGGACGCATTGTATTATATATCAGATTAAAGATCGTTACATAAGGAAAACTACTGTATAAACGCCCATGGCAGATCGGGAAGTCGTTTAAGACGATTAATCATCCCATGGCACTTAATCAGTAGTTAAACCGTTGATGATCGCGTGAGATAGCAACCATGACCGCCCACGTTTATTGACGCCGGAGATGATGATGTCGACTGTGTCATCACCGCTCTTCAACGGAGACTACACGATCACCATTCTTGGATCAGGTCTGTGTTCTTGGCCCAGTTGTTCCATATCGCCTTGCCATCCGAATATATATTTTTCTGCCTTCTCTTGCTTTCTTTCCGTCATGATTCTCAATTCACAGAACTTACACAATATGAAAATGTAATAGTATAACACTAAATCAGAAGAGAAAGGTCATCTTGAATTATACAAAATAAGGACAGGTCTGGTCAGGAAACTATTCACAAGACACAATTCGGGGCTAGAACAAACGAGAACGGTCCAGCAGTACGGACATCCACCGGGACTCCTTCTTAGTTTCACATTCGGACCACCATCACATCTCTAATGCTTCCAGTTTCGCGCCTTACCTTCCTCCTCCTTTTACATGTACCACTTTTACTCATTTAACAGGGTCTTCACTGAAACTTTACCATCCCCTACCGCCATGACTTTTAGACTCCCATGGATTTCTATATAAGAGTATCAAGGTAGAATTCATGTTAGTATCACAGCAAGGGTTTGTGAGATAATTTGCGAAATAATAATATGTTGCACGACTGATTGCCTGGTATATTTGGCTGCATCTCCTCAAGAGACAAAACGAGACTGGGGGGGGGAAGGGGGAGGAGGGAGGGGGTTAATATGCCAGGCAATTAATCGTCTCACATATTGTTATATTGTTTGTGGCTTCTGTGTTTCAGTCAATCAATCAAGTGCCATGCCGGAAAGCGTGGGCGGTCATGACTCGCCATTTCACTCGATCACCAGAGTCGTGGATCAGCTCAGTGTTCCTGTCTCGTCCATGCCATGTGACCAAACCATCCAGGTAGTTTCCTCTCGGTCTTCCTCTTAGTCTGTTCCCTTCGATCTTGCCAGTTGTCACTAAGTTCTCCAATCCATTTCTTCTCATAACATATCCAAAAAATGTTGACTGTATACGTCTAATTTCTCTAATCAATTTACGATTTTCATTTGTCTCCTGTAGTACTTGGTCATCAATCCATCATGTGCCATGCCGGTAAGTGTGGGCGGTCATGTTCTGCCATTTCACTCGATCACCAGAGTCGTGGATGAGCTCCGTGTTCCTGTCTCGACCATGCCATGTGGCCAAGCCATCCAGATATTTACTTCTCGATCTTCCCATTGGTCTCTTCCCTTCGATCTTGCCAGTTGTCACCAAGTTCTCCAAGTCATTTCTTCTCATAACATGCCCAAAAAAATGTGACTGTTTACATCTAATGTCTCTAATCAGTTTACGATCTTCATTTGTTTCTTAAAGGTCTTGTTCATTGGTTTTTCTGTCTGTCCATGGTATTCTTTGCATTTTCCTCAGAAACCACATGTCCACAGCTATCAGCAGTTTTTTCAGCTTGACTGCTTATTGTCCACGCTTCACATCCATACAATAGTATAGGTTCTATGTACCACCTCAACACTCTTTCTCTCGTTTCAATTGATATATTTTTATTGGTCAGTATGTTTTTCATCTTGCAAAAGGCTACCTTCGCAATGGCAATTCTTGTTCTAATCTCTTCAAGGCATCTCACATCAGATGATATGACTGTGCCGATATAACAGTATCGATTCACTTGTTTAAGAATATGCCCATCTACTCGTGTATCACATTGTTGTATTTCCTTCTTCTCAGTGACGACCATAATCTGTGTCTTCTTAATATTCAGTTCTAACCCTGGGTGTTCACTGTGTGCAACAACCGCATCTACTAAATTGTGCAGGTCCTGTTCATTGTCTGCAATCAAGACTGTATCATCTGCATATCTGATGTTATTGATGTATCGTCCCCCAATGTTGATTCCTTCCATATCTTCTATATTTCTGAATATATTTTCACTGTACAGGAAAAAAAAGCTCTGGAGACATTACACATCACTGTCTGACACCTCTTTTAATAAGCTGATACTGACCTACATTATTCGCCACCAATACTGTGTCATCTGCATAGCGTATATTGTTTATACTATATCCCCCGATTAGTATTCCTGGCTTCTCTTTGATCTGTCTCATTATTACTTCGCTATATAGGGAGAAGAGATCGGGTGACAAGACACACCCCTGTCGTACTCCTAGCCTTATCTGTTCGTAACTACCCTCTTTATTTCCCATTTTAATTGCTGCTACTTGGTTCCAGTATACATTCTTTATTATTCTTAAATCTTTCCCATCAATGTTGATATCTTCCAACATTTTAATCAGCTCATCATGTTTTACTTTATCAAATGCCTTAGTGTAATCTATGAAGCATAAATATTTGTCCCTCTGTTTCTCTATTGACTTTTCTATTAATGTTCGTTATATATATATATATATATATATATATATATATATATATATATATATATATATATATATATATATATATATATATATATATATATATTGAATTGTTTGTACCTTTCCTTCCATAAAACCGTACTGTTCTTCACTAATTTCCATTTTTATTTTCTTTCTTGTTCTTCTCATTATAGAGGCATTGGAGAACATCGTAACAACTGGAAAGATCGAGGGGAAGAGAGGCAGAGGTAGACCAAGAGAAGTGATGCTGGATGGATTGAGACGGTGGCATGGAGGAACCATGTGCCTCAGATTTATCTCATTCTTATCTATGATTGCTTCTAATAAGTTTCCTCTTGTTCTTATGTATGATTGTTGTGTGTCAGTTTTCTCTCATTATTTTGTATGATTGTTGTGACTTTGTTTTCTCTCATTATTGTGTATGATTATTGTGTCTTTGATTTATTTAGTCTTGGCTTCTGTATCATTTAAATGTATGATTGTTGCGCCTAAGTTTTCTCTCGTTCTTATGTATGATTGTTGCGCCTAGGTTTTCACTCATTCTTATGTATGATTGTTGCGTCTAAGTTTTCTTTCATTCTTATGTATGGTTATTACGCCTTTCCGTATGTGTTATCAGGAAATCCTGGTTATTCTATTGTGATTCAATTGTGACTTTATCTGTGTTCCATGTATGCATTTATCTTTTAACTTATTGATTGTGAGTCACATAATTATGCATATTCATCATCCATGCGAGTATGTTTTTTTTTTTTTTTTTTACAATGAACTATTGTAGAGTAGGTGAGGAGAAATGAAATGCAGAGGAAGTTTATGTTCAATCACTCATTCACATGATAGTAGGCAATTTGATGTATACTGACATTTCTATCAGAGGAGAAGATGATAGTAGGTAAACAAGCACTAATTGATAATTTAGTGTGCCTCTACGTATGGCGCCACACTTTATTTCATATCACTCATGCTACACATACTTGTAGTTCTGTTTCTAAATTGTGCAATTTTGTCTTGATGTTATGATGATGATGAATCTTATGAATTACTAAGGTAAAGGCATATACATAAATGTTGAAGAAGGGAGATGATGTTCCTCCTTAAAGCATTTAATTTGGAGTAAAACACCTGAATGTCCTGCAGGAGCTGGTGCCAGAATGGAACAATAAGTTTATAAGTTGGATACTCATTGCATTTGGGGAATGAATTAAGACACTTAATGTGGGAGGCCTTTTATTTTGAATGGAAGGACAACTAGGGAAAACAATTATGTACAAAGGGGAAAAGTGAACATAGTTATCACATTTCGAATCGATCAACAACATGTGGCAACCGAATCACGGCGGCGCTTTTCCTTTCATCTAGAGTCTTGTCCAAGACAACCGGGAAACTCTTTTCCCGTTTCTCCGGGGAATCCTCAAAGACTAGCGGCGCCTTTGATCCGACGGGAATGTACCCACTAGTTGCAAACAATTTGTAAGTTTGAATATAGCCTGCCGCTGTTGTTTTATCATCTTATCGTGAATTATAGTGGTTTCGTGACATATACAACACTGACAGAATGCTTAAATTTCTAGTTGAGGTTTATTTCAGGCAGTATCCCGTGAATCAGTATGTGGCCTCATGTGATAAATAATATAACAAATGAAGGACAATTTACCAACATACGTTGATATAGTGCCGTATCCAATTAATCGCTACATCCTGCACAGCCTCTAATTAATATTTTGTGTAGGCACATGTGCATGTGCCTCATAATAATAGAAAATATTGTCGTAGCTACTTTTAATGGCGAGAAGAAATAAACAAAGATGATATCGATGTTCGTCTATTATTCACAAGTGGATGACGAAAGTAGCTGAAGTTTGCCTTAACGCTGGAGTTATACTTGCATCCTTGCAAAGACAAGGCGCCGTTTGAGGTGTTCAGCTACAATAACTCTCAGTCGCCGAACATGTAACATATTTTACCTTAATTTTCTTTCTAATTGATGTCAATTGAAACAAGAAAGAGAGTGTTGAGGGGATACATAGAGCCTGTTCTTTTGTATGGATGTGAAACTTGGACAATGTGCAGTCAAGCTGAAAAACATCTGATGGCTGCAGAATTTTGGTTTCTGAGGAAAATGCAAAGAATGCCATGGACAGATAGAAAAACCAATGACCAAGTGCTACAGGAGACAAATGAAAATCGTAGATTGATTAGAGAAATTAGACGTTAACAGTCAAACTTTTTTTGGACATGTTATGAGAAGAAATGGACTGGAGAACTTAGTGACAACTGGCAAGATCGAAGGGAACAGACCAAGAGGAAGACCGAGAGGAAAATATCTGGATGGCTTGGCCACATGGCATGGACGAGACAGGAACACTGAGCTGATCCACGACTATGGTTATCGAGTGAAATGGCGAGTCATGACCGCCCACGCTTTCCGGCATGGCACATGATTGATTGATTGATTTCTTTCTAATACGAGGATTTGGGGACAAAACACAGCCATGTCTTATCCCTTACTCTGCCTGCTTATCACTGTCTGGGTTTTAAGTCGTACTGTGACAAAACCTTCCTGCTTATCATTTTCCGCCATAGATTTTTGTGAGGTCCAAAATAATATTTTGTTTGAAACTATATCTGTTAAAAGGCTTTTTAATGTGAATATGGCAATTTTGTGCCAACAGAAAGACATGTTAGTCAGTTTAAAATTACCATGGTAAACAACTGATAATACTGTGCGAATATGTGTATATTTCAGCTTGAAGGGTTTATCTAGTCATTTTACTTTTTGTGGTGTGAATTCTGCAGTATGTATCTGACAAGATGCAACGAAATATGCCGGCAATAAATCGTGTAAAAAACATTCTTTTGAGCTAGGTATGTGTAACTCCTGCGAAAAAGTGAGATATACTAAACTCGGACACAGCGTACATACCTTACAACGAACTCCACAGTTGTGAACATAAAAACAGGGAGAGAGAGAGAGAGAGAGAGAGAGAGAGAGAGAGAGAGAGAGAGAGAGAGAGAGAGAGAGAGAGAGAGAGAGAGAGAGAGAGAGAGAGAGAGAGAGAGAGAGAGAAGAGAGAGAGAGAGAGAGAGAGAGAGAGAGAGAGAGGGGGGGGGGGGTAGGGGGGGGGGGGGTGGGGTGGGTTAATAAATATAATAAAATAAAATAGAATAAAAAATACTAACAAGTATACTCCAACACAACGACAGACACGAAAGTTGACACTGGGGTAAATGTGTACCGTAAAGTAGATCCAGTTTTAAAAGTTGTTAAAATGGTAGATAGGATCATATATAACTCCTGGGTTAAGGCAAAAATCAGCGACTGTCGTAATTCACTTGTGTAGTAAAGACTGAACATCCATATCATCTGTTGCTTCGCGCCACTACAAGTATCTACGACCATGTTTGCTATAATTATGAGGCACATGCACACGTGCCTGCCAGAAATATTAATTCAAATGGACTGCCAGTGTGAAAAAACGGATATTGCATTTGATATACTATCTTGTATGTAGACTGCACTTCCTTTGTGATATTATCTACCACATGAGGTCACATACTGGACATATAGGATATCGCAATTACTTAAATTTAATTTAGTATCTGTTGATCAAAGTGGCAATATATTTTTTAGATATTATACTGTACATTATTTAAACTAACTATTTTCATTACAGAGCCTTTATTTATACTCCAATACACTATTTTTCTTGTCTCCCTTGTTCGCCGAGAACATCATTTCAAATTATTTCCCCTAATGTATATTATACTAGCAGACCCGGCCCGGCTTCGCCCAGCTCTGGTGGGGAGCATCTCATTTAATTCATATAAGTAGTCATATAAGCTGCCGTTCCCGTTCCTGTCTGTCTGTCTGTCTGTCTGTCTGTCTGTCTGTCTGTCTATATGTCTGTCTGTCTATCTGTCTGTCTGTCTGTCTGTCTGACTGTCTGTCTGTCTGTCTGTCTGTCTGTCTATATGTCTGTCTGTCTGTCTGTCTGTCTGTCTGTCTGTCTGTCTGTCTGTCTGTCTGTCTGTCTGTCTAATCATTTATTGGTTGCGGTTAGAACAACCTTAGATAAACGAAGACCAACTTACAAAAAGCATTAGAAAGAGCACTTGAAAGATCTTTACATATTCTCCCAACAATTAACTTGGGTGAATGGAGCAGCGGCAGCAGCAGCAGAAGAAGAAGAAAAAGGAGGAGTAGGAGGAAGGAGGAGGAAGAGGGTGGAGGAGGGAGGAAGAGATAGGCGGAGAGAGGAGGAGGAGGGAGGAGGAGGGAGGAATAGGAGGGAGGAGGAGGGAGGAGGAGGGATTAAGAGGAGGAGGGGGAAAGAGGAGAAGGAGGAGAAGGGAGGAGGGGGAAGAGGGAGGAGGAGGAAAGAGGAGGAGGGAGGAGGAGGAGAGAGGAGGAGGAGTAGAGAGGAGGAGGAGGGAGTAGGAGGGAGAAGGAGGAGGAGGAGGAAGAGAAAGGAAGGGAGGAGGAGCGAGGAGGAAGAGGGAGAAGGAGGAGGAGGATGGAGAAGGAGGGAGGAGGAGAACGCAGGAGGAGGGGGAGGAGGAGGAGACAGGAGGGAGAGAGAGGAGGAGGGAGGAGGAGAAGAGAGGAGGAGGAGGGAGGAGGTGGAGGGAGAAGGAGGAGGGAGGAAGAGGTAGAAGGAGGAGGGAGAAGGAGGAGGGAGGAGAGGGAGGAGGAGGAAGAAAGATGAGGAGGGAGGAGGAGGAAGAGGGTGGTGGAAGGAGGAGGAGGGAGGAGGTAGAGGGAGGAGAAGGAGGGAGGAAAAGGGAAGAAGAGAGAGGAGGGAGGAGGAGGGAGGAGGTAGGAGGAAGAGGGAGGAGGTGGGAGGAGGAAGAGATAGGCGGAGAGAGGAAGAGGAAGGAGGAGGGAGGAGGAGGGAGTAGGAAGATTAGGGAGGAATAGGAGGGAGGAGGAGGGATTAGGAGGAGGGGGAAAGATGAGAAGGAGGAGGGAGGAGGAGGAAGAGTGAGGAGGAAGGAGGAGGAGGAAGGAGGAGGAGAGAGGAGGAGGAGAGAGGAGGAGGTATTAGGAGGAGGGAGAAGGAGGATGGAGGAGGGAGGAGGAGGGAGAGGGAGGAGGGGGAGGAGGAGGAGGAGGAAGAGGAGGGAGGAAGAAGGGAGAAGGAGGGAGAAGGAGGAGGAGGAGGGAGGAGGAGAACGCAGGAGGAGGAGGGGGAGGAGGAGGAGGGAGAAGGAGGGAAGAGCGGGAGGAGAAGGGAGGAGGAGAGAGGAGGAGGGAGGTGGTGGATGGAGAAGGAGGAGGGAGGAAGAGGTAGAAGGAGGAGGGAGAAGGAGGAGGGAGGAGGGAGGAGAAGGAGGGGTGAAGGAGGAGGAATGATGAGGAGGGAGGAGGAGGAAGAGGGAGGAGGAGGGATGTGGAGGAAGGAGGTGGAGGGAGGAGGAGGGAGGAGGTAGAGGGGGGAGGAGGAGGGATGAAAAGGGAGGAGATAGGAGGAGGAGGGAGGAGGTAGGAGGAGGAGGAAAAGGAAGGAGGAGGGAGGAGGAGGAAGAGGGAGGAGGAGGAGGAGGATGGAGGAGGAAGAGGAGGGAGAGGGATGAGGGGGATGGGAAGAGGAAGAGAGTAGGAGGAGGAGGAGGAGGGGAGAGGAGAAGGAGGGATGTGGAGGAAGGAGGAGGAGGGAGGAGGAGGGATTAGGTAAAGGGAGGAGGAGGAGTGAGGAAAAGGAGGAGGGAAGAGGAGAGAGGAGGAGGGAGGAGGTAGGAGGAGGAGGAAGAGGAGGGAGAGGGAGGAGGGGGAGGGGAAGCGGAAAGGGGTAGGAATTGGAGGAGGGGAGAGGAGGAGGAGGGAGAAGGAGGGAGGAGGAGAAGGGAGGAGGAGGGAGGAGGGGAAGGAGGGGATGAGGAGGGGAGGAGGAGGCGGAGGGAGAAGGAGGGAGGAGGGAGGAGGAGAGGGAGGAGGGAGGAGGAGGGAGAATGAGGAGGGGAGGAAGGAAAGTGAGGTGGAAGAGAAGGAGGAGGGGAGGAAGGAGGAGGGAGGAGGAGGAGGTAGGAGGAAGGAGTAGAAGGAAGGAGGAGGAAGAGGGTAGATAACTTCCCTACACATAAAAAGATGAATTGTTATTGATATTGCCGTGGCATGGAGGCATATATATCAGCAGCAGAGTTTATCCAGAAAACCAAAGACTGAGATCTATGGAGAACCATGAACGCCTACGTCAGCCGGCACGGCACTTGATGATGATGATGATTGCCGTGTGACGATTCTGTGTAGTCACGTAATTTTTTCGCTTGTCCTATCGTTTTGGTTCGGGGATTCTTTCATCATCATCATCATATCTTTACGTACGTATTTAGGGAGGGGGAGGAGGGAGGAGGAGGAAGAAGAAACAAAAATATGACAGCTGGCAGAGCTGGAATGAGAGGAAGGCGTGTAGAAAATTTCATCTCAATCAGATGGGCCGTTCGCGAACGCATAAAGGACATACATACAGACATATCCACACACATTGCCTGTTATATATAAGATAATATATATATATATATTTGTACATTGTTATCTATGGCATATTACATTTATTGAAACGGGCTGCAATATTCATACGAGAAGTAACGGCTGTAGTAGGATGTAACGAAAGGAAATGTAGGAAAAAAAATAGTTAGGTACGTGTAACTCCTGCAAAAAAGTTATCTACTAAACACAGACACAGTGTTTACAACGAACTCCGCAATGGTAAACATACATTTTTTTAAAAAAAGGGGGAAGGGGGGAATAGTAAAATATAAAAAAAACATACGCAATAGAAATAATGTGTCCCAAAAAATTGTGACAGTCTACGTCTAATTTGTCTAATCAGTTTACGGTTTTTATTTGTTTCTTGTACGGCGTGGTCATTGGATGTTCTGTCTGTCCATGGTAGTTGTTGCATTTTACTCAGAAACTACATTTACACAGCCATTAGATATTTTGTTCAGCTTTTCTGCTCAATGTCCACTTCTTACATACACACAAAAGCACAGGTTCTATGTAATACCTCAACACTCTTTTTCTAGTTGCAATTGACATCTTTTTATTGGCCCTTATGTTTTACCAAAGAGATTGAGAAGCAGTTTAGTTGGAGCAAAAACTAGACCTGGAGGAGATGTACAGAGTGACCATGTGCCAGTTATAGAAGAGATGGGGTTAAGACTTAAAAATATAAAGACGACCCCGAAGATCATTAATTAGAACAGACAAATGGTACAATGTTACTATAAATAACAGATACAATGCCATGGAGATAATGCAGACTATTGATGAATAATGGGACATGTTGCGAGAATCAATCCAACCGACTTCAATGACATCATTCCACCTAAACATAACATTGCAAATAAGAAATGGATGACAGATGACATTTTGCGATTATGGATGAAAGAAGAAAGAAGAAAGCAAGATAACGAAGAATATAAAGAAATATTAAATAATTAAAAAGTGTTAGTTAGTTGGTTAGTCCCAGTGGCACGAATCGAAATATTGCTTGGCTAGCAAAAGTCCCAACAGAGAGCTCGCTAAGTGGATGCCATCTGCAGACTGGCTTCTCCTTGTTTGCATGGGGAGCGGCATGTTCCATATCTTCTATATTTCTGAAAAAAGTTTCACTGTACAGTGACAACAGATCTGGAGACATTACACATCCCTATCTCACACCTATAGGCTGATATTGACCTACTTCATTATCAATTCTTATGGCAGCTTGTTGGTTCCAATATATGTGTTTTATGAGTCTAAGGTCTTTCCCATTAATTTTCAGATCTGCAAGCATCTCCATCATGTTGGCATGTCTTACTGTATCAAAAGCCTTTATGTAGGCTTCACTATTTTAAGATGTAAGTCTTTGTTTACTTCTATATAACGTTCAATCCATGTTCTCAGCATATGCACAGCATTTACTGTACAAACCCACATTGTTCTTCTCCTACTTCGGGTTTCATTTACCTCCTAACTCTTTGCATGATAATTCTTGGCTCATTGTACTAATTGTTAGATATTGATTATTTTCCAAGGCTCTTGATTTCTTCAGGATTGCAATAAATGTAGAATTACGTAATTCATGAAGTATATCTGCAGTATCAAATATTGTGTTCAGCACTCTGGTGAATTGGTCTATTCCATACTCTTATAGAGCGTTGATCATTTCCGTTTTGATGTTTACTGGACCCGGAGTCTTGTCAGATTCCATGTGGTTAAGAGCATTCTGAACGTTTATCTTCAGAATTAATGGTCCTTCATTATCACTCAGCAAACACACAAAACTTAAAATCTTCAACTCTTGTGTGATTCCAGTGTTAACGTATGGATGTGAAAGTTGGAAATCAACGGTAGCTTTAGATAAAAAATTAGACAATTTTGAGAACAAATGTCTTAGAAGACTTCTAAACATCCACTGGACAGACTTCAGAACCAATTCGCAAATAAGACAAGAGACTAAGCAAGATACAGTATCCAATTTCATAAGAAGACGCCGTTGGAACTACATCGGCCATGTACTCAGAATGGACAAGACAAGACTCCCCTACCAAGCCCTCATATGGTCACCGGTCGGGAAAAGAAAACGGGGAAGACCAAGAGAGACCCTGCGTAGAACCATCATTAGAGAAGGCTCATTCAATGGCCAAGTAAATATCCAAGATCTACAACAGATAGCAGCGAACCGCCAGGCATGGAGAGACAGGACTTCTGCCCTATGCGCCGCCTTAGGCTCAAGAGGAAAGACTAACTAACTAATTATTACTCAGAATATAATAATGTTCTTCTTTTGTATCATCATAAAGGTTTTTCACATAATTTACCCATGTATGTACAGTGTCAAGTTTTTCTATTATGATTTTTCATCTTTTGTTAATAGGTGTTATTTTATTAGTAAGCTCCTGAATTCGTTTGTACATTAATTTGGTATTTTACTGTTGTATTTTTTTTTTCATTTTCTATGCAATTATTTTCAAGCTATGCTTCTTTTGCTTCTTTACGTAATTTTCTGACTTTTATGTGAATCTGTTCATATTTTTCAAGATTATTTTTGTTATGTCTTCGTGTTTCCATTAGTCTTAAAATTTCTTCAGGCATCCATTTCTTAAATATGAGTATGCATATAGCCAAAACCGAAGTAATGCAAGTTAGCAGATATCCTGGTCCACTAAGTATACAGATAAATAGCACATCTCTGAAACAAGTTAGAGAATTCAAACATCTTGGAAGTATGATCATATCAACTATAACCCATACTAAAACATCATAATATATCCACGTCCGCAAAGCGACAGATAATAAACAGCATATTAACACCAATCCTACGCTACCAATCTCAACCTTGGACATTATCCATCCAAATCACACTTTCGCAAAATCAACACATATGAGATGAGATGCCCGGGGAGAGCAGCCAACTTAACATTCCGTGACAGGTACATACCAGGCTACCAACCGAAAAAACCAACCTACTCAGACAACCGTGTGAAGAAATCCAGAAACAACATACAATGTGTATAGCTCTCTATGTGAAAATAACATGTTGTGATGATACTATGTATACCACCTCATATCACATCATCCATTTCGTATAATGACATTATGCATTTTTATTTTTGAAAAATATACTGAAATACTGTAAAATGTACTGAAATACTGTAAAATAAACAGGCATATATTATAATTACGTCTTGGTTGTTGAATTTGTTGTTAGTGTTTACGGTGTATATAGTTGTCATGTGATGAGAGAATGATACATATTGGTGACAAATTCAAGAAATATTTCAACAAAACTATGGAAACGGGTTACCACAGTAGGAAGAACTGTTGACCATAGTCTGAAATAGCTCAACCAAAATTATGAAAAGTAGGAAACTTTGCAAAACGTAGGACAATCTGTTACCCAATAAGGAAAAAAAATATTTGGCCACATTTCAATCAAATTTATAAAAAGTAGGAAAACTTGTTAACCAAAGGGCAAAAATCTTGGTCAAGTAAGAAAATTTTTGTTAACCAAATGTGAAAAGGTTAGCCAAACTTCAAACCAAACATAAAAATCTCAGTCAAACTTATGAAAAGTAGGAAAATGTGTTAACCAAACGTGAAAAGTGTGGCCAACTTTCACCCAAACTTATGAAAAGTGGAAAATATTGTTGTCCAGATGTAAAAAGTTTGACCAAATGTCACCCAAACTTATGAAAAGTAAGAAAATATGTCTAACCAAATGCGAAAATGTTAACCAAATCTCAAACCAAAAGTATAAAAATCTCAATCAAACATATGAAAAATAGGAAACTTTGATAACCAAATGTGAAAAGTTTGGCCAAATTTCACCCAAACTTATGAAAAGTGGGAAATTTTGTTGTCTAGTTGTGAACAGTTTGATCAAATTTCACCCAAACGTATGAAAAGTTGGAAACTTTGTTAACCAAATGTGAAATGTTTGGCCAAATTTCATCCAAACTTATAAAAATCTCAGTCAAACTTATAAAAAACTAGGAAAATTTGTCAACCAAAGTGAACAATTTTGACCAAATTTCAAACACACTCAAAAAAATATAGGAAACTTTGTTAACCAAAGGTGAAAGTTTGGCCAAATTTCAACCATATCCATAAAAAGTAGGAAATTATGTTGACCAAATGTGACATAATTGTGGCCAAAGTTCAACCAAACTTATAAATATCTCTCTTTAGAAGAATTTGAACTAGAGCAAGTCACCAGACTGATGAACACATTATATGATATTGGAGATATATCTCTTGAATTATGTAACTCTGTATTTATTGCAATCCCAAACAAATCAGGAACCTTGGAATGTGATCAACATAGAACAATTAGTATAATGAGTCACATCACAAAGATTTTGCTAAGAAGTATCATACAAAGAGTGAGGAAGAAGATACAACCTGAAATAGGGGAAGAACAATGTGGGTTTGTAGAAGGAAAGGGTACATTAACTGCTGTGTATATGCTGCGAACAGTTATTGAACGTGCTATAGAAGTAAACAAGGATATACATCTTTGCTTTATTGACTATACAAAGGCTTTTGATAGAGTTAGACATGTCAACATGGTGGATATGCTTGCAGATCTACAAATTGATGGGAAAGACATTAGACTTATGAAAAACGTATATTGGAAACAACAAGCTGCAATAAGGATTGATAATGAAGTGGGACAGTATCAGCCAATTACGAGAGGTGTTAGGCAGGGATGTGTGATGTCTCCAGATCTTTTTTCCCTATACAGTGAAAATATTTTCCGAAATGTAGAGGATATAAATGGAATCAGCATTGGAGGACGAAACATCAATAACATTAGATGTGCAGATGATACAGTATTAATTGCAGACAATGCGCAAGACCTGCAACAATTAGTAGATGCGGTTGTTGTACACAGTGAGCAACTGGGGTTAGAATTAAATTGTAAAAAGACTCAGGTTATGGTCGTCACTAGGAAGGAAGAAGTGCCACAATGTAATATACAAGTAAATGGAAATATTCTTCAACATGTGAATCGGTACAATTATCTTGGAACAGTCATAACATATGATGGGAGATGCCTTGAAGAGAAAAGAACAAGAATCGCCATGGCGAAAGTAGCCTTTAGCAAGATGAAAAACATTCTGACCAATAAAAAGATGTCAATTGAAACGAGAAAAAGAGTGTTGAGGGGATACATAGAGCCTCCGTTATCAGTTATCAGTTATCAGTTGGGGTATCTTCGTTGCACTCCGGACATGTCCATAGGTGCTCAGATCCTCCCCCCAGCATATGCATCAGCGTCCGGTGGCTAATAGTGCCAGTTCTGTGTTGGTTGACGAGACGCTTTGTTTTCCCGATGTACCTCTCGCGTCTGGCTGTGCCGATTCTTACTCCCAGGTCTTTCATCCTGGACAGCGATGTGGAATCATTGACGTCAAAGTCCTCTGTTCTCGCCATATCTTTAAGGACGTTAATAACATCGGCACGATCCATGGGCTGGCTGTCAGAGTCCGACAGTGGACAGCGATGCAGGGACATCGTTACGACCGCCAGGCGACTTAGCTCCCAGTAAGGGATGCAACCACTTCGTTGCGCCGCCAGGCGAATGAGTTACCGGCCTGCGAGAACGCTGGCTGACCAGCGGTCAGGCCGCCAACGCAAGACGCACGCCTGCCACGTGACGTCACGTTAGGCAGGAGGCAAGTTGCAAACCAGGTCCAGACAGCTCTGGGGACACGGAACAGGACGGACGTGTGAGAGAGGCATTGTATGGTGTCTGTATTGAAAGGCGAGTGTCTGGACATCTTGCGAGTCAGACTTGTGACTGTATTGTGGATGTAAGTTGTAAAGTATCCATTATATGTATTTGTGATCATCGTTCTGTATTTGATATGTTAATAAATCCACCGAACGATGTGTCGTTGAGTCTTACGTCAAATCACGTTGTATTTGTACTGTCTCACACTAGTTAGGAAAGCGAGCCAAGTTTAAGACCCTGACATGTGTGAACGTGGGGGCTCGTCCAGCTTTAATTTAGTTATATTTGAACGTGAATAGCTTGTCCTTGTTGAACGTTTAATTTAATTAGATTTAAACTTAAATGTGATCATGAAAGGCTCATTTTGATTGTTACTACATTATTTAAACATGTGTAAGACGATTTGTAAACGTACAATGCATACATTAGTTTGTTTGATCCTGTAAGCGTGTAAAACATTTGTGATTTGTGAAACTTGTCACCGTTTTGACCTTGTCGACATTGTGATCTTGTCGCCATTTTGACCTTGTCGCCATCTTGTAAACTTGATGTCTATGTCCTTACTGAATGTCATCTTGATGTAAGTGATGTGTCATCAATGTTGTAGAGTGTTAAGATACTTGTAGATTGTCTTTGTGAATTGAGTTTGTGGAACGCGAAAAGAGTTTGGAAAGAAAGTAACGTGTATTGTAAAAAAAAAAAAAAAAAACTGTTGACGGACAAACTTACGACATACAATTATACTCAACGCCATACAAACCTAATCAACACTTAGTGACAAGCAGGCACACACCAACAAATAGACGCTAATTTATCTTCTTCCAAAATAAAAGCAGGTTTTTCCGTACCATCCGAAACCTTGCCGTAGAGGTCATTTGCAGTCTGAGGTAGCGACCCTACAGTTCCTAGCCCGATTTCCAACCGTTCTTCACCGCATCCAGGGCACTTGAGTATACTTTTTCCTTTTCGTATACTTAACAAATGCATTTTTAGGCACATATCGTCCAGATAAACAAATTGTAAATTGTTGATTACTAACCACTTATAACATATTGTGTGTGGCTGGTATTTCATTGACATTTTTCCATCATGTCTTCATTATTTGATTTCATTGATATGGGCATAAAGTTACAGTTACATGGTGATGAACTAACACAGTTGAGCGAGCAGAAATACGCAGAATACCTATTAGTTCAGGAAAAAGCCAATGAACGCGAAGAAAGAGCAGCTGAAAGAGCCCTTAAGCAGGCAGAAGCAGAAAGAACTGCCAAGCAAGTAGAGGCAGACACAGCTTTAAAGCAAGCTCAGATCGAGAATGAAACAGAGCTGAAGAAAGCAGAAATAGCAGCTCAGAGTAAGAGAGACGAACTGGAGTTACAGTTGAAGATGAAACAACTTGACACTGAGACTGCGATTAACAAAGAGTATAAGAAATCTGAGAGACTGGAGAAAGAAAACCAGTACAAGAAATATCAAGGTATTGTACGTAATTATACCTCGGGTGACTGCATCGCAGCCTTTACCCAACATTTTGAAACTTTGATGGAACATTATCAAGTTCCACTGTCTGAATGGAATATTGTGTACATGAGGAGTTTGTCAGGGGAACCTCTTAAAGTTATTGAAACCATCCCCAAAGACCTCAGAAAAGATTACCATTATCTAAAATCTAAGATTATGGCACATTTTATGTTAGATGAGGCAGGTTACAGAGAACAGTTCAGTAAATTGAGCCCAAAACCGACTCAAACGTTCTCTGACTACCTCTGCTTAGTCCGAGATATTTTCACCAAATGGACTTCAGCAGCCAAAATTGAAAAGAGTTATCAGAGATTGGAAGATCTAATCATTAGAGACAAAATTGTGTCATCTATTCCTTCAGCCTTTGCTAACTTCTTGTTAGAGAATGAATGCTCTAGTGTGGATGAGATTGAAAGACGTGGGTCGGCTTACTACACAGCCAACAAACATTGCTTTGCTACTGAAGATACTAACATTAACTTTGTAGCAGCGGCTAACTATGACAAACAACCCTATAGTAGGCAGAAACCTCATAGGCTTACCTCTGAGAAATTTAATCATTGCATTCATTGTAAAAATTCACATCATCAGGGTGAAATGTGCGATCAAAACCCAGGGTACCATAATTACTTAGTAAATATGGTAAACAGGCAAGACAAGGAACGTAAATCCTTCAAAAACTCACGAAAATGTTTCCTCTGCAAGGCATGGGGTCACCATCGGAAAGATTGTAAGGGCAGGCATATGACCAACAAAGCAAATGCCGCCTTGTTTGATAGTTCGTCTTCGGATGAAGAAGAGCCAGAGAAACATCCTGTGAACTCAGCACAGGCTTTTGACATATTCAACGCAAACAAATGCTCTGTTTGTAACACCTTCTATGAAGATGGTATTTTAACATGCGGGCATACCATCCCTATTGCCAATGAAGAAGCTAACTTGGTAGTAGACTCAAAAGGCAAAATAATCATCCATCACGGATATGTTAATGGCAAGCCTGCTACAGTCCTTCGCGATACGGGCAGTTCACTCATTGGCCTGAAAAGAACGTTCATATTGCCTACAGATTATACAGGCAGGCATGTAACATGTAGAACATTCTCAGGCAATATTGAGAGATACCCATTAGCATGGGCATATATTGAGACACCTTTCCTCACTGGGAAAGTAAAGTGCGCTGCACTAACCAGTCCAGTTTGTGATATAATTATTGGTAATTTACCTGAGGTAAATGATAAACCTCATGACATAACATCTGCATGTAATGATGATGCCATAACATCACCATCAAATGTCATCATTGAAAATGTCACACCACCTATTCATTGTAATGTAGCTAATGTAGCACTAAATTCTCATGACATCATTGAAACTATTGTTCCATCATCATCTTCTGATATCATTGAGTGTGTGAACGCAGTAACAAGAGCTACTGATAGAGTGCAAGATGAAGTAAATCAAACTGAGGCGATACAATCGCTAAGCCCAGTTTCATTACCTACCAACACCATGAAGGAAGCATTTGTAACAGCCCAAAAAGCTGATCCTTCATTGTCAAAATACTTTGACCTGATCGGCCGAAAGCCAAAAGCCACCAAGAATGCAAAATGGCATTTTGCGATGAAAAATAACATACTCACTAGGTACTACACCAGAGGTGACAATACCACAGAGCAAACTGTTTTGCCAACTAGTTATCGCAAACAAGCCTTACATCTTGCACACGATATACCTCTTGCAGGTCATATGGCATACGTTAAGACCAGATCAAGGTTATTGACACAATTTCACTGGCCAAAATTTTGCAATGACATTAAAGAATATTGCAGAAGTTGTGACACCTGCCAGAAACTGGTTAAAAAAGGTAAACACCCACAGGCAAAGTTACAAGTCACCGACTTAGCCAGTCGACCTTTTGAAAAGCTATCGGTTGACATAGTGGGGCCTCTCAGTCATACAACAACCTAGAGGGAATAAATTTATTCTAACGGTGATTGATCAATGTAGCCGCTGGCCAGAAGCTATTTCCGTTAAAGAACATAACTGCCAATGACATAATGGAAGTGTTCTTCCATATTTTTTCTAGGATAGGGTTTCCAGATACTATCCAATCTGATAGGGGCACTCAGTTTATTGCCGCATCCACCCAAGCTTTCACCAAATGCTGGGAGTTAAGCAGTGTTTCAATTCCCCCTACCATCCTCACAGTAGCGGAGTAATAGAAAAATTTAAACGGGGATCTTAAGCACATGCTTGCAAAAGTGACGCAAGAACACCCCAACAACTGGGATGTATATCTACCAGCTATTCATTTTGCTTATCGCGAGGTACCACATGCTAGTACCGGTTTCTCTCCTTTTGAACTTATCTATGGTGCCAAACCACGTGGCCCATTGACCATTACCACCAAATGTTAACTGACTCTACACCAGTACTTAAACCCATATCATCATACTTATATGTGACATCATTGCGTGAAAGAATCATCAAATCTTGTGTTATTGCAAAGAATGCACTAAAACTATCTGGTGCTACTTATAGACAGTATGCTGACAAAGGTAACAGGACAATAACATTGACACCTGGACAGGACATTCTTCTTCTGCTACCTAGTGACAGACACCTTCTGACTGATTCTTGGCAGGGACCTTTTAAAGTGACAAGACAGATTTCACCTGTAGACTACGAGATCCTTATAAAAGACAAACACAAAATATTTCACATAAATATGCTAAGACCATACTACAACAGAGACGACGAACAAGACAATACAACAGCTTGTACAGTGATAATAGATCACGAAGACGACGATGCTAGTGACGAAATTCCAACACCTGCATTAGACACGACAGACTTCTTGAAGGAGATCAAAATCAACCCAAAATTTAACTCAAGCAGACACAGACAGTTGCAAACAACTTATACAACAGTACAACACCATCTTTTCCAACAACCCAGGACAAACAGAATTAGTACAGCATCACATCGCACTCACATCAAACGCACCCATTAGATGCAGACCATACACCATCCCATTACATTACAAAGAACAGTTACATCAAGAAATCATCAACTTAGAGAAAAATAACATCATAAGACGATCCCAATCAGACTATTCATCTCCCATGGTCATAATACGCAAAAAGGACAACACAATAAGACTGTGCATCGACTACCGAAAACTGAATAAAATAACTGTTCTAGATCTTGAGCCTATGGCAAACACTGACGATCTTCTGACAGAACTGACAGACGCTAGGTTCTTCACGACTGTAGACATGGTTAAAGGTTATTGGCAGATTGCTGTAGACGAACAGAGCAGACATCTGACAGCTTTCGCCACACCTTGGGGACTGTACGAATGGTGCAAACTTCCATTTGGGCTAGTTAACGCCCCAGCCACATTCGTACGTATGACACGACTACTGCTAAGAGACATTCCTAACATAATTTGCTATATTGACGACATATGCATTCACACAGAGACAATGACGGAGCACATTAAGACATTGGACCAAACATTTGAACGGATCAGACAGCACGGACTGACAGTGAAGCCTGCAAAAGTAGACATAGCCTACCAGGAAATAACATTCTTGGGCTATAAAATATCCAACGGCTTTGTCACGACAGACGATAAAATTGTGTCCAAGATACTAAAACTCTCACTTCCGACTACTAAAGAAGAAGTCAGAAGTTTGCTGGGCCTAATCAATTACTATAGGCAATTTATTCCTGATTTTTCGGAACTGACCGAGGTATTTACTAATTTACTAACAAAGGATAAACCTGAGAAAATTGTACACGATCAATGCCTAAAAATCGCATTTCATAAAGTGCTATCATGTTTTTCCGATAGGAATAAACAGAATCTTATCCTTAAATTGCCCGATATCCGTTTACCTTTCAGATTACGCACAGATGCTAGCTCCGTCGCGATTGGAGCAGTCCTGTTGCAGGAGTATAACAACATCCTACACCCAGTTTATTTTGTATCCCGGAAGCTGAAAGCCCGAGAGCGGGCATGGTCCATTCCTCAACTAGAAGCCCTAGCTTTAGTAGTAGGGATCACCAAATTGTCTAGATTTCTTCTAGGACGCCATTTTCATCGTAGAATCGGACAGCAGCCCCTTACGATGGATGAATTCAGGTGTGCCATCGAATCATATGATTGCACGCTGGTCTTTGAAACTTCAAGATTATAGCTTTGAGGTTCGACATATCCCAGGCAGAACCAATTCAATTGCCGATCTTTTGTCACGTTGTCCGACCGACCCAGTGAGCACCAATGGCTGAGTGCAGTATGTAGAAATACACTCAGACCGACACAGCCATTTAGCAGTGAATAGTGTTTTTCCATTCACAAAAAGCTGTGTAATGTCTACAATATTGTGATAGGGATTACTCCCATTATATATAGTGTTCTTATTTTACTACTTCATGTAGTGATTGTCGTGTATAAATGTGTAGTATGTGGTAGAAAGCGAACTTTATTAACTGTATATATTACGTACAAGAAGAGTGTCACATTCGCACTTACCTGAAGCGAATTATCCAACTTGACAGTGACGACTTCGTGTTGATTCTTCCAGGAACATTTTAATTACGAGTGTGCGAGAAAACTGAACAGTGACGACTTTTCTACACCTCTGCAGTGAACCGAAACCTTTAGTGTTCGACTGAAACATCTAACACATGAACATTCGATCGTAATCCAGAAGATTGTGTACCAAAATCCAACACGAACTTTGAGAACATTGTTCCTTCTTAAACTACATCAAACCGGAACAGGTGTGTTCTACAATCTTTACCATCAGCTGATTGTACAGCTCGTGTGTACTTCCGGATTAATTATAAATTTAGAACAAAAATAGCAGACAACATTTAAAATGTTAAAATGTTTTGACGATTTTAAAATATTTATGATTCTATAAAATTGAATACACGAATTGTGTGTTTATTTATTTCTCTAATGTAATCTTAGAATCATATCTTGATTAACGTATGCATATTACCGACGTTTTCTCGTTAATATGAAGAAACGTCAAGCAATGACAATAAGAAATTAAATAGTTATTGTAAATTATTGTGTTTCACTAATGTTAAAATTATTTCCCTTTCATTTTGTTGTTATTACATTTTCACACAAAGGGCCATAATTTGAAATGTATATGCTAATGTGTTGTGTGTATATAACATGTTGTTGTTAAAGTGTTGACACCACAGGCAGGCATCTACTAGGCATGGCAGAGGGTTGCCAACATTGTATGCCAACACAATAACTCCTGGCCAAGTAGGGACGGGGTTGGAGTGTTTTATACGACTTACATAAAGCCGTATTTCAGTCTGGCTAGATGGTTTTTGTTCCAAGAACCATATTATTTTTTCAAATTGCTGCGAGGTAGATGCGTGAAGCTGGTACTACTGATCTGACTGGGTGATAATACAATTGAGGTAACCAGCCATCGAGAGGGTGAAGCCTGATATGTGTTAAACATGAAACTTCCACATGTCTTTGTACCCAACTCCCAGGTCTTATATATTTCTATGCCATGTGTGTAATTTTGATAACGTTGTGTATAACAATGGAAAGGTAGACTCTGACAAGAGCATACTATTACAGGTACAGACATTATACATGAAAGACGACATCTTTCATGGAGTTTACCGGGGGAGCGTGTCAGAGTCCGACAGTGGACAGCGATGCAGGGACATCGTTACGACCGCCAGGCGACTTAGCTCCCAGTAAGGGATGCAACCACTTCGTTGCGCCGCCAGGCGAATGAGTTACCGGCCTGCGAGAACGCTGGCTGACCAGCGGTCAGGCCGCCAACGCAAGACGCACGCCTGCCACGTGACGTCACGTTAGGCAGGAGGCAAGTTGCAAACCAGGTCCAGACAGCTCTGGGGACACGGAACAGGACGGACGTGTGAGAGAGGCATTGTATGGTGTCTGTATTGAAAGGCGAGTGTCTGGACATCTTGCGAGTCAGACTTGTGACTGTATTGTGGATGTAAGTTGTAAAGTATCCATTATATGTATTTGTGATCATCGTTCTGTATTTGATATGTTAATAAATCCACCGAACGATGTGTCGTTGAGTCTTACGTCAAATCACGTTGTATTTGTACTGTCTCACACTAGTTAGGAAAGCAAGCCAAGTTTAAGACCCTGACACTGGCCATCTACACGGGGTGCAGAGCCAGCCAGTTTGTCAGCTCGTTCATTTCCCTCGACTCCCGCATGTCCCGGGACGAAGATGAAGGTGACTGTACGGACAACATACTACCGCAGCGATTCAGTCCAATGTCTACGTACAGATCCAGCTTCGACCTTCTGAATCATGCTCATTGAATCACTTAGTAAACACACGTTGGTATAATGCTGTGACTCCAGCCATATGAAAGCCTGTGTAACTGCCATCACCTCCATCGTCATGCTGCTCGTGGTCATAGAGTGGGCACCACTGGATTCTTGAACGGTTCGGCCCGCTGAACGGGTTGTAAATGCCCACGCACTTCTCTGCTGCTTTACCACAGATCCATCTGTATAGATGAGCACTTCGGGGCTATCTGAGTGTTCATAGATGAGCGCGTTAACCTCTGCATTGACAGCGGCAGGGTTCTGCTCTCTGCACCGTCTGTCGAGTGTGATAATGCAGGAGAAGGTGCACTTAAAAGCTGGAGGCACCGGCACCCATTCCTAGCCGGGGTTGATACTGGTAAGACTGCAGACCTGTCTGACGACATCTTCTGCCCGACCCATCCATGGTTTGCCCCTCGTTAACCTGTCACCCTTTTCTCTGAATATAGCTTCATGCAGAGGGTGCTGCTCATCTGCACTTATTTTTAAGTATGCACGAGCTCTCCAGATCTTGATCCTGTGTTCCATTGTCGGGATGTCAAGGAGGTATCTCATTGCTACACATCTGGTGTCTCTCGTGCAGCCCAAAATGATGCGCATGGCTTCGTTTTGTACCTTTTCAAGTCTTCCAATCTGTGTAGGGCTGACAGTGAGGATGGCCAGGGCATACTCGATGCGTGAAAGCACAAGTAATTGGAACAGAAGTATTAGCAGTCTTTGCTCGATATTGGCAGTCGCCATGACTCTCATTGCTGACAAACCTTTTCGAGCCTTCGTTATGACATAATCGACATGATCTCTGAAGGACAGGCTACGATCAAGCCTCACGCCAAGATATGTCATTGACTGGGTTCTACTCAAACTGCTCCCATCCATTCTTACTGCCGACAGGTCTCTTTTCACAATATGGTTGTTTAGTGAGAACCATGTAACCGTTGCCTTCGCAGGGTTGACAAGGGCATCGACATCAGCACACCATGAGGAAATTCGATCTAGTTCGCCCTGCATATCATTGGCAACCGCCTGTCTATCTCGACGCTGTCGATACACGAGGATGTCGTCAACGAATGACAGAGTCCTACCCCTCCCGTCCAACTGTTGTTCAGTGATCGGCACCGTATACACGTTGAATAGTACTGGTGACAACGGTGAACCCTGCGGCAATCCTGGACATATCGTTATCGGCTCAGAAGACCAACTCCAGCATCTTAGCACCACCTTCCTTTGGAGAGAGCCTGTTCTTTTGTATGGATGTGAAACTTGGACAAAGAGCAATCAAGCTGAAAAGCTTCTGATGGCTGCAGAAATGTGGTTTCTGAGGAAAATGCAAAGAATACCGTGGACAGACAGAAAAACCAATGACAAGTACTACAGGAGACAAATGAACATCGTAAACTGATTAGAGAAATTAGACGTAGACAGTCAAAATTATTTGGACATGTTATGAGAAGAAATGGATTGCAGCACATAGTGACAACTGGCAAGATCGAAGGGAACAGACCAATAGGAAGGCCGAGAGGAAAATACCTGGATGGCTTGGCCACATGGCATGGACGAGACAGGAACACTGAGCTGATCCACGACACTGGTGATAGAGTGAAATGGCGAGTCATGACCGCCCACGCGTTCCGGAATGGCACATGACTGATTGATTGATGATTAAAACTATTGTACACTTGTGAATATATCTCATTATCAATGCATATAAATCTGCAAACTCTCTATGTGCTGTGGAGTATTTTTTTTTCTTCTTTTTGTGTGCATATTTTGAACCTCTCTCCTTAAGCTGGAGAAATGTCCACAATCTGCGTATAAGAGGCAAGGTAAAGGCATATACATAAATGTTGAAGAGGAGAAATGATGATCCTCCTTAAAACATTTAATTTGGAGTAAAACACCTGAATGTCCTGCAGGAGCTGGTACCAGAATGGAACAATACTGTTTATAGGTTGGATACTCATTGCATTTGGTGAGTGAATTAAGACACTTAATGTGGGAGGTCTTTTCTTTTGAATGGAAGGATACCTAGGAAAACAATTATGTACAAAAGAGAATAGTGAACATGGTTATCAAATTCCGAATCAATCAAGGTATTACTCAACTTTGAGACTATATGTGACAGGCATGGTCGAAGATGATATTGCTTATCTGGTATCCTAAAATTTGAAAGCTCTGTAGTGGGTATTGGATGGAGAGGAACCAGCTATTGGGTTGATAACTTCTGTGGGACACTACTGCTTTCTTCCCCTTTTGTTTATTTTTCCCTGGGGTCAAAATTCCCTTTGTTTATTTTCCCTTTTCCTTGGGGTTTTACCTTTTTTCCATTTCAAATGATCATATAATTGCATTTATGGTACCAGTAGATATATGTTTTGATACTGGAGATTCATGTAGTTGTTAAATCCATCCAGAACCAGATATAACTGTTGATGGGAGCTCCTGGCTGGAGAGATGACGAATCCTATTTGGGAAGAATCTACAGGCGAGAGTCCCATCCAACCACATAAAGCAGGTAACCCAGTATCACTAGGAATCAACCCGAGGACTTTTAGCCTATACCTGTGATTAGAGAGGCAACCTCGCGAACATCCTACCTGAACCAGAACAACAAACTTACTATGGACCCAATTTATGAGAACATTTGAACATTTAGGGTCCATATACCCAACATGGAGTGGAGTGGATTGAGCTTAAGATAGAGAATTAAGATTATTATTATAACATAACAGATCATCATTGAAAGTAGGAACTTGGAACGTTAGAACAATGAATGCAGATGGAAAATTAGAAAACATCAAAAAAGAAATGGGGAGAGAGAAGATTAACATATTAGGAGTATCGGAAACGAGATGGAAAGGAGCAGGGATAAGGACAGGAGAGGATTGTAAGATTATTTACTCTGGGGGAGAAGAACAGCAAAGAGGTGTAGCCATTATATTAGATAAGCAAACATCAAATTCTGTCAAAGGATATCATGCTGTGTCAGACAGAGTCCTATTAGTAAAATTAAACGGAAGACCTTTTAAAATAAATGTCATTCAAGTATATGCCCCAACAAGTGAAACAGTGAAGAAAGCATAGAGGAATTTTATAATGACGTGGAGTCTGCTTTGAAGAACTGCAAAAAGTCAGAAATAAATATCATAATGGGTGATTTCAACGCAAAAATAGGACAGCAAGGCGATGGATGCAGTGTAGGCAACCATGGTTTGGGAGAGAGAAATGAAAGAGGATACAGACTTGTAGAATGGGCAAAAGAACAAGAAATTGTTGTAGGAAACACCTGGACATGGAGGAGTCCAGACAGAAGGATTAAAAACCAGATAGATTACATCCTGATTAGCAAAAGGTTTCGAAATGCGTTAACAGTCGTAAAAACAGTTCCAAATGCAGACTGTTACAGTGATCACAGATTAATTACAGGCACATTGAGGGTAAAGTTAAAGAAAGTCAAGTATACAGCAGGAAACCCTAAATATGACGTGTGCAAATTGAAAACTGACGAAGAAATACAAGATAATTTTAACATAGGAGTAAAGAACAAATTTGATATATTGTCTGATCTAGAGATCCTGTTTCAAGATGTAGATGATCAATGGGAAACGATGAAGAATTCAATCAGTTGCGCAGCAGAAAAAACTATTCCAAAAGTAAAGAAAGTGGGCCGTAAGACATGGATGACTGAAGAAATTTTACAACTAATGGAAACAAGAAGACAGAACAAAAATAATCCTGCCAAATATGAAGAGATTCACAGAAAAGTGAGAACCTTATGTAAGGAGGCAAAAGAAACATGGCTTGAGAAAAATTGCAGAGAAATTGAAAAACAACACAACAGTAACAATGCGAAACTAATGCACAAAAGAATTCAGGAGCTTACTAATCAAAGAACACGTACATCAGCAGGCTGCCTAAAGACAAAAGATGGAAGAGTCATAATAAAAAAAGATCAGATCTTACATGAATGGTCAGATTATGTGAAAAACCTTTATGACGATAACAAAGACGAACAGTATGATGTCCAAAATAATAATGAAGGACCAGCAATTTTAAAGATGGAGGTTCAGAATGCGCTTAACCATATGAAATCTGACAAGACCCCCGGTTCAGACAGCGTCACAACAGAAATGATTAATGCTTTAGAAGAATATGGAATAGATAAAGTTACCAGTCTGCTTAATACAATATATGATACTGGAAATATACCTCAGGAGTTATGTAATTCTGTATTTATTGCAATACCAAAGAAATTAGGAGCCTTGGAATGTGATCAACATCGAACAATTAGTATAATGAGTCACATCACGAAGATTTTGCTAAGAATTATCATGCAAAGAGTTAGGAGGAAAATACAACCTGAAATAGGAGAAGAACAATGTGGGTTTGTGGAAGGCAAGGGTACAGTAAATGCTGTGTATATACTGAGAAACATAATCGAACGTTCTATAGAAGTAAACAAAGATCTACACCTTTGCTTTATTGACTACACAAAGGCTTTTGATAAAGTGAGACATGTCAACATGATAAGGATGCTTGAAGATCTACAAATTGATGGAAAAGATCTTAGACTTGTAAAAAACATATATTGGAAACAACAAGCTGCCATAAGAGTTGATAATGAAGTAAGCCAATATCAGCCTATTAAAAGGGGTGTGAGACAGGGATGTGTAATGTCTCCAGATCTGTTTTCCCTGTACAGTGAAAGTATTTTCAGAAATATTGAAGATATGAAAGGAATCAACATTGGGGGACGATGCATCAATAACATTAGATATGCAGATGATACAGTCTTGATTGCAGACAATGAACAGGACCTGCAAAATTTAGTAGATGCGATTGTTACACACAGTGAACAACTAGGGTTAGAATTAAATTGTAAAAAGACACAGATTATGGTCGTCACTAGGAAGGACGAAATACCACAATGTAATATACAAGTAAATGGGAATATTCTTCAACAAGTGAGCAGGTACAATTATCTCGGAACAGTAATAACATCTGATGGGAGATGCCTTGAAGAGATTAGAACAAGAATCGCCATGGCAAAAGTAGCCTTTAGCAAGATGAAAAACATATTGACCAATAAAAAGATGTCAATTGAAACGAGAAAAAGAGTGTTGAGATGCTACATTGAACCTGTACTTTTATATGGATGTGAAGCGTGGACAATGAGCAGTCAGGCTGAAAAACATCTGATGGCTGTAGAGATGTGGTTTCTGAGGAAAATGCAAAGAATACCATGGACAGCCAGAAAGACCAATGAACAAGTCCTTCAAGAAACAAATGAAGATCGTAAATTGATTAGAGAAATTAGACGTTGACAGTCAAAATTTTTTGGGCATGTTATGAGAAGAAATGGATTGGAGAATTTGGTGACAACTGGTAAGATCGAGGGGAACAGACCAAAGGGAAGACCTAGAAGCAAGTACCTGGATGGCTTGGCCTTGTGGCATGGTCGAGACAGAAACACGGAGCTGATCCACGACTCTGGTGATCGAGTGAGATGGCAGAACATGACCGCCCACGCTTACCGGCATGGCACATGATGGATGATGGATGGATAACAGATCTATGGGTATGATTCAATCCACTGGAGAAATATGGGTTATGTTTTTCTAACAAGGTGAATGTTTTATGTATTCATGGATACGTGCTATGCCTTTTGAAATGGGTGATTATTTTGTGATCAGAATAGCCACAACCCATCCCCAGTTTGTTTTATATTAAGTTTAATAGATATTTCATTTTTCCCTCCAAGTGTTCCATTAATTATTTGAGTGTTCGTGTTAATGTCTGTTAACCATTAATTCACTCTGGACATTAATTATTTATCTGAGAGTACAGTGGCAAGAAAACTCCACAAGTTTATTATTATTCAAGGAAATCGTTTCCTTGTTGACCTTGGGGACTTCCTTGGCTCCCCTGGACCATATTGATAACCTCAAGTAATTGAGCCATTGAAGGCTACTAAAATTATAGTGGGCAGGATCACACTGGGAAAGAGGAATTATAGTTTTCCTCTATCTCTTTGAGATTTCCCAAGATATACGACAGGACCTAACAAAATTAGATGGCTAAAAGTGATATTTACGGAGGTTTTGTCACAGTTATGACTGAATGCCGAGACAGTGATGAGCAGACGGAGTAAGGGGTAAGACACAGGTGTGTTTTGTCACCAAATTCTCGTATTAGAAAGAACTCTAAGGTAACATATGTTACATGTTCTACGACTGGGTGTCATTGCAGCTGAACACCTCAAACGGTGGCTTGTCTTTGCTAGGATCAAATATAACTCCAGTGTTACGGCAAAAATCAGCGACTTTCGTTTGGTTTTTTACTGTTTACTTGTGTATCAAAGACGAACATCGATACCATCTGTTTCCTTACTCCATTATTAATCTCTATTACCACATTTGCTATGATTACGAGGCACTTGTACATGTGCTGTCAAAAATTCTACCTCTCTAGGCATATTCATCATAACGACTACACAAATATTGTAATTGTTGTATTATCCGTATGTAGACCGCACTTCCTTTATTATATTATCTACGTCATTGTTTTTCTTTTCTAAATGCCGCCCGTTAAAGATTTTTAATTGTTGAATAGTTCAAATTGTATTGTGATTTCACTGCTTCTGCCGCCCCCGTAGGGCGCCGCATGATGCGGCCACCTCTCTGTATCATAGCACGGCCCTTGTTTCATATGTAAAAATGTAGAAATACGTATAACAGGAATTCTTAGTATCAAGGGAAATAAATTGAACTGATATTTTTAAGCAACAAGGGAGACAAGAAAGACACTGTATTGGAGTATATTTGAAGGATGTCTACAGCAAATAGTTAGACCAAAGAACATATAGCATAACATATAATTTAGAATATTACAAATTTGATCAAAAAATACTATGTAATCTTATGACATAGATAATATAATAAAGGAAGTGCGGTCAACATACGGATAATACATCAATTACAATGTTTGTGTAGTCGTTATGATGAATATGCCTAGAGAGGTAGTATTTTTGGCAGCACATGCACAAGTGCCTCTTAATCATAGCATATGTGGTCATAGAGATTATTAATGGAGTAAGGAAACAGATGGTATCGATGTTCGTCTTTGATACACAAGTAAACAGTAAAAAAACGTCATGATTGTGTCGTCAAACATTCGTTAACATTGGATTTTTGTGTATTTTCAGTTTTAAAGTTGTTTATTTTGGTTTTTCACAATGGAAACGCCCACCAGTTTGCGTCCACGTAGTATGACTTGAGATCAACAAGCTAGATTATTGTTTATAACTGTTTTAAACAATAGTGATTCCGATATTAGTGATTCAGACAGCAGTTTTATATGTGAATGTAAAGTTTTAGCACGTGGTGTTAAAGATACTACTACTAGTGGAACTTCGTCTTCAGCTGAGGTGTCTGACAATCAATGTCCATCTGACAATGAATGTCAGGGTGTCACAATCACTTCTCAGCGCAAAGGAAAGCAAACAGTACAAAATAAGAATAAAACTGGAGGAAAACAACTTGAATTTACAAGCTTCTGTAGAGCGTGATGCACCTATCCCATCATCATCGACATGGCAAGATGTTCAGAAGGGGAAACAAAACCGAAGTTTGAGTTTAGTCCTCGAAGATCTCACGTCAACTCGAAACTTTATCAACTGCAAACAACTATGGATTTTCTCAAAGTATTTTTTGATGATGACATAGTGGATTGTTTAATTAAAAATGTAAACAAATATAACAAAAAGATATTGATGCAGATCACTCCTAAAAGAAAACATTCTAGTCTGTTATCCTGGACCCCACTCACGAAGCACGAATGGCTAAAGTGTACGTCTGTCATTATTGCTATGGGACTTGATCCAACACCATCTATCAAAGACTACTGGTGTACAAGTGCACATTTATATACTCCTTGGTATGCCACTATGTTTCCCAGGAATTGATTTGAATCTATTTATCACACCATGTTTCACAGCAGGTGCAAAAAAAAAAAAAAACTGTCATTGAAGGATTTCAAGCAAAGTTTACTTGAAAGTGCACATCGCGCAGCAGCTTAGATTATTCCTGAAATGTTGACACTCTGCGTGCCAAATAATTTCAAAAAGTATGTTCAGGAAATTGACAGGAGCCAATCATTTAATAGAATTTATTGGTGTCAATAAAGACTGTGTTTTTTGCAGCGCTCGAACTAAACGACACATATCATCTATTGTTTGCTCCGGATGCACTAATAGACCACACGTGTGCCCCAAAGTTTGCTTTGCAGCCTATCACAAATAGACCGCCACATATTGCAAATAAAAATAAACATCCTACATTCAATATGCCAAACAGAGAAAGGAGGAAAAAAAACTGTCATTGAAGGATTTCAAGCAAAGTTTAATAGAAAGTGCACATCGCGAAGCAGCTCAGATTATTCCTGAAACTTCTTTTCGGAGCAATTGTGTTCATATTTTAGAAAAGTGGTGTTTGTTCAGTAAATTCAACAGGATTAGCAGTGATTTACCAGTGATCAGGATAACAACGCCCCTTGGTAAGTGCAATGTTTTCATCATTTTTACCTCTATTTTTCAAATTATTTTCAAATTATTTTATATTATATAATATATACTATGTTTATATATGAGATCAATACCAACATATTCCTGGTGCAATCCCCTTTATTTTGATATATAATAAAAAAAATTCTGCTACAATTTTAACCATTTTCATAACAGTATTGTGACACTCCTCTACTTACAGTTTTCTGCCATTAGTTTGTTTTTCATTTTGTGTGAAAAAGACCAAAACTTCCTTTTAGATAATTTTAATGAGCAATACTGTTTATACTGTTGAAGACAAGTGGTGTTTGTTTGATTATTCAGTAATTAAACATGATTAGCAGTATAGGAGTGTAGAAAACACCTTATAAGTGCAATATTTATATTATTTTTACCTCTTTTTGTCCAATTATTTTACAAATTATATTATTATTTTTATTATATTTACAACCTAAAGCCATAAATCCATTACCAACATATTCCTTACGCAATTTCCTTTATTTTGATATATAATAAAACATTGCTGCTACAATTTTAACCATTTTCATAACATTATTGTGACATACCCCAACTAACAGTTTTCTGTCATTATTTTTTTCCATTTTTTGTGAAAAAGACATGGTTCAGAATATGCACCAAAACTTCTTTTTGGGTGATTTTAATGAGCAATACTGTTTATATTCTTGAAGACAAGTGGTGTTTGTTTGATTATTCAGTAAATTAAACATGACTAGCAGTATAGGAGTGTAGAAAACACCTTATAAGTGCAGTGTTTTAAATAATTTTTACCTCTTTAATTTCAGTTGTTACTACTAAACCTCTCATTATTGTCATAATATTTGTAACCTATCAATTAATTATTAACACTGTCATGTTCCTTGTGCAATCCGCTTTAATTTGATATGCAATACAATAGATCTGCTACCATTTTAAAATCATTATTGTAACACACCTCTACTTCCAATTTTCTGCCATAAATTTCTGTTTGGTCACAGCCCAATTTTTGTTTGGTAGTGAAAGAGTTAATCTCGATTACCACATTTGGTATGATTATGAGGCACTTGTACATGTGCTGCCAAAAATACTACCTCTCCAGGCATATTCATCATAACGACTACACAAATATTGTAATTCATATATTATCCGTATGTAGACCACACTCCCTTTATTATATTATCTACGTCATAAGATTACATAGTGCAATTATAAGATATCACAATTACCTAAATTTCTTTTAGTATTTTTTAATCAAATTTGCAATATTCTAAATTATATGTTATGCTATTTGTTCTTCGGTCTAACTATTTGCTGTAGACATCCTTTAAATATACTCCAATACAGTTTCTTTTTTGTCTCCCTTGTTGCTTAAAAATATCAGTTCAATTTATTTCCCTTGATACTAAGAATTCCTGTTGTACATATTTCTACATTTTTACATATGAAACAAGGGCAATGCCGCTCTATGATACAGAGAGCCGGCCGCATCAGGCGACGCCCAACGGTGGCGGCAGAAGCAGTAAAATCAAAATACAATTTGAACTATTCAACAATTAAAAATCTTTACCGGCGGCATTTAGAAAAGAAAGAAAAACATTTAAGGGGCGGCATTTCGATGACTTGCATCATAATGTGAAAATCTACCGCACGGCCCTTTATGAATAATTACAATGATTGAAACGAGTTGCAATATTCATACAAGACATAATGGCTGCAGCAGGGTGTAACAATAGGAAATAAAAACAGTTAGGTGCGCGAAACACCTGCGGAAAGAAATACTAAACACGGAGACAGTGTACATATCTTACAACGAACTCTACAATAATGAACATAATTTTTTAAAAGGGGAGTAGGCTTGGGGGATAATAAAATATAATAAAATCAAAAATGCAGATAAGCATATTACGACACATTGACAGTCACGGGAGTTGACACTTGGGTCCGTTTGGACCCCACGGTAGCTCTATGGCAGAGGATCCCAAACCATGGTCCGCGGGCCACTTGTGGCCCACCAGTTGTCCGAAAGTGGCACGCGAGGCCTTTTATTTAATATAATATATTTTAATAATTTCAAAAATGCATTCGGAGCGCCCCGTCAGCGTGCGATAATTTACTCTGCTCGTGGTTGTTATGCTCAGATATTATCGAATGCGTCTGTTCAGTTCGCTACGAAACGTTATGAAGTTCCCATATCCCAGCCTTGTCGACCAATCAGAGTGCGCAAGGCGCCATGTTGTCGTCTGTTACAATTGGTTATTATCTCCGGTACTGTTCAACGCCTACACAGTGAGAATCACCAGTGAGCAGATCACTGGACCTGGCAGGACATTGTCATATGCCGATGATGTTTTAGTGTATCGTCAGGGTAAGGACAGGGAGGAGGTTGCTGTGGAACTACAAACCGAACTCAATCGCATAAGTACTTGGTGTGATGAAGCTGGGGCAATGGTCAACCCAACAAAGGCAACAGTGACTTGGTTCTCGTTGAATAATCATATTGTCAACAATCCAACACCAACTGTAATGCTGTGTTCAGAGACGGTGGAAAGAACGCAGGCAATGAATTACCTGGGGATACGGTTTGATCGAAGCCTTGCTTATAATGTGCACATAGACCAGGTGATAACAAAGGCCAAGCGGGGTTTGGCAGCGATGCGGGTGATGGCGGCAGCAAACTGTGAGCAGCGCCATCTATGTCTTCTGTACGAGGGGCTGGTCATGTCTGTTTTGGAGTATGCAATGGCAATCCTGACTGTCAGCCATAAGCAGATAGAAAGGATGGAAAGGATACAGAATGAAGCTATGCGCATTATTCTTGGATGTACAAGAGATACAGCATGCAGGGCGATGCGCTACCTTCTTGATTTTCCAACCATTGAAGAGAGAATGCAAGTTTGCAGGGCACGTGCCTACCTCAGAATTAACGCAAACACACAGCATCCACTGCATAGTGAAATTAGGAAGGTGAAGGGCAGCAGGTTAAAAAGAGGACGGTCGTGGATGGGTCAAGCCGAGGACATTCTTCAACAGGTGTGTTCACTTGAGGACTTAGAACCTGGCGAGGAGTGGGTGCAAGTGCCAACAGACTTCTGCACATCCCTTTCAGTTTGCATCCAACTAGATAGAAAATGCAGACAAGAAAATCCGGTTGCTGTTGAGGCTGAAGTACAAGCGTTGATTTTCGAGAATTCGCTAGACAGTGACGCGGTCATCTACACAGATGGGTCGGTCGTCCGACATGTGAGAAGCTCATGGGCCTTTACAGCTCGGGCCGGAGGGAGAATTGTGAAGGAGGACTCTGGTGCTTTCACTGAAACCACAAGTAGCCTGACCATGGAAGTCATGGCAGTAAGTAAAGCAATAACATGGCTCGAGACACAGACATTCACTAGGGCTTGTTTCCTTAGCGACTCAATGAACATGATCAAGAGGATAGAGGAGGGGTCGATCCGAAGAGAATGGTTGCTGCCTCTGAAGCGGTCTCGGCTGGCAAAGATTAGTTTCATCTTCGTGCCAGGGCATGCGGGAGTACAAGGAAATGAGCGGGCTGACAAGCTCGCAGGTGAGGCTACTGTTGAGGGCGGACGCGCCATGGACCAGGCTGACATTCTGAATGCTCTACGAGAAGTGAGACTTTTGCAAGAACCAAGTGATGACTGTGAATCTACAACAATGGCCAGACTGCGAGAGCAGCAAATTAAAAGAGGGGTGGCCAAACAAGAACACTACGCAGGAAGCCAAAGAAGATTGATAAACCAACACAGAACTGGCGTCGTTAGCCGCTACACGCTGCGGGATTTGCTGAGGAGGGGATCCGAGCACTTATGGACTGAATGGTCCGATGTGCAACGAGGATGATCTGTCGACTAACTAACTAACTAACTAACTAACTAACAATTGGTTAGCAGAGTCGGTAGTATTGTGTTTTTCAAATACAATTTTACCGATAAAGCCTATAAACATGAGTGTGGAAAATCTAAAATCAAAAAATGGTAAAAAGCGAGAATGTGAAGACGTTGCTTGTCGTAAATTCAACGAAGATAGGGGCACTGAAAAATACTGTCTATATGTTTCTGTCTGAAATAAATGAATTGCCTACAGAACGGGAATTTCTGCTGAACGATGACTGGCTTAATGACCTGGCATCTTTGGTGGTCATCACGTATCATTTAAACCAGGGGTGGCCAACCTTTTTAGCAGGCGGGCCAAATTTCAGAAATAATATTTCCTGCCGGGCCACGCACCTAATTTTTGTTTAAATATTGTTGTTGTTAATTAAAGTAAATAAGCAAGCGTGCTACAGCTTCAACCACATCGTCGCTTCCAAGTAGGTGAGATCGTGCTCAAACGCTTGCCTGGTTTAATGTAAAACAAAAAATACTTCTTGTTAATTAATTGATCTTTCCCTTGTAGATGAGTATTAACGTCATTTAGGTGGCCAGTATATCGACCAGAAATGCAAAGTCACAAACCCACTCTTTGTCTTCAAACTCTGGGATACTTTTCAACTTGCTTGCAAAGAATGATTGTATTTCATGTTGTAAATCAAACACTCTTTTCGACAATTTGGCACGGGTCAGTCATCTTACTTCTGTATAAAATGTAACGTCATGATAATCTGAGTCCAAAGACTAGAACTTCTCGGAACTGACGGTGATTCAACCCGTTTGACTTAATGAAGATCACTATTTTGACGACCACTTTCATGACATGGTCCATTTTGAGGGACTTCGAACATAAATTCTCCTGATGATTAATGCAATGAAAATTTAAATGGCGATCGATTTGTGGAGGATGTCTCCTGTGCAGAAAGCTAAGTCTGGAGTAGAAGTGGTAAGCCATCTTCTGGAGTCGAAGCTCGGTGTGTCATCCGCTTTGTTGAGTAGATGGAGATTTGAGTCTATTTCCCAGTCCTCCAATTCATCTCCTCTTTTGTCAGTATCTGGGTATCCCCATCTTCTGAACGGCTATTAAAGTCTCCGACAATAATGCAGTTTTGTGTCAGTTAGTTTCATGTTTGAGAGTGTAAGGTCCTTATCTGCTGGGCTATACAGATTGTAGATTCTTATTTTCACGTCCTTTAATCATTATATCAACACCTATAATTTCGTTTGGTTGTCAGAGATCACAGATACTTCGCTGCAAGGTATTGTATTTCGTGTAAGTATTAGAACTCCTCCTTTGTGTCCTTCGCGGTCGAAACGTGTGGCCTGATATCCTCTGACCTGAGAATTTGTGATTGGCGTTGAGGTGTGTCTCTTGAATGCATGCCACATCTATTCTATCTTTATGAAGACGCTGTGTTAGGGAGTCTTTCTTCTTGTAAACTCCTTCGGCATTCACTGTAGTATGTTGAGTGTCCCGGGGTATTGGTCAATAGCTCTTAACCTACTCCTCTGTGCCTTGACTCCACAGCACAGGGGAAGGTGACCACCAGTAGTCATGGGTGGACCCCCTCGAGGCAGGGGGCCCGGCACTATCACCGCCTGATGGGACTTCACGGGATTAGCACCATATCGATTAATTTTGATTTGTGACATCATGAAATTAAGTTACGTTGCACTGCTTTGTCAAGCCTGTGGCTCAGTACATCCGATTTCGACAAGCATTTATTCGGGATGCTTTCCCTAGCCTTTGACTGTCCCCAGTCTACCTACAAGGCAGCAGGTTTCACGTTGCACTGCTTTGTCAAGCCTGTGGCTCAGTACATCCGATTTCGACAAGCATGTATTTGGGGTGCTTTCCCTAGCCTTTGACTGTCCCCAGTCTACCTACAAGGCAGCAGGTTTGTGTGTCTCTTCGTCTGGTCCCTCTCCCTTGACCTGTCCGACATGGGTGGCCCTACCAGTAGCTGTGCTACCGTCGGCATAGCTCTTGGGGTCATTGGGACGCACAAGCCCCTCTACCTCGTCACGGTGGACACACAGCAGAGGGGAGAGGCATTTCACTGTTGAGTCATACTGGGAAAATATTTTGCAAAATTCTTGAAAAAAGATTACGAATTACTTTAGAACCCCAGCTAAGCGAAACGCAGCTTGGATTTAGGAAAAACAAAGGATGCACGGACGCCATTTTTGCTCTTAGACAACTTATAGAAAAATCAATCGAATTCAATGAAACACTCTACTTAGCCTTTGTCGACCAAGAAAAGGCATTTGATAGGGTAGATAGAAACAAGCTGTGGGAAATCCTTAAACAATATGGAGTGAGTACACATCTAACAAACCTATGTAGAAGTTTATACAACAACAGTGAATGCATAGTGAGAGCAACTGGAAGACACTCAGAACCCTTCACCATAAGATCTGGAGTACGACAAGGTTGTGTCCTGTCCCCTCTCTTGTTCATAACATATATAGACAACATATGTAAAGAAACCAGCCAAGCAGAGACAGCAAGAATACCGCATGACGAGAACACAGAAGAAGAACCATCTGCAAATCTAACCATTAGAGAACTCCTGTTTGCGGACGACCAAGCACTAATAGCAAAATCAGAAGCTGAATTACAAGACCACATGAATAGTCTAAACGAAATGTGTAGGGAACATAACATGAAAATTAGCACAAACAAAACAGAGGTAATGACTATAACTAAAGAAGAACAAACAGCAACAATTCACCTAAACGAACATCCATTGAAACAAGTAAAGAGCTTCAAGTACCTAGGAAGTATAATATCATCAAATGGCAGATCAGAAGACGAGATCGAAAATAGGTGCAATAAGGCAAATCAACTCATTGGACAAATGGCACCAATACTAAAGAACAAACATGTATCAATAACTACTAAGAAAGCACTTTACAACACAATCTTCCTACCAACTCTGTGCTACCAATGCCAAACCTGGACAATGACAGAAAAAGAGAAAAGAAAAATCACAACAACAGAAATGAGGTTCCTGAGAAGAATACTCAACGTATCAAGAAGAGATAAGATCAGAAATGAAGAAATCAGGACTAAAGTGGGGGTTAAAGCTGCTCTAGATTTTATTAGAAAGCAGCAAGTCAAATGGTTTGGCCATGCAAGTAGGTTACCAGTCAACAGCATGCCACAAAAGCAATGATGTACAGACCAGATGGAAACAGAGGAAGAGGCCGACCACGTAAACGTTGGACGGAGGGAATAACAGAATCCATGGGAATGTCGATATACGAAGCCCATAACCGGGCACTCTCACGAAGTTTATACTTCACCTCGACACCGCAAGGTACAAGAGGAACATGATGAGATGAGATGAGATAGACGCCCATAATCTGAGTTTTGTTAGTAGCACCCTAATACTTGGGTGCACCCTACATTGCTCTATAGTATCCGTCCAATTGGGTCAACCCATTCACGCGAAACCAACTCATGCTTCAGGAGTATAGCCACTGGGACTCCTCGGTTACCATTACATCTCTATTGCTACTAGTTTCCTATTACCTTCCTCTCCCCCCCCCCCGCCTTTTCTGTTCATGTGCCACTTTCACTCATGTACCTGGGATGCTCAGTGGGCCGTTACACCCACCACCCAGACATCACCCCTCTCCCTCGGCGGTGTATATAAGGCGATAGCGGTGACATTCTCAGAGCTGCGTTTAGCCCCGAATGGTTGGTTGGTTTAAAAACAAAAATTCCAAGTTCGGCCTCGGTCAACCTGCTTCTTTCAGCTGTGGTTATTGTTGAGGTCCGAGGTTTATGTAGGTTCATTCACCCTAATTCTTGTGTTGTGAGTCCTATCTCGGACTGATTATGTTGGTTTGTGTCTGTGACGTCAGCTGGGGGATCGGTCGGCGGCTATCCTTTGAGCTCGTCTGTTCTTGTGGTTTTCTCTGTTTTTGTAGGTTCCTGACTCGTCTGGCTTGACTGGCTGCAGTCCTTATAAGGTCTTTTTATTAGGTCTTTTAGTCTCCTTATTTGTGTATTTTCTGTAGGAGCTTTTCTACGTTTCTATTTTCCTTCTTGTGCTTTTTTTCATCTTTGAGTTTTAGCTTCTGCCATTCGAGACAGAAACACGGAACTGATCCACGACTCTGTTGATCGAGTGAGATGGCAGAACATGACCGCCCACGCTTACCGGCATGGCACATGATGGATGGATGGATTCGAGTTTTTCTCCGCGCTCAGCCATGGTTGTCTCTCTCCGTCTTCTATGTAGTACGAGTAGTCGGTATCCTGTTCCAAGATTTTAGTTGAGTATTCTACCGGTCTCCTGAGTGTGTGTGTGTGTGTGTTTTTTTTTTTTTTTTTTTCTTCTTCTTTTCTCTTTCAATCCAGCACCTTTTGAATTCCTGGTGTCTGAGTTTCTCAATCCATGCCGACTCTCGTAGCTCCTCCAAGGTAGGCCACCGGGGCCTCTCAGTGTCGTCCTCAGGGTGCTCGTCTACGTTTTCTTCGGATGTCTGGCTGGATATTGTCGTGGCTGGGTTGCTGGCTTTGTCTAGCGGTTCCGGCTCGTCCTCTTGTTGGATGTCATCTTGCGGTTTCTCTGTGTGCTTTTCTGTTTCTTGTGCTGGTTTGTTTTGGGTTGGCTCCCTTTCAGTTGTTAGAATTTCTCTTATCGCTTTGATGTCTCGCAGAATCTCTTCATTTATCTTTGTCATCTGCCTCTTATTCTCCACCTCTTGTTTGATGTCCCGCTGGATCTCCTTTATTTCGGCAAAAAGTTTCCAATTGTCGCTGGTTGGTGCCGATGTTTGCAGTAGATTGACTTGCTTCTTTAGCTCCTCAATCTGGCTTTGCAGTTGCTCTTTCTCGGCTTGTAGGATGCAAGTTGCTGTCTCGCACCTCCGCATTGCTTCGTTGAATGGTGTATTTGTGGTGATGGCGGTCTTTAAGACGTCTCTGTGTCTTTGCAGGTATGGACAGCCCAGGTATCTTGCTCCACGTTTGCCCAGGCAGTTGGCGCACTTTCTTTTGTTGTTGGGTGCTCGGAAGTCCGTGTCCAGCTTGGCCAACTGACACTCCTTGAAGGCGTGGTGATCGGCGCAGTATCGACAGATTTCCGTCTTACTGCGACATGTTGCTCTGCTGTGGCCAGCCCTCTGGCATCTTGAACATTGATTGACTCTTGGGATGAATCTCTCTGGCTGTTGTATTTTCTTGCTGATTGATACTGTGGTCGGCATTTCGCTGCCCTCCGACGTTACCACTGCCAAAGTTGTAGGTATCTTGGAGTAGATGAGGAGCCGCTCCGCCTTCAAGAATCGGATGTGAAGATTCTCTTCTCGTAGCTGCTTCAGGATTTCTTCATCTGTTAGCTCCACTTGAATGTCCCGAATGTCACCGTTGTCTTCTTTTATACACAGTCGAGGGAGTGGGATGTAGGATGATAACGGTGTGGTGAGTGTAACTGTTCTTTAAGCATCCCAAGTAAGTGAGTGGAAGTGGTACATTGAAAGAATGGGGAGGGTGGGGTGTGGCGGCAGCGGAGACGGGAATGTAGGTCGGGGACCTGAGGTAGTTATCTGAGAATTGAATTTGAGGAATCCCAGTGGATGTACTTACAATGCATGAGTGTGATGAGTGTGTGCCATGAATGGGTTGGCCCTAGTGGACGAATATTGAATAGCAATGAAGTGTT
>JACEFZ010028468.1:247500-327601 GCA_014155875.1 Cepaea nemoralis
TTCGACCGAGGTCACGCCCACAATGATACCTGTTGCTGCAGCAGCTACTGTCCCTGTCTCCTTGACCTCGACCACGGCTTTGTGAATGACGGCGCTAATGGACAAATCGCCTTGGAAGATAACATATTGGAAGTTTGACCTAGGCAAGCTGTGACATCACCATTATTCTTGACGACATGTCCCCTCTTTTGCTCCTCTTCCTACTACTTCTCCTCCTCCTCCACAGCCTCTTCCTTCTTCTTCTTCTTCTCTTCTTCTTCTTCTTCTTCTTCTTCTTCTTCTTCTTCTTCATCTTCTTCTTCTTCTTCTTCTTCTTCTTCTTCTTCTTCTTCGAACTCGTCGTCCTACTCCATCTCCTTTTCTTCTAATCTTCTTTCCATTTCCTTTTCGTCTTCGTCCTCGACATTGTCCTTCCACTCTGTCTGTCTGTCTGTCCGTTTGTCCGTCCGTCTGTCTGTCCGTCCGTCTTTCTTTCTTTCTTTCTTTCTTTCTTTCTTTCTTTCTTTCTTTCTTCCTTGCTTTCTTTCTTCCTCATTTGCATGTCTTCACCTTCTGTCTCTCTGCCGTTTTTCTGCTTGTCTGTGTGTCTAGCAACCTTTCTGTCCTCCTCTGTTTCCGTCTACCCATTCCTTTCCGTCTCCATTTCTTTCTCTGTTTTAACTCCTCTTCTCCATTTCCTTCTTTTTTCTCCATCTCTCTGTTTCTCTCTCTCTCTCTCTCTCTCTCTCTCTCTCTCTCTCTCTCTCTCTCTCTCTCTTTCTCTCTCACACACATATACACACACTCGCGCGCGCACACACACACATACTATCCCTTTTCTTTTCCCATTATCTCTGTCTCGAACTCTCCCCACCTCTCTCGTTTTCTCTCTCGTTTTCTCACATTCTCTCTCTCTATCTCTCTCTCTCTCTCTCTCTCTCTCTCTCTCTCTCTCTGTGTTTTTTTTATGCAAACGATCGTTGAATCCTCCAGCCAACCACACCAGGTGACTTACCAGTAGCACTGATCCCCTGGAAGTTGGCAGTGCCTGCATCAAACGCTCTCACGATCCCCAACTGCTGGAGGGCAGAGCTCAGCTCAAACTTGGACTCAATCTTAAACTTGGGAACGCTAAGTCTGGTTCGGACAGGGCTCAGTCCCTCAAACAGCTGATCAACGTAACCTGGGCTGGCCAAAGATGTTTCTGCAAAAACAATTGTCATAAGTGAACTACGCTGTGTCGACTCAGTTTTGATCAGTTCAGTTTGTTTTCATTTCGGATAATCAAAGCACTCCGGACTTGTCCATAGTTGTTCGATTCCCTTCGCAATAAATCCATCAGTGTTAAGAGTCTGAGTCATTCCCTTGTCGAGGAGTGGCTTGACACGCTTGTTGTTCTGCTCTCTTCTAGCCGCTCCGAGCCTCAATCCAGAGCCAACTTTCTAGCTATTAATGTTGATTCACTCAGTTGAAAGTCAAACATTTGCACACAAATTCATGAATCGATTCGATTCCTTGGGTCACCCTCTTATGTAGTGGTTGTCCCAGCCAACCAATCTGCTCCTTCATTGCCCATGACGTCTACAAGCTGTGGTACCAAGACGAACGTATCCCCACCAGTTGCCAACCTCAGCGGGAATTCAATTCAACGCCTGTGTACTAATCATGCCCCTACTCTCTGATCATGATCAAGGAGGCACTTAGCATGCACGTGTGCGTGAAAACAAAGTGGAATCGCTGTAGCCACCAAAATTTCCTTAGCCATCTCGCTTGTGCTCCGGTTATTGTCCTAACGATTCTGCAGCGTGGGCGTTGCAAGATGACGACATGGCACGTTATTGATCATCAGTTGTGGTGCACATGCTCACACTGGTTGGCTTACTGAATACATGCACGTGGAACCACATGATCATAATATAATATCTCTTCCCCTGTCTCTCTTCCCCTCTCTTTTCTCTCTCTCTCTCTCTCTCTCTCTCTCTCTCTCTCTCTCTCTCTCTCTCTCTTCTCTGGCACTATTCCTGTGTCTCTCTTCCCGTGCCTGCCTTCCCCTGTCGTTACGTCCCTGCATTTCTTAACCTTTCACTCTTCCCCTCTCTTCTCTTGTCTCACTTCTGTCTTCCTTTCCCTGTCTGTCCCTGTTTCTGTCTACCGTCCCCTTGTCTCTCTAGTTTTTTTCTCTTTTGCCCATGTCTCTCTACCTTAGTCTGTTTTCTCCTGTGTCTCTATTCCTGTCCCTTTTCCCCCTTGGCCTGTTTCACGTCCTCATTTCTCCGTGTCTCTCTTCCCATATTTCACTCCCTCCACCACCCCCCCCCCCCTTTCAATCCCAACCTCAGTGTCCTTGTTGTCGTGGCATATTACTATTTCTCCAACATGTCCTATTGTCTGCTTCCACACGAGTAACCTGTTATAGTGTATCAGACGGGTGTCTCCTCGCCTTCCTTCTTTCGGTGTTTCTCTTCTAAAATCTCTCTTTCCATCTATTCCTCTCTCTCTCTCTCTCTCTCTCTCTCTCTCTCTCTCTCTCTCTCTCTCTCTCTCTCTCTCTCTCTCTCTCTCTTGTCTCTTCCCCTGTTTCTCTTCCCGTGTCTCTCTTCTCATGTATAACTGCCCCTGTCACTCCCCGGTCTCTCTTCCCCTGACTCTCTTCTCCTGTCTCTCTTCCCCTGTCTTCTTCCCGTCTCGCTTTCCCTGTCTCTTTTCCACTGTCTCTCTTTTCCTATCTCTCTTCCTCTGTGTCTCTTCCCCTGTCCCTCTTCCCATGTCTCTCTTCCTCTGACATTCTTGTCTTGTCTCTCCTCTGTCTCTCTTCCCTTGTCGCCCTTCCCCTATAGAGACAGAACTAGGTTAAATGGTGTAAGTAGTCAGGTGTCTCATACTGTCTATCTGTATGTTGCTGTTTGTTATTTTGTAATATCACTACATGCGTGTAAACGCATTTATTTTATTCCTGTTTAAGCACTTGGTTGGTTGATTGGTTGATTGATTGGTTGGTTGGTTGGTTGGTTGGTTGATTGGTTGGTTCGTTGGTTGGTTGATTGGTTAGTTGATTGGTTGCTTGGATGATTGGTTGGTTGGTTGGTTAATTGGTTGGTTGATTGGTTGGTTATTGGTTGGTTAATTAGTTGGTTTATTGGTTGGTTTATTGGTTGTTTGATTGGTTGGTTATTGGTTAGTGTATTAGTTGGTTGATTGGTTGGTTGATTGATTGGTTTGTTGCTTGGTTACTTGCTTACATTTGAATCCTCACCAAGAATGCGTTTCAGCTCTTAAGTTGGATGCATTCAAGTTCAAGTTGTCCTAGTCCTGAGAAGGACTTACATTTGTGGGAGCCGGTTGTCCTAGTCCTGAGTAGGACTTACATCCTTGGCAGCCAGTTGTCCTAGTCCTGAGAAGGACTTACATCTGTGGGAGCCGTTGTCCTAGTCCTGAGAAGGACTTACATCTGTGGGAACAGGTTTTCCTAGTCCTGAGAAGGACATACATCAGTGAAAGCCGGTTGTCCTTGTCCTGAGAAGGACTTACATCTGTAGGAACCGGTTGACCTAGTCCCGAGAAGGACTTACATCTATGGGAATCGGTTGTCCTAGTCCATAGAAGAGCTTACAACTGTGGAAGCCATGTTATTTAAGTCCTGAGAAGGACTTGCGACTGTGGGAGCCAGGTTGGTTTATAGATTGTCCTCCCTAACAAGTACTGAAGTTCCGGTCTGTTACCGGGGCCCGTCTGGATAGCACAGAATAGTACCACTCTAACCTGACATACATGTCGTACAAGGCGACTAGGGAGGGTTGGTGTCAGACTGGCTACCTCATGTCTTAGAAACCATGGCTGCGACATGCAACCAGTCATGAGCAAGTCTACACAGTTGTGTGGTTGTGGGGGGGGGGGAGTTTGCTTCATTGGGAGATGGCAGAAGCCACAACAAGTGTCATCTCCACGGGGATGAATGCAGAGCTCTCCGTCCCCTCTCCAAGCTCAGAAACCAGGGGCTTCGTGGTGCTGGATGTTCACGTCTGTGGAGAGGGACATTAGTTAGTTAGTTAGTTAGTTAGTAAGTTAGTTAGTTAGTTGGTTGGTTGGTTAGTTAGTTAGTTAGTTAGTTAGTTCGTTAGTTAGTTCGTTAGTTAGTTAGTTGGTTTGTTGGTTAGTTGGTTGGTTGGTTGGTTAGTTAGTTACTTAGTTAGTTAGTTACTTAGTTAGTTAGTTAGTTAGTTCGTTAGTTAGTTCGTTAGTTAGTTAGTTAGTTCGTTAGTTAGTTAGTTAGTTAGTTAGTTAGTTAGTTAGTTAGTTGGTTAGTTGGTTGGTTAGTTAGTTACTTAGTTAGTTAATTAGTTAGTTAGTTAGTTAGTTCGTTAGTTAGTTAGTTAGTTAGTTAGTTAGTTAGTTAGTTAGTTAGTTTGTTGGTTAGTTGGTTGGTTGGTTGGTTGGTCAGTTAGTCGACAGATCATCTTCATTGCACATCGAACCTTTCAGTCCATAAGTGGATCCCCTCCTCAGCAAATCCCGCAGCGTGCAGCGGCCTAACGACACCTGTTCTGTGATGGTTTGTCAATCTTCTTTGGCTTCCTGCGTAGTGTTCCTGTTTGGCAACACCTCTTTTAATTTGCTGTTCTCGCAGTCTGACCTATGGTTGTAGATTCACAGTCATCCCTTGGTTCTCGCAAACGTCTTACTTCTCGTAGAGCATTCAGAATATCGGCCTGGTCCATTGCGCGTCCGCCCTCCACAGTAACCTTACCTGCAAGCTTGTCAGCCTCCTCATTTCCTTGTACTCCCGTATGCCCTGGCACGAAGATGAAACTAATCTTTGCCAGCCGAGACCGCTCCAGAGACAGCAACCACTCTCTTCAGATCAACCCTATCTCAATCCACTTGAGCATGCTCATTGAGTCGCTAAGGAAACATGCCCTAGTGAATGTCTGTGTCTCGAGCCATGTTATTGCTTTACTTACTGTCATGACTTCCATAGTCATACTACTTGTGGTCTCAACAAAAGCACCAGAGTCCTCCTTCACAATTCTCCATCCGGCTTGAGCCGTAAAGGCCCATGAGCTTCTCACATGTTGAACGTCAGACCGCATATGTGTAAATGACAGCATCACCGGTCTAACGAATTCTCGAAAATCAACGCTTGTACATCCGCCTCCATAGCAACCGGATTTTCTTGTCTGCATTTTCTGTCTAGTCGGATGCAAACAGAAAAAGACGTACAGAATTATGTTGGCACTTGTACCCACTCCTCGCCAGGTTCTAAGTCCTCAAGGGAACACACCTGTTGAAGAATGGCTTCGACTTGACCCATCCATGCCCGCCCCCTTTTTAACCTGCTGCCCTTCACCTTACTAATTTCACTATACAGTGGATGTTGTGTGTTTGCGTTAACTGTGATGTAGACACGTGCTCTGCAAATTTGTATTATGTCTTCAATGGCTGGAAAATCAAGAAGGTAGCGCATCGCCCTGCATGCTGTATTTCTTGTACATCCAAGAATAATGCGCATAGCTTCGTTCTGTATCCTTTCCATCCTTTCTATCTGCTTACGGCTGAGAGTCAGGATCTCCATCGCATACCCAAAAACAGCATGACTAGTCCCTCATATAGAAGACATAGATGGCGCTGCTCAAAGTTTGCTGACGGCCATCACCCGCATAGCAGCCAAACCCCGCTTGGTCTGTGTTATCATCTGGTCTGTGTGCTCATTATAAGCAAGGCTTCGATCAAACTGTATCCCTAGGTAATTCATTGCCTGCGTTCATTTCCACCGTCTCTGAACACAGATTTACAGTTGGTGTTGGAGTGTTGACAATATGGTTATTCAAAGAGAGCCATGACACTGTTGCCTTTGTTGGGTTGACCATTGCCCCAGCTTCATCACACCAAGTACTTATGCGTTTGAGTTCGGTTTGTAGTTCCACAGCAATCTGCTCTCTATCCTTACCTTGACGATACACTAAAACATCATCGGCATATGACAATGTCCTACCAGGCCCAGTGATCTGCTCACTGGTGATTCTCACTGTGTAAGCGTTGAACAGCACCGGAGATAATGGTGATCCCTGTAGTAGGCCGGGATATATTGTTGTTAGGATGTCACCAGGTCAATCTCAGCACAAAACACACAGCACTGGCCTGCACTAGGCCCATGTTGGCCATGTGACATCAGTGGGAGTTAGGCCTTTATATGGTTAACAAACTGCAACTTAAATGCCTTAAGTTAAAACAGGTCAGCGTAGACGAAAGGTTAAGAAACCCAAAGTCCCAGGGGAGTTTAATCAAATGAACAATACATTACCAAGGGCAGTAATTCCGTCAGTGGTCTGCGGCAAGGCGATGTAGAGAGAGAACCGACCGGCCCTTGAAAGGCAGCTCGGCAACATCAACTCCTGCACGTTTCTCTTCATGTTGATGTATCTTTCATCGTACATCATGTCCACCTGTGTCAGGGGGGAGAAGAGGTAGATATGTGTGTACACTAGAATTACACGCGCAATTAATACTCAAATAGCGTACCATTGTGTGGTGTGAGAGAATCCTGATCACAAACACCCACACTCACACACACACACATACATACACACACACTGAGAAGGAGAAAAGAGTGTGAGCGAGAGAGAAAGAGAGATATACAGAGAGAGACAGCGAGAGAGACAGAAAGAGAGAGTGAGAGAGGAAGAGAGAGATACCGGAGAAAATACAATTTTTACAATTGACGATTAAAAGGTGAGGGTAGAAAGGGGTAGAGGACGGGGGAGTGATGTGAAGCTACGGAGTTTGGCCATGATGCTACGCTTCCGGCAGGCCGCTCTGCAGAAAGAACCAGAGCTAAAAGGGATATAACCCGGTGTAATGAAGTCGCACATCGTGACTTTAAACCCTTGAACGTGATCATGTGAGCCATGATGTCATGGCCAGAGATTCCGTGCTGCAGTAACACACTCCACACAGACTCAACTCTGTTGGGGAGACTGACCAGGGACATGCGTCATTTGACGTGGCCAGTGGGCAGGGAGAGAAATACGAGAGGAGGTTCTTCTTGTGCAAACTCCAGCTTCCACGAGACATGGTTGACTTTTGACATGATAGACATGACATACCTGAGACTTGGACAAGACAGACATGACATACCTGAGATATTGACAAGACAAACATGACATACCTGAGACTTTACTGCGCCCAGTTTGTGGAAGTCTTGTTTCTGTGTGCGGTACTCTGAGAATGTCTGTGCCCACGTGCCGTTGAAGAAGATGGCGTTAACCAGCACCATGACAGTCTCGGGAGTTGATGGATTCCTGCATTCACAAATGTCCTCGTGTCACTTGTCACAGTTTTCTTAGTTAGAAGACCGAGATCTAACTCTTTAATCGGGTTTCTGACCTGCAGATCCCTAGTTCCCCCCCCCCCCCCCCCCATTTCTCACCCCACTCCCAGCCAGCCACATAGTTATACAGGATACAGCCAGCACAGACATGTTTCTGCTGGAGGAGGGTTCTCCAGTTCTGTCTTCTTGTTGTAGCCAGCTTGCTTCTCTCAGCCTGGGTATTTCAGTATATTGTAAGTGGTATTCTCTCTCTCTCTCTCTCTCTCTCTCACTCTCTCTCTCTCTCTCTCTCTCTCTGTCACTCCCTGTGTCTCTCTATCTCTCCCTGTCTTTCTATCTCTTTCTCTCTGTCTCTCTCTCTGTCTCTCCCTCTGTCCCTCTTTCTCTTTCAATGTCTCCCCGTCTCTTTCTGTCACTCTATCTCTCTGTGTGCCTCCTTATATCTCTTTCTCTCTGTCTCTCTCTCTTTGTCTCTCTCTGTCTCCCTATCTCTCTCTGCCTCTCTCTCTCTCTCTCTCTCTCTCTCTCTCTCGATCAGATGCTGTTCTCTGCCATCCTCTAACTCCAGACATTGGTCTACAAGGTGGGCTGTATCGAAGCAGTGACACCCCCACCCAGTGTACCTGTCTAGTGGAGCTCCACGGAGGGGCACCAGCACTAGCAATACCCAACAGTGTGCCCACTGATAGAGTTGTGCCAGCACTATAATACCCAGCAGTGTCTCTACTGATAGATTCCAATTCCAATTTTTCAAAAACAAATATTCAAATTCGGTCTCGTTCAACCTGCCTCCTCAGCTTTGGTTATACATAACCACTGATAGAGTGGCTCCAGCAATAGAAATACCCAGCAGTGTGTCCACTGATAGAGTGGCTCCTGCACTAGAAATACCCAGCAACGTGCCCATTGATAGAGTGGCTTCAGCACTAGAAATACCCAGTAGAGTGTCCATTGAGTGAGTGGCGCCAGCACTAGAAATACCCAGCAGTGTGTCTACTGATAGAGTGGTTCCAACACTAGAAATACCTAGTAGTGTGTTCACTGATAGAGTGGTGCCAGCACTAGAAATACCCAGCAGCGTACCCTCTGATAGAGTGGGGCCATCACTAGAAATAACCAGCACTGTGTCTACTGACAGAGTGGTGCCAGCACTAGAAATACTCAGCACCGTGTCCACTGATAGAGTGGCTCCAGCACTAGAAATACCCAGCAGCGTACCCTCTGATAGAGTGGCTCCAGCACTAGAAATACCAGCAGCGTACCCTCTGATAGAGTGGCTCCAGCACTAGAAATACCCAGCAGCGTATCCTCTGATAGAGTGGCTCCAGCGCTAGAAATATCCAGCAGCGTGTCCACTGATAGAGTGGCTCCAGCACTAGAAATACCCAGCAGTGTGTCCACTGATAGAGTGGCTCCAGCACTAGAAATACCCAGCAGCGTGTCCACTGATAGAGTGACTCCAGCACTAGAAATACCCAGCAGCGTACCCTCTGATGGAGTGGCTCCAGCACTAGAAATACCCAGCAGAGTGTCCACTGATAGAGTGACTCCAGCACTAGAAATACCCAGCAGCGTGTCCACTGATAGAGTGACTCCAGCACTAGAAATATCCAGCAGCGTATCCACTGATAGAGTGACTCCAGCACTAGAAATATCCAGCAGCGTTGTCCACTGATAGAGTGGCTCCAGCACTAGAAATACCCAGCAGCGTGTCCACTGATAGAGTGACTCCAGCACTAGAAATACCCAGCAGAGTGCCCACTGATAGAGTGGTGCCATCACTAGAAATACCTAGCAGCGTGTCCACTGATAGAGTGACTCCAGCACTAGAAATATCCAGCAGTGTGTCCACTGATAGAGTGAATCCAGCACTAGAAATACCCAGCAGTGTCCCCACTGATAGAGTGGTGCCATCACTAGAAATACCCAGCAGCGTCCCCGTTGTTAGAAGGGCTCCGGGATTGTTGGATGCTGTGGTTGTCAACACGCCCGCTGGCACATTACCCACCACTTCAGCGTCCCTTCAGTGGGACCACTCCTGGGGCACACATTTCGCCTGCCGTCCCTTCCCACTTCCAGTTAAGGATTGGGATCCCAACCTTCACATGGATTATTTGAGAACACAGGGTCTACCACGATTACATAGGGTTAAAGTACGAGGGGCTGTGACACAACGTGAGTCTTACATATTGAGCTCCCTATTGTGAGTTTTAATCTGTGAGTCTTATATTGTGTGATTGTATTGTGAGTGTTAAAGTGTAGTCTTCTATCATCAGTCTTATTTTTTGAGTCTTACATTGTGGTTTTTATATTTGTGTGTCTTATATTGTGTGTCTTATATTGTGTGTCTTATATTGTCTTATAATGTGTGTCTTATATTCTGTGTCTTATATTGTATGTCTTATATTGTGTATCTTATATTGTGGTTTATAGTGTGAGCCTAAAATTATGTGTCTGATATTGTGAGTCTTATATTGTGTGTTTTGTTATATATTGTGTCTTCATCAGAAATGGAATAAAGACAAAGGAGAAAATTATTGCAGATAAGTCACACACTGAGCGTGTGAGACGTAAGATGGTGCATAATGGTGGAAATGACCACGTATTAACATGCACCCACTGTGAACGGACATTTACAGCGCGAATTGGCCTGGTCAGTCACATTCGCTACCATGGGTAAAAGTTATTATGCCTTTTTAAAGCACAAACTATCGTCTGTTAAGACGGCAAGATGCCAGTGAATATATTGTGTCTTATATTGTGTCTCATAATGTGTGTCTTATATTATGTGTCTAATATTGTGAGTCTTATATTGTGTGTTTTATACTGTGAGTCTTATATTGTGAGTCTTATATTGTGAGTTTTGTAAGTTTCATATTGTAAGTTTTATATTGTGAGCTGTGTGGGTAATATATTTCTCACACAGTAGTTGTATATTGCACATCTAGTGCTGTACATCATGCCACTTTAGAAGTCCACAGATCGAGAATAACTGATATGCTGTAATAGTGGATTCGACTATATTACAGCTGATCTGATTGGTTAACATCCTCTTTTGTTTAATGTTTGTTTGTCTGAAATCAAATCAACTGCAACAACTGTTAGTCGTTACATTGAGTGTCGTTATAAAAGTTGAAAAGAACCATTAAATGAGACGACCCCACTTGATCAAGAAAGTTACATGAATACAACATACCTTGAGGAATCAGGTTTTGGATCAAACCCTCGGTTGTTTCGTTGACAAAATCGTTGACTGCCTTTTCTGGGCCGCCCACAGCGGCCAGGTCAAAGTTGGAACTCCTGGCCAGATACTCCGACTGGACATCGTTGACAAACTGTTCTTCTATGGCGCTGTTGGGGTTCACGAACACGCCGTTTGCTGTGTGAACTTTCACATTTGTGTCTGTGTTCAGCTGAAATAGAATCAAATATATCATCACCATTATTATCATCATCACCATCACGTAAATTGTCAAATGGCGTAGGCGTTCATCGCTCTCTAAGGATCTCGGTCCTTTCTGATCTGGATCTACTCCGTTGATGGCATTCTTTCATGTCTCCATTCATCAACATTTCTCTTCTTCTGTCTCTGTCTCTTCTACCGATGACCCGGGACGGTTTTCCGGTAACGAGCGTACGTGTTTTCACATGCTCTCTCGATTTTTGAATATTTTAACAAGTTTACTTAATTCAATCGCGATGCTGTGTATATCATTGTGTTCGTTCTAAAAGTAGATTTACATACTACTCAACACTTCAAGTTTATGTGACAGTTTATTTAGTGAAATGAGGGATTCTTTGTGATATGTGATGGTAAGAGCAGCCATTTTTGAATGTTACCAATTATCGATCCACGTCAACGTGAGAATTAGCCATGCGGGGCTAACAAGTGATAATCACCACGCACACCCTACAGAAGGGCCGGCGCTTTTATTTACTCCATTATTGTGCTGAATTTACACACTCTCAACTGTCAAGTTTATGTGACTGTTTATTTCATCATCATCATCAAGTGCCGTGCCGGCTGGCGTAGGCGTTCATGGCTCTCCATAGATCTCGGTCTTTGGTTTTCTGGATCAACTCTGGTGCTGATATTCCTCCATGCCACCGTCTCAATCCATCCAGCATCACTTCTCTTGGTCTACCTCTGCCTCTCTTCCCCTCGATCTTTCCAGTTGTTACGATGTTCTCCAATGCCTCTCTTCTCATCACGTGACCGAAGAAAGATGTTTGTCTCTGTCTTATTGTTGTATATAATGTTCTAGTTTCATTAGCCTGTTTCAGGCACTCGTCGTTCTAGTTTCGCCAGCCTCTTTAAGGCATTCGTCGTTAGTTACTTTGGCAGTCCCGGGAATTTGCAACATTCGTCTAAGCAACCACATCTCTGTTGCTTCCAATCTCTTCCTAATTTGTTCACTTATATTCCAAGATTCACAGCCATACAGCAAAACAGGTTCTATATAGCTCTTCAGCACTCTCTTTCTTACATTCAATGATAGCGACTTATTGCATAAGATATTCTTCATGTTTTGAAATTCAGCCTTTGTTTGCCCTATTATGCTCTTAATCTCAGTTGTGCATCTTCCATTTGATGTTATAAATGTCCCTAGATATTTAAAACTATCCACTTGGTGAAGAATTTCCCTTCTATCTCTATTTCACATTTGGGTGTCACCTGTTTCTTTGATAATACCGATGTTACTGTTTTCTTGATATTCAAGGCGAGTCCGTTCTGTGCACTCTCTATGACTACAATGTCCAACAATTGTTGTAGATCTGTTGCATTATCCGCTATCAGTACTGTGTAACAGATTCAGTACCAAACAAAAAGTAGTTGTCGACCTAACAAGAGTGGGGGTGGACATTAGCAAGTAGGGGTGTGTCACGGTTAGGACTTACAAGTTGATAATATGGTAGCAGACATATTGTATTATATATCAACAGTTGATAATTTGATAGCAGACATATTGCATTGTGTATCAAAAGTTGATGATTTGGTAGTCGACATATTGTATTTTGTATCAAAAGTTGATGATTCGGTATCAGACATGTTGTATTATGTATCAAACATTGATGATTTTGTAGCAGGCATGTTGTATTATGTATCAAAAGTTGATAATTTGGTAGCGGACATATTGTATTATTATCAAAAGTTGATAATTTGGTAGCAGACATATTGTATTATGTATCAACAGTTGATGATTTGGTAGCAGACATATTGTATTGTTATCAAAAGTTGATAATTTGGTAGCAGACATATTGTATTATTATCAAAAGTTGATAATTTGGTAGCAGACATATTGTATTATGTATCAAAAGTTGATGATTTGGTAGTCGACATATTGTATTATGTATCAAAAGTTGATAATTTGGTAGCAGACATATTGTATTTTGTATCAAAAGTTGATGATTCGGTAGCAGACATGTTGTATTATGTATCAAACGTTGATGATTTTGTAGCAGGCATGTTGTATTATGTATCAAAAGTTGATAATTTGGTAGCAGACATATTTTATTATTACCAAAAGTTGATAATTTTGTAGGAGACATATTGTATTATGTATCAACAGTTGATGATTTGGTAGCAGACATATTGTATTGTTATCAAAAGTTGATAATTTGGTAGCAGACATATTGTATTATTATCAAAAGTTGATAATTTGGTAGCAGACATATTGTATTATGTATCAAAAGTTGATGATTTGGTAGTCGACATATTGTATTATGTATCAAAAGTTGATAATTTGGTAGCAGACATATTGTATTTTGTATCAAAAGTTGATGATTCGGTAGCAGACATGTTGTATTATGTATCAAACGTTGATGATTTTGTAGCAGGCATGTTGTATTATGTATCAAAAGTTGATAATTTGGTAGCAGACATATTTTATTATTACCAAAAGTTGATAATTTTGTAGGAGACATATTGTATTATGTATCAACAGTTGATGATTTGGTAGCAGACATATTGTATTATTATTAAAAGTTGATAATTTGGTAGCAGACATATTGTATTATGTATCAACAGTTGATGATTTGGTAGCAGACATATTGTATTATTATCAAAAGTTGATAATTTGGTAGCAGACATATTGTATTATGTATCAAAAGTTGATAATTTGGTAGCAGACATATTGTATTATGTATCAACAGTTGATGATTTGGTAGCAGACATATTGTATTGTTATCAACAGTTGATGATTTGGTAGCAGACATATTGTATTGTTATCAAAAGTTGATAATTTGGTAGCAGACATATTGTATTATGTATCAACAGTTGATGATTTGGTAGCAGACATATTGTATTGTTATCAAAAGTTGATAATTTGGTAGCAGACATATTGTATTATTATCAAAAGTTGATAATTTGGTAGCAGACATATTGTATTATGTATCAAAGTTGATGATTTGGTAGTCGACATATTGTATTATGTATCAAAAGTTGATAATTTGGTAGCAGACATATTGTATTTTGTATCAAAAGTTGATGATTCGGTAGCAGACATGTTGTATTATGTATCAAACGTTGATGATTTTGTAGCAGGCATGTTGTATTATGTATCAAAAGTTGATAATTTGGTAGCAGACATATTTTATTATTACCAAAAGTTGATAATTTTGTAGGAGACATATTGTATTATGTATCAACAGTTGATGATTTGGTAGCAGACATATTGTATTATTATTAAAAGTTGATAATTTGGTAGCAGACATATTGTATTATGTATCAACAGTTGATGATTTGGTAGCAGACATATTGTATTATTATCAAAAGTTGATAATTTGGTAGCAGACATATTGTATTATGTATCAAAAGTTGATAATTTGGTAGCAGACATATTTATTATGTATCAAAAGTTGATAATTTTGTAGCTGACATATTGTATTATGTATCAAAAGTTGATAATTTGGTAGCGGACATATTGTATTATTATCTAAAGTTGATGATTTCGTAACAGACATATTGTATTATGTATCAAAAGTTGATGATTTGTTAGTCGACATATTGTATTATGTATCAAAAGTTGATAATTTGGTAGCAGACATATTGTATTATGTATCAACAGTTGATGATTTGGTAGCAGACATAGTGTATTATTATCAAAAGTTGATGATTTCGTAACAGACATATTGTATTATGTATCAAAAGTTGATGATTTGGTAGCGGACATATTGTATTATTATCAAAAGTTGATAATTTGGTAGCAGACATGTTGTATTATGTATCAAAAGTTGATGATTTCGTAACAGACATATTGTATTATGTATCAAAAGTTGATAATTTGGTGGCGGACATATTGTATTATTATCAAAAGTTGATAATTTCGTAACAGACATATTGCATTATGTATCAAAAGTTGATCATTTGGTGGCGGACATATTGTATTATTATCAAAAGTTGATGATTTCGTAACAGACATATTGTATTATGTATTAAAAGTTGATAATTTGGTAGCAGACATATTTATTATGTATCAAAAGTTGATAATATTTGGTAGCAGACATATTGTATTATGTATCAAAAGTTGATAATTTGGTAGCAGACATATTGTATTATGTATCAAAAGTTGATAATTTGGTAGCAGACATATTGCATTATGTATGAAAAGTTGATAATTTGGTAGCAGACATATTTATTATGTATCAAAAGTTGATAATTTGGTAGCAGACATATTGTATTATATATCAACTTAAAGGGAGTCACTTAATGAAAGTCAGCTCTGTGGCGAAGGGTTTACGGACGCAATTCCTTATCCTGCATACCGCGTTCGAAACACAGCTGCGGGTGATTTGGAAACAGACCGTTTTGCGTTGGGTTTTTATAAAATGGTATGAGTGCCGGCCTCTCAGAAAGCAATGGGAAACAACTGACCGTAAAGTTGCCAACAAATCACAAACTGTTGACTGTGGCGTCCTAAAAAGGATATGCAACTAACTAACTAAGTAACTTGAGGAAAACTACTGTATATATGCCCATGGCAGATACGGGAAGTCGTTTAACGCGATTAATAATTCCATGTCACTTAATCAGTCAATACTGCGTATTCTAGATTCACTAGCCTCCCCCGAGCAGTCGTTGTCAGTTACTCTGAGCGCCCAGGATCTCTGCTTCCTCCATGCTATTCTTAGTGTGTTCACTCACAATCCATGATTTACTACCATACAGCAGGACAGGTTTTATATATTATTTCAGTAATCTCTTTCTCCCATTCTGAGCTTTACGAAAGTGAGTTATTAGTTAAGATATTTTTAATTTTCTGAAATATGACTTTTGCTTGCATTATGCTGCTCTTAATCTCTGTTACGATCTTCCATCTTGTGATCTTCCATCTTGCAAACGTACGTTTGCCTAAAAGTAATGATTTGGTTAAAAACGTTTCATTCTATTGTGATATCATGCTTCGTTTACTTGTTCAATGTAATAACGATTGTTTCTGTGTTCAAGATATTTAAGGACATTTTTAACACTTTCTCTGTCTATGCTATCCAAAGAACAATATATATGTGTGTGTGTGTGTGTGTGTGCGTGCGCGTGTTTGTGTGTGTGTGTGTGTGGGGGGGGGGGGTTGTGTGTGTGTGTGTGATAGAGAGAGAGAGAGAGAGAGAGAGAGAGAGAGAGAGAGAGAGAGAGAGAGAGAGAGAGAGAGAGAGAGAGAGAATGAAGTCAAATTAATTTATGGCCTCATTATCAAGGCTTGTCATGTCCATAATCGACTTGGATGTTTTTTATACCAGGTGTTAACAACAATATTATTACGCTGCTTTGTCCACGCTACAAGAATGCCGTCTCTTTCACTGCACCCACTAGCCCAACAGTACTTACTGTGTAACTATATTGTTGGTTTACAACTTCAGCAATAAAGTCTCCCAACACACTTTGTATTATAAATTTATTTTGGCACTTCTTTAAGGCTTATCCGGGTCATTATATAATGCATACATTATTTTCATAACCTTCTGTTGTTAAGGCATAAATAGGAATGATGTTAATATCGTATGACCTGTCATTTAACATTATCGGTAATATTCCATGTATTCAGTACAATTTAATAGATTTCGTAGTCCAGATCCATACTAATGGCGTCACCTCTGTTGTTTTCTCTCCTCTAAAATAATTAATTTCATAGTTGCCACGTGAGTCATTCCTGTTCATCTGCCTCTACATCCAAGCAGGTCTGATAAGGCACATCCAAGCACCCCCTCCTGTGGATTCAGTCAGTTATAATTGAGCATGTCTAAACGACTTCGTTTCTTTAAATTACTTTAAGTTTTAATGATTGAAAGCAGACGACCAAAGATTTTTAATATCATTGAGTGCTGGTCAATGGCACCAAACTGAAGTACTGACATAAAGTCTCTATCTATTAACTATTACAGTAGGTTGTATTGGTATTTCCAATCTGACTTAAAATGATTACCTGAAGAATGAGGTCATGATAGGCCTGGTGAGCTGAGTTGCCTGTAAGAGTTGTCAGTCCCAGAGTTTTAGACAGTTCGGTAGCAGTTTCTCCACGAGCTCCAAGCGAGGTCATTGACTAGTGCCGAGTGAATACTGGCGGGAATATTTAAATATATCCTTTCAAGTCAGCGATTCAACAGTTGTAGATTGTGATATGTTTTGTGTGCGTGCGTGTGTGTGTGTTCCCATCAGTACGTCTCTGGTGGTCGACCCATCCTTACAACATGGCTACCTGGCAATGTTCAGGAGTTTCTGATAATTGTCTGGGAAGGTGGGACAGCGAGGAAGGGAACTGACCAATCTCACCTGACTATAGGGAGGCCTTGAGTATGTGAAGGCACTACACACTCCAACATCAGTATCTGGCAGGTGACTACCTTTAACTTTATTTTTGTAGAACTGTTTTCATATTAAAAAAAAAAAAAATAGCAAATATAAGGTTAACTAATTTAGCATGCACGTACCTATAGGGAGAGTAGATGGCAGATTCCGCTTTGCCCGACGCCAGTTTCTGGTACAGCCTCTGGGAGAAGCCGGACGATGCAGACGACAATAACTGGACATTGTCTCCACTGGTCAGACTGACGATGACCAGCAGACAGACAGAGGTCAAGGCTGAGTTCATGGTTGTTTTCTAAAATGTGCACGAAAATAGGGAACAATTAGCCATCCAGGTAGATATATGGGATGAAGTGACTGAGGACATAAAACACATCAACAACAACCATCAGTGTAGTCAGCCCAAAGACCGGTGTTGAATTCATCAGGACCCTCAGTAATCAATACTGCACAAGCCATATCTCTAAAGCTCCAACGATCTGACTGTCCCTTAGTCAATGTTTCACAGCCATATACTGCTATGGACCAGATATGCACAGTGATTATTCGTGTCCACAGATCGTTAATGATTGTACTTGATGTTAAGATTGTTTGTTTCTCTCGAAACACCTTTTTGGCTACTGCTATGTTTGATCTTATTTGAGTTTCATGCCGAGCACCTTCTGTTACTATCTGGTCCTGTTAGGGAGACTTGTGTACTTGTTCAGCGGTCTCGTCCTGCATGTTGACATAAAATTCCTGGGTGTGTTTGACAGTTGTCAACATCTTTGTCTGGCTGGCATTATCTTCTTACTGTGTCATTGACATTGGTGAGTAGTTGGTGCCATAACAAAATATCTGCGTTAAAATGTATTGATGTAACATGAATGACCGGCCTACAGACAACTTCTGGGTGGATGTCGCAGAAGTAACCGGCCTACAGACAACTTCTGGGTGGATGCCACAGGATTGACCTGTCTACAGACAGCTTCTGGGTTGATGTAACATGAATGACCGGCCTACAGACAACTTCTGGGTGGATGTAACATGAATGACTGGCCTACAGAGAGCTTCTGGGTGGATGCCACAGGAATGACAGGCCTACGGAGAGCATCTGGGTGGATGCCTACACGAATTACCGGCCTTCAGATAGCTTCTGGGTGGATGCCACAGGAATGACAGGCCTACGGAGAGCATCTGGGTGGATGCCTACACGAATTACCGGTCTACAGATAGCTTCTGGGTGGATGCCACAGGAATGATCTGCCTACAGACAACTTCTGGGTGGATGCCGCAGGAATGACCTGCCTACAGACAACTTCTGGGTGGATGTCACAAGAATGACCTGTCTACATACAGCTTCTGGGTGGATATCACAGGAATGACCGGAAATGAAGCAGATCAACTTCTCGCTGTACTAGCTTCAATTCCTGGAAGCCAAGAAGCTAGGTGCTCGTGAGGGGCAAGACGGTGGCATCGTGTTCATGATGGCAAACCAGGGAATCCCCACACTGGTGTTGGCCACCTACACGATGCTTCGTTGACGGACTAAATGCTGTAGGGCTGAAGGCAATGAAGGTCTGAAGGTCTTGGCAAGAGAAAGCGGACAGGGGCATTAAAGATAGTATGACTCCAGCTTGTGTTGATCACCATCCTCACGTGGCCTAGGCATATCTATGATACACTTATCTACGACACACATATCTATGATACACGAATCTATGATATACGAATTTATAATACACTTATATATGCTAAACTTATTAATGATACACTTATCAACGATACACTTATCTATGATACACTTATCTGTGATACACACATCTATGATACACTTAATTATGAAACACGTGTTTATGATACACTTACCTATGATACACTTATATATGCTAAACCTATCCGTGATTCCTTTATCGATGATACAATTATCGATGCTATATTTATCTATGATACACTTATCTATGATATACACATATATGATACAGATACATGCTCAGTAGAGGCTATAGAGATTAAGATCAATCAAGCCACGGGCATTAGGATGTAGGACGGCACGGCTCGTGCTACCCTTCAAGTCTGTCTCTGAGGATTTAAAGCTTCAACAGTCTGACGATGATGCTGCGTGAGCCTCGTCTCCCAGCCCGCCGTTAAGGACAGGAAGGGGGTGGAGGACTAGCTGGGGACTCTGCCGGGGAATCCCTGAAACTACAGGAAAGGATTTGATATACCCAACCCAAAACGTACAGTCGCCAAGAGATATAGGTCCAGGGAAGATTGAAGGCGTGACCGGACCGACAGAGACATGGTGCTCCAGGCCTTTTGCGAGGCAGAAGATCCAAATTTGATTGAGACGAATGTTGCTTATACCGTTAACTGACCTTTGCCTACCAGAAGTTAATAGAAGTGGACAATGATACTGAACTGTCAGTAAGATTTGGTGTTCTTTAATTGCATAATAACAATGGGCGTTGGAGAACATCGTGACAACTGGAAAGATCAGCGAAAGAGTAAGGGATATGGAGAGCCTGAAATACTCTCAGAAAAAAAGAGAGAAAATGTGACAATCAGAAGCCTCTTATTATGCTCAAGCCATTAGCCAAGGCATGTCAAATCGTCCTATTTTCTGCTGTGTGCTGCTGCTACAACCTTGCCCTCCTCATACTATTCATCGTTGTCTCCAATCCTCTTCCAGCACCTGTGCTGTGCTGTCTGTCCAGTTCGCACGTAGTTCTATGTCAGTCTCCATTTCTCTTCTAGCACCAGTGCTGTCTGAGCAGTTCACACATAGTTCTAATTTGTCAGTCTCCGATTCTCTTCAAAGCAACTGTACTGTCTGTCCAGTTCACATATAGTTCTAATATTCCAGCTGCCACTTCTGGGTGTTTTCTAAGTTGATAAGAGGCAAGTCGGCAGTCCAGATTCCTTGTGGCTTTCTCCACACTCACCATACCTTCTCTAGAAGACTCTCCGTTCATCTTGATCAGCCGAGTTATTCGTCTGTCCTTATCTTGAAACTTGTTCATGGTTGATTGGATTGTAAAGCCAAAGTTGTCTACGGGATGGGTTAGCAAGCTCCACATCATCCATCTTTAGTCGCCTCCTACGACATGCTTGTGAGGCTACAATATTGATATCCTTTGCTCTCCTAGGGCCCCGGTAGCAACTGGCGGATATCACCAACAGGTGTGATTTATAGTCAGTCTGTCTGGGGCTAAAGGCAAACAAATCGACTACATTACAACGGGTTTTACCCCTTTGGCTGCGTCTCTCTCCCAGAACGGCAAGCCTCCTGCCGAGGTCATCGCACGTAGCACGAATTCCATAGCTCCAGTGATGACCCCCAGGGATCTACGGAAACACTACAAAGGTCGTATGAACAACGCTAATTGACAACGAACTCACAACCTTCAGATGGCACAACGGATGTCTTGACGACTGTGCCACGGAGACAGCCGCCAGCGCCAGCAAGTTTGCTGCAACGATCAGTAGGCTCCAGCCACTCTGCTACAACCATCAATAGTCAACAGCCACTCTGCTGCAACCATCAATAGTTCCCAGCCACTCTGCTACAACCATCAATAGGCCCCAGCCACTCTGCTACAACCATCAGTAGGCCCCAGAAATTCTGCTACAAACATCAATATGCCCCAGCCACTCTGCTACAACCATCTATAGGCCCCAGCCATTCTGCTACAACCATCAATAGGCCCCAGCCATTCTGCTACAACCATCAATAATGCCCAGCCACTCTGCTACAACCATAAATAGGCCCCAGCCAGTGTGCTGCAACCATCAGTAGGCCCCAGCCAGTGTGCTAAAACCATCAATAGGCCCCAGCCAGTGTGCTACAACCATCAATAGGCCCCAGCCAGTGTGCTACAACCATCAATAGGCCCCAGCCAGTGTGCTACAATCATCAATAGGCCCCAGCCAGTGTGCTACAACCATCAATAGGCCCCAGCCACTCTGCTACAACCATCAATAGGCCCCAGCCACTCTGCTACAATCATCAGTAGGCCCTAGCCTCTCTGCTAAGACCATCAATAGGCCCAGCCATTCTGCTCCAACCATAAATAGGCCCCAGTCACTCTGCTACAACCATTAATAGGCCCCAGCCAGTGTGCTACAACCATCAATAGGCCCCAGCCAGTCTGCTGTAACCATCAATTGGCCATAGCCAGTCTGCTGCAACCATCAGTAGGCCCCAGCCACTCTACCGTAACCATCAGTAGTCTTGGAACAGTATGGTTAGACAAATGACGCAAGTTAAAATTGTAACGGTAACCTGGATATACACAAATGGCTAACAAACTAACCTTGAATGTCTGGGAAGCTTCTAGAACGAATGAGAGAGACCCAACAAACACAGACAAGGCACTTATATACACATTAACCTTAGCATTGCATCACAGGCCAGATAAGTCTCGTAGGCACTGATAGGAATCATGGGAAGACACCAGCAGGGTCAGTCACGAAATAAATGGAAGGGGTGACAACATCGTGGGTGTTTGCAGGCGAATCGTCACCATGATGTATTCAATTGCTGCCTACACGCTGCGTTTTTGTGTCTGCTGAACATTTTTGTAGGCGTGAATCATAGCAAGGTTAATGTCAACAACTATTATCTCAACTGATCTTTGAACAGTTCTATACTCTTTTCGCATGCCGTATGTAAATTATTAAACTGAATGCGTTCGGTGGTGTTGACAGGAAACTACGGGACTGACAGTTGTCGTCCTTGGCACTATTCTTGCTTCCCTTGGCCTTCGTTATCTGGAAGTTTTGTCGTTACAAATATTTAAAACTTATGGTCGCTGACATCGAGGTCAGCATGGCTTAATGGATAAGAATGCTCGTTCTTAAATATCCGGTGTGCTGCTGTCTAGGTAGCGAGTTCAATCTTTACACCGGTCAGTTGGACTAAAACGTTGACCTTTCGTCCTTGATTTGGGAACATAAATTATAAGTACCTCTGAAGTCCGAGGGGGTTCGCCTGATGGCGTGGAACACTGGTAATATGGAAAGATAATCCACACGCAAAAGTCAAGTATGTGCTACTGGAAGTTGTTTTTTTTTCCGCATATCCTTTACAGGACATCCCTGTCAACATCAGCATATTTCAGTTGATTGTTGATTTCTTGGCAAGATTACGCTCAATAGTTTGCCATTGCTTTCTGAGCAACCAGCTCACATACCCCTAAGTTACCAACGCGGCGAGAACCGATACCGATTCTCGAGCAGGTTACGTTCCTCACGTGGATATACGGGATTACTAAGAAAGACGTTAAACCCTAGGCCAGGGAGACCGGCACTAGAAGTAGTAGCACTATATTATATTAAGTTTAGAATCGCTGACATCTGAGGACATAATCAAGTCGTATTCTCGAGGCTTACAGTCACAGACATCTAAGACACTGTCATGTCATCTTGACACGTTTACATTTAGTGACATTTAGGTCACACTCGGATGGTATATGACGACATCAATATGTGTACTGATAACGAGCTAGAGAAATTAGCAGACATGTACAACAATAGTGTAGAGAGTGCTAGCCTCAAGGAGGGGTGGTTACACAGCTATCTAATTCCCTTGCCGAAGCCTGGCAAAGACCACAAAAAAAATTCAAGGATATCGAGTACTAACCATGCAGAATACAATAGGAAAGCTGCTGTAGAAGTTAATTGCCAGAAATATATCAAGCCAGCTAGAGAGGTAAGGTGCTTTCCCACCTACCATGGGAGGGTACCGTTCAAAAAGAGAAACCTGGACCAATGCAGCAGTTTTTGCTCATGAAGTCTATGAAGGTCTACACTCAGGCATTGAAACCTTTGCTGCAGCGATTGATCTTGAGGACGCGTACAACAGAGTACCATTGGATTTTTTAATGCTTCAGCTTCTTGAACTCAAGATAAGTCCTTTCCTCCTTAGTTGGATCGCTGCAGCCCTCTTCCAACGGAAAGTAGTCTTTAGATGTGGCAGTTGGACTTCAGAACCAACAACAATATATCCTGGCCTACCACAGGGATCACCATTATCTCCGGTGCTGTTCAACGCCTACACTGTGAGAATCACCAGCGAGCAAATCATAGGACCGGGGAGGACATTGTCGTATGCAGACGATGTTTTAGTGTATCGTCAGGGCAAGGATAGAGATCAGGTTGCTGTGGAACTACAAACCGAACTCAATCTCATAAGCACTTGGTGTGTTGAAGCTGGGGCAATGGTCAACCCAACAAAGGCAACAGTGACATGGTTCTCTTTGAATAACCATATTGTCAACACTCCAACGCCAACTGTAAATCTGGGTTCAGAGACGGTGGAAAGAACGCAGGCAATGAATTACCTGGGGATACGATTTGATCGAAGCCTAGCTTATAATGAGCATGTAGACCAGGTGATAACAAAGGCCAAGAGGGGTTTGGCTGCGATGCGGGTGATGGCGGCGGCAAACTGTGAGCAGCGCCATCTATGTTTTCTATACGAGGGGCTGTCCTTTCTGTTTTGGAAGTATGCGATGGCGATCCTGACTCTCAGCCATAAGCACATAGAATGGATTGGAAAGGGATACAGAACGAAGCTATGCGCATTATTCTAGGATGTACAAGAGATACAGCATGCAGGGCGAATGCGCTACCTTCTTGATTTTCTAACCATGAGGGAACAGAATACAAATTTTGCCAAGCACGTGAATATCTCAGAGTCAACGCAACACACAACAACCACTGCTTATGAGAGTGAGAAGGTAAAGGGCAGCAGGTTAAAAAGAGGAAAGTCGTGGATGGGTCAAGCCGAAGACATTCTTCAGCAAGTGTGTTCACTTGAGGACTTAAAACCTGGCGAGGAGTGGTACAAGTGCAAACAGCGTTCTGTACATCCTTTCAGTGTGCATCCAACTAGACAGGCAATCCATCCATCCATCATGCGCCATGCCGATAAGCAGTGGCGGTCATGTTCTGCCATCTCACTCGATCACCAAGTCGTGGATCAGCTCCGTGTTCCTGTCTCGACCATGCCACGTGGCCAAGCCAGCCAGGATATTTACTTCTCGGTCTTCCCCTTGGTCTCTTTCCTTCGATCTTGCCAGTTGTCACAAGCTCTCCAATTCATTTCTTCTCATAGCATGCCCACAAAATGTTAGACTGTCTACGCTAATTGACTCTTAATAGTTTTACGATCTTCATTTGCTTCTTGAAGACTTTGTCAGCGTCTAGCGGTATTAGAAGGTGAAGGGTTCAAGACAGGTAGATAGTACGAGCATAGATGAGACATAAACACACGAGTCAATAAGATATGATTTATTACTCTATGATACAATCATACAATAATGTCTCAACTATCGTGCTCGCACTAATTCATAATATAGCAATAATGTGGCAATGCAATACGTTACGATACCGCCACTCCGCTCGTGTCTCACAGCCACACACACAAGCACAAGTAAAACGGCTCAGCTAGTTAATGGCCCTGAAGTCCTAAGCATAGTCTATCCTATCACACTCTCAGTCAGTCATGCATCCTCTCTCTGTCATTTCCAAAGCCCTTCTGGCCTTTCCTCGACTGCCCGGTGGTCACGAGGTGTTTGCCCTTCGTGCAACCCGTGGGAAGTCATATGTCTCGCATACGCCTGGTTGAAGCTATTGAAGTTCTATTCAGGGTGACCTGTTCTTCACGGGTACAGTCCTGTCTTTCCTGTCTTCAGCATATAGACTGTTCTCCTTTCCCCCGTACTCACCCCATGTCCCTATCTCTAACATATGTCCTCTCTTATGTCCCCCATAGGACCTTGACATACTTCCCCTCCTCCACTCCTGCGTGGTGTATTTTAAAAAAAAATTAGTTTGTACTAATTCTGTCAAGGGCCTACGGGAAGTAATTATTACTGTCATGATACCTAAGGGCCAAGAGCAGTAATATAGTAAGTGGGAACTTTCTGATGTCTATTGAAGCACTAGCAACTAATGCCATATGTAGTAACATTTTGGGTGGTTGTTAAAGAGTCTATACTCTTCGTCAATCTTAATTAAGGGGCTATCCAGACCGAATTAACGAAACGTCTCACATTGTGAACTTTCGTTCACAAATGCATCCTTCTCAGACATCCAAAATGATGCCATGGACAATGGCTCTTTTTACAGAGACTCAAAAAAAAATTTTTGGGGTTTTTAATTTTACAAAGATTTTTTAAGGGTTTCCCGGGGCTTTTTTTTAAAATTCCCGCCCTAAACCAGGGTCCCCCAAGAACCCAGGTTCAAAGATGGTGTCTTTACTTCAGGAATTCGACTTTGAAATACGCCATATCAAGGGCACCGACAAATTATGGGGGACCTATTATCACGGCAAGTAAATGCCCCAGTAGAATGATTTATAATCGACCAAGCCATACTTAAATTTACTTTTATCGGTTCCATATGACAGTGTAACTTACACCTGCTAGAGTACTCTCAGTGATTGAAATTTACGACACCCATGAACATGAACGTTAAGAGCGTCCCTTAAGAACTATCCCCATCAAGTGCCTAAGCTTAAAACGATTCCAGCAAGAAACAGTAAGTGTTTTTTAAACCCAAATAATATCAACCATGCACAAAACTCTGAACACTGTTTTTTTCATCGGGGACAGTGAGAACTCCAATTTGCGTTCTACGAAATTTTTGCAAACACCCGAAACAGAAGACAACGATAAAAACAATCAAGAGCAGCCATACTAATTTTAACATTCAGGCATAACCGCTAAAAACAGGACGACAACGCGCACATCATCGTTGGGGGTTAGTTATTTATTAAATTAATAGTTTAGGTTTAAAATATGATTATTTCCATTAATGATGTATATAAAATTGTGTTAACCTGTAATTTGTACATATTCTACAGTTAATATTACAGGCGGTTGCCATTCATAGGCTAAAAGAACCGTCCTATACAAATTGTCTCTAGTTAAAATTATAACCTATTTTTCATTCATCGTACAAAAAGTACGTATTTTCGTGAAAGGCAAATATCGCCTAATCCATTTTTTCTAAGGGCAATAACACTTACCTCAACTTTAATTATATATTTTAACCAAATACTATTTAGAATGAAAGTTGAGCGAATGATGGCGTGAAAGAATTAAATGAGAGAACGATACACTTGGCGGACAAATTGTACGCAAACCGTATTTATTTTAATTTGTCTGCGTCTTTCATGTAAATTGCATGACTTGTCTAATTTGTGAATACATGTGTAGTACTTAGTTTAATAGTGAGTTAATATACTTAGTTTAGCAGTTAGGAAACATCTAAGCACCACTACTTGGAATGCCTGATCATGTATTGCACACAGTGCAGTACTTCATGATTGAGGTTATCCCAACTCGTGACGCTTGGAAACACGCCACACATTCAGCACACACACAAACCTTAAAACTCAACACTATCAAGTTAAAATACAGTCACTTTATTACAACATCAACTTATTAGTCTAACACACTAACAAGCCAACAGGGACACATGTAGTATAAGGGGGATAAAATAACAAGGTAACTGCATATTTAGCATTATATAACATACGAGAGTAAAAGTGTATTGAAATGCACACACAGATCAAGATTTGAAGGTGTACTTAATTAGCCAAGACTTCGGTCTTGTTAACACTCTTTAATACAGAGGTTAATTGTCTGGGTACCAGTTGGGTACAATTGAGAAGGACGGGTTGTAAATACAACTACTAAACGTCACGTAACTTCGGTCTGATAAGCATTATTAAGGACACAGGAGACAGAGTGATCTCTTTACCAAATCAGAGAAGTGGTGTATGGGAGAATACATGAGTTTTAGTGCCAGTATGTAGGTTACCAGGTTACTGTCCACCAAACTACAAACACCAACTTTATGTGATTCGGTGACAGAATTAGAATAGATCTAATTACCCAATAACAAGCCATATTTGGGGGGAGGGGGGAATCCTGTCACCGCCTCACTGTTAGGGATATTATTAGAGGGCTGCAACTCCAGCCCAGGGGAAAGAAACGAGTCGCTCAGGACCCGAATAATCTAGAGGCCTTCTAGAAAACAATGGTCAGCAAGTCCATGGTTCCGTGGACACTGATGTGGCCCGCCTAAAGCGGGGTCCACGAGGAACTCGGACAGAGTTACCGCCCGTGTCGGATTGGGACACGCGGAGACCGGCAGAGGACAGACGGACTTGAGAGGGACAACATGGCCTACCTGAGAGGGACTCAATAGATATTCATAGATATATATACATAGGCTAGATAGTGTGCTAGATTGTTGGATGACAACTCTGTGTTTGATATTAACTATCTGTGATATGTAATATGCGTCAACGCATACTGTATATGTATATACAATAAATATTTGATTCTCATAGCGAGCAGATTTATTGTTGCCTGTATGAACCCAAGTTCAGTTACCTAGATAAGAGCAAGATGATGACAATATCTTTTGCTCTCCTAGGGCCCCGGTGGCAACTGGCGGATATCACTAACAGGTGTGGATTTATAGTCAGTCTGTCTGAGGCTAAAGGCAAACAAATCGACTACATTACAACGGGTTTTACCCCATTGGCTACGTCTCTCTCCCAGAACGGCAAGCCTCCTGCCGAGGTCATCGCACGTAGCACGAATTCCGTAGCTCCAGTGATGACCCCCAGGTATCTACGGAAATACTACAAAGGTCGTTTGAACAACGCTAATTGACGACGAACTCACAACCTTCAGATGGCACAACGGATGTCTTGACGACTGTGCCACGGAGACAGCCGCCAGCGCCAGCAAGTTTGCTGCAACGATCAGTAGGCTCCAGTCACTCTGCTACAACCATCAATAGTCCTCAGCCACTTTGCTACAACCATCAATAGTCCTCAACCACTTTGCTACAACCACCAATAGTCCTCAGACACTTTGCTACAACCATCAATAGTCCTCAGCCACTTTGCTACAACCACCAATAGTCCTCAGCCACTTTGCTACAACCATCAATAGGCCCCAACCATTCTGCTACAACCATCAATAGTCAACAGCCACTCTGCTATAACCATCAATACTCCCCAGCCACTCTGCTACAACCATCAATAGTCCCCAGCCACTCTGCTACAACGATCAATAGTCCCCAGCCACTCTGCTACAACCATCAATAGGCCCCAGTCATTATGCTACAACCATCAATAGGCCCCAGCCATTCTGCTACAACCAATAATAGGCCCAGCCATTCTGCTACAACCATCAATAGTCAACATTCACTCTGCTACAACCATCAATAGGCCCCAGCCACTCTGCTATAACCATCAGTAGGTCCCAGCCATTCTGCTACAAACATCAATATGCCCCAGCCACTCTGCTACAACCATCTATAGGCCCCAGCCACTCTGCTACAACCATCAATAGGCCCCAGCCACTCTGCTACAACCATCAATAGGCCCCAGCCACTCTGCTACAACCATCAATAGGCCCCAGCCACTCTGCTACAACCATCAGTAGGCCCAGAAATTCTGCTACAACCATCAATAGGCCCCAGCCACTCTGTTACAACCATCAGTAGGCCCCAGCCTCTCTGCTAAGACCATCAATAGGCCCAGCCATTCTGCTACAACCATAAATAGGCCCCAGTTACTCTGCTACAACCATCAATAGGCCCCAGCCAGTGTGCTACAACCATCAATAGGCCCCAGCCAGTCTGCTGCAACCATCAGTAGGTCCCAGCCACTCTGCAGCAACCATCAGTAGGTCCCAGCCAGTCTGCTGCAACCATCAATTGGCCATAGCCAGTCTGCTGCAACTATCAGTAGGCCCCAGCCACTCTACCGTAACCATCAGTAGTCTTGGAACAGTATGGTTAGACAAATGACGCAAGTTAAAATTGTAACGGTAACCTGGATATACACAAATGGTTAACAAACTAACCTTGAATGTCTGGGAAGCTTCTAGAACGAATGAGAGAGACCCAACAAACACAGACAAGGCACTTATATACACATTAACCTTAGCATTGCATCACAGGTCAGATAAGTCTCGTAGTCACTGATAGGAATCCTGGGAAGACACCAGCAGGGTCAGTCACGAAACAAATGGAAGGGGTGACAACATCGTGGGTGTTTGCAGGCGAATCGTCACCATGATGTATTCAATTGCTGCCTACACGCTGCGTGTTTGTGTCTGCTGAACATTTTTGTAGGCGTGAATCATCGCAAGGTCAATGCCAATAACTATTTTCTCAATTGATCTTTGAACACAGTTCTATACTCTTATCATCTGCCGAATGTAAATTATTAAACTGAATGCGTTCGGTGGTGTTGACAGGAAACTACGGGACTGACAGTTGTCGTCCTTGGCACTATTCTTGCTTCCCTTGGCCTTCGTTATCTGGAAGTTTTGTCGTTACAAATATTTAAAACTTATGGTCGCTGACATCGAGGTCAGCATGGCTTAATGGATAAGAATGCTCGTTCTTAAATATCCGGTGTGCTGATGTCTAGGTAGCGAGTTCAATCTTTACACCGGTCAGTTGGACTAAAACGTTGACCTTTCGTCCTTGATTTGGGAACATAAATTATACGTACCTCTGAAGTCCGAGGGGGTTCGCCTGATGGCGTGGAACACTGGTAATATGGAAAGATAATCCACAAGCAAAAGTCAAGTATGTGCTACTGGAAGTTGTTTTTTTTTTCGCATATCCTGTACAGGACATCCCTGTCAACATCAGCATATTTCAGTTGATTGTTGATTTCTTGGCAAGATTACGCTCAATAGTTTGCCATTGCTTTCAGAGCAACCGGCTCACATACCCCTAAGTTACCAACGCGGCGAGAACCGCTACCGATTCTCGAGCAGGTTACGTTCCTCACGTGGATATACGGGATTACTAAGAAAGACGTTAAACCCTAGGCCAGGGAGACCGGCACTAGAAGTAGTAGCACAATATTATATTAAGTTTAGAATCGCTGACATCTGAGACATAATCAAGTCGTATTCTCGAGCTTACAGTCACAGACATCTAAGACATTGTCATGTCATCTTGACACGTTTACATTTAGTGACATTTAGGTCACACTCGGATGGTATATGACGACATCAATATGTGTACTGACAACGAGCTAGAGAAATTATCAGACATGTACAACAATAGTGTAGAGAGTGCTAGCCTCAAGGAGGAGTGGTTACACAGCTATCTAATTCCCTTGCCGAAGCCTGGCAAAGACCACAAAAAAAATTCAAGGATATCGAGTACTAACCATGCAGAATACAATAGGAAAGCTGCTGTAGAAGTTAATTGCCAGAAATATATCAAGCCAGCTAGAGAGGCAAGGTGCTTTCCCACCTACCCTGGGAGGGTACCGTTCAAAAAGAGAAACCGGGACCAATGCAGCAGTCTTTGCCCATGATGTCTATGAAGGTCTCCACTCAGGCATTGAAACCTTTGCTGCAGCGATTGATCTTGAGGACGCGTACAACAGAGTACCATTGGATTTTTTAATGCTTCAGCTTCTTGAACTCAAGATAAGTCATTTCCTCCTTAGTTAGATCGCTGCAGCCCTCTTCCAACGGAAAGTAGCCTTTAGATGTGGCAGTTGGACTTCAGAACCAACAACAATATATCCTGGCCTACCACAGGGATCACCATTATCTCGGGTGCTGTTCAACGCCTACACTGTGAGAATCACCAGCGAGCAAATCATAGGACCGGGGATGATATTGTCGTATGCAGACGATGTTTTAGTGTATCGTCAAGGCAAGGTTAGAGATCAGGTTGCTGTCGAACAACAAACCGAACTCAATCGCATAAGCACTTGGTTTGTTGAAGCTGAGGCAATGGTCAACCCAACAAAGGCAACAGTGACATGGTTCTCTTTGAATAACCATATTGTCAACACCCCAACCCCAACTGTAAATCTGGGTTCAGAGACGGTGGAAAGAACGCAGGCAATGAATTACTTGGGGATACGGTTTGATCGAAGCCTAGCTTATAATGAGCATGTAGACCAGGTGATAACAAAGGCCAAGAGGGGTTTGGCTGCGATGCGGGTAATGGCGGCGGCAAACTGTGAGCAGCGCCATCTATGTTTTCTATACGAGGGGCTGGTCATGTCTGTTTTGGAGTATGCGATGGCGATCCTGACTCTCAGCCATAAGCACATAGAAAGGATGGAAGGGATACAGAACGAAGCTATGCGCATTATTCTAGGATGTACAAGAGATACAGCATGCAGGACGATGCGCTACCTTCTTGATTTTCTAACCATGAGGAACAGAATACAATTTTGCCAAGCACGTGAATATCTCAGAGTCAACGCAAACACACAACAACCACTGCTTAGTGAGAGTGAGAAGGTAAAGGGCAGCAGGTTAAAAAGAGGAAAGTCTTGGATGGGTCAAGCCGAAGACATTCTTCAGCAAGTGTGTTCACTTGAGGACTTAAAACCTAGCGAGGAGTTGGTACAAGTGCAAACAGCGTTCTGTACATCCTTTTCAGTGTGCATCCAACTAGACAGGCAATCCATCCATCCATCATGTGCCATGCCGATAAGCATGGGCGGTCATGTTCTGCCATCTCACTCGATCACCAAAGTCGTGGATCAGCTCCGTGTTCCTGTCTCGACCATGCCACGTGGCCAATCCAGCCAGGTATTTACTTCTCGGTCTTCCCCTTGGTCTCTTTCCTTCGATCTTGCCAGTTGTCACCAAGCTCTCCAATTCATTTCTTCTCATAGCATGCCCCAAAAATTTAGACTGTCTACGTCTAATGACTCTAATCAGTTTACGATCTTCATTTGCTTCTTGAAGGACTTTGTCAGCGTCTAGCGGTATTAGAAGGTGAAGGGTTCAAGACAGGTAGATAGTACGAGCATAGATGAGACATAAACACACGAGTCAATAAGATATGATTTATTACTCTATGATACAATCATACAATAATGTCTCAACTATCGTGCTCGCACTAATTCATAATATAGCAATAATGTGGCAATGCAATACGTTACGATACCGCCACTCCGCTCGTGTCTCACAGCCACACACACAAGCACAAGTAAAACGGCTCAGCTAGTTAATGGCCCTGAAGTCCTAAGGCATAGTCTATCCTATCACACTCTCAGTCAGTCATGCATCCTCTCTCTGTCATTTCCAAAGCCCTTCTGGCCTTTCCTCGACTGCCCGGTGGTCACGAGGTGTTTGCCCTTCGTGCAACCCGTGGGAAGTCATATGTCTCGCATACGCCTGGTTGAAGCTATTGAAGTTCTATTCAGGGTGACCTGTTCTTCACGGGTACAGTCCTGTCTTTCCTGTCTTCAGCATATAGACTGTTCTCCTTTCCCCCGTACTCACCCCATGTCCCTATCTCTAACATATGTCCTCTCTTATGTCCCCCATAGGACCTTGACATACTTCCCCTCCTCCACTCCTGCGTGGTGTATTTTAAAAAAAAAATTAGTTTGTACTAATTCTGTCAAGGGCCTACGGGAAGTAATTATTACTGTCATGATACCTAAGGGCCAAGAGCAGTAATATAGTAAGTGGGAACTTTCTGATGTCTATTGAAGCACTAGCAACTAATGCCATATGTAGTACATTTGGGTGGTTGTTAAAGAGTCTATACTCTTCGTCAATCTTAATTAAGGGGCTATCCAGACCGAATTAACGAAACGTCTCACATTGTGAACTTTCGTTCACAAATGCATCCTTCTCAGACATCCAAAATGATGCCATGGACAATGGCTCTTTTTACAGAGACTCATCAAGGAAATACCCTTGGTCCCATTAAGAATGCTTGCAACCCATTGTCCCCAAATGTGTATGTATAACATTTTTTTACTCCCGTATGTTGGCAGTGTATGTACTAGACATCTTTTGTTTCCATACAAAATTACTCAAGTCCCTTGTTATCCTGTAAGTGTTGACTAATCTTCCATGTTTGTCCTATTAAAGTGTATGCACTTTATCTGTTTTTGTTTAGTGTTCAAGTAGTAGCTTTACACTGGTGCATTTAATATTTGTGCTAACTGCGTGTGTTATAGTGTAGTGGAATCTAAAGTTATCTAAGTGTCAAAAGCTAGAATTTCCAACGTCAAGATCTACAGTATATGTGTAATACATGAGAGACTTTCGAGCTATGATTCTTAGATTTATAATTTATTTGGTCTAATTACGATGTTATGACACACTTATAAAACATTTTAAACGATTGACATGTGTTACAAAAGACGAATACAGTATACGAGCACAATACTTGGCGTGTACAATTTGCACGCTGTGAAGAACATACATTGTTTTTAATTCATGTACTCTGTCTTTCACACGTCTTTCATTCACACAAAATCATTCTTAATTTTCTTGTTAAAATTACAAATGAAGTTTATGAATAGTTATTGCCAATGTAAAAATTTTGGCAGCAAGTTATGTCTAGAAAAATGATTTTGGCAACGCGATTAATAAGTAGCAAAAACTTAGGAAATTAAATTTACGCTTAGTATAGCCATACTTTACATTATGTTCCATATTACTTTTATATGAAAAATAAGTGAACATATATATATCATATTTACACATTACATTTGAACTGAAAAGTTACATTACAAAATACATTTAAATGAAATTTAAATTAACTAATTAACTTGCTGGTCTCTCTGATGAAGTCTTCGATGAAGAATGTAGGTGGTAGATGTCAAAACAGTTCGTCGCGTGTTGTAGTTGGAAATGTTCTGTCCGAATTATCATAAATTGCAAGGAGAATGTCCCAATTAAAAAAACTTGTTACTGGTTTTTGTCGAATTTAGAATGTCACTGTTTGATAGATGCATCGAAATAAAATATCACAGTCTGTATACTCGGGCATAATAGTTGGTGTTTCATTCATCTGACGACTCATGCATTCTTGTCAAATGGTCTGGTAAAATATTTTTTTAGCCCTTGATATGTTCAATGTCATAGCTGAAATCTTGGAGTATTAAGGCCCACCGCGCAATTATGTTGTTTTTCGGTGTGTCTTGTTTGATTGCCAGTAACGGTGAGTTGTCTGTTTGGATGAGAAAGTAGGTGCCTCTGAGATATTTCTCAAGTTTAAGGTCACAATAGACTACACCTAGCCTTCAAGTTTCACAATGCTATCGCTTTGTTCGGCTGGCTTTAGCTTTTTGCTGCCGTAGACGACTGGATCCTCGATGCTTTCCTGTTTCTGCATGAATACTCCTGCTATGGTTGTAGTGCTGGTATCTGATTTCGAAACAAATGGAGTATTTATTTTTGGGAAATGAAGAATAGGTGGATTTGAAAAAATCAATTTCAATTTCTTAATTGCGTCATCTAAATAGGCACTCTTACAAAATATATTTATACAAGGTTCCATAATTGAATATATAACAAAATTAATGGAAACTGTAAGAGTGAATGTGAATTTACCATAGAAATACATTAAGTTGACAATACATCTATTTCTATATTATAATATATAGCTTGGAAATCCGACCAAGCAGATGGCAATAATTTTGAATATATGATAGGCCAGTCTTGATTGACTTTTTTGCCAAATTGTCTATGTGGAATTTTACACATTACGAACAAATTAAAATTTTGCGCCAGTAATAATGAATTTCAGTATGAAATAATGTTTACTGATTCATCAGTAAAGTTGTGATTATCACAGAAAACTCATTTGTGCAAAGAATTATGGTTAACTATAAATTCTGATGTATAAGCAGTGCTGTTGTAATTTTGTCAATAATAGCAGTAATGTCAGTAGTTTACCCCAGTAAAAGTTTAAAGTTTGGTGAATTTGGGTGTTTAGCTCTGTCGGTTGCGTTGTGTGTCTTAGAGAAAGTGTTGCTGTCGTTGTCAGTGCAACTGGTGGGTGGTAACTCCGTCTTTACGTTGTCACTTGTTTCCCTGCTGTTGAGTGTTGAGAAAAGTCGTTCGCTGTTTCTGTTTTTGCGATAAAGCGGTTTGTTTGTATGTGGTAGTTGGAACTTTAGTTTTCGTATTAAGTTAACCGTTTGTGTTGTTTGCTTTGCATGTTGTTTGTATGTTGGTTTGTGCTTGGTTTGTTTGCTTTTGTGATGTGACAACTTCTGTAGGTTTGTCAGTAGTATTGATAACTATTTGATTTGTCACTTTGAGCTGATAAATTTGGGCGAACAAGTATAATGCAAACTATTTGTTTCTTGTATAGTTCTGTCATTGATAGTCTCCCTAGGAGTTTTTACTTGTACCTTTTCTTTTTGACGTTCATAATTTTGCTCATTTACAGTTGCTTTTGTTACTGCCGCAATGTTGCAATGCTTTTGTTCCCAAATTTTTATTTCTTCCTTTGAACAGTTTTTAACATCGGGAAGATTTCCAATAATAAGATCTGCGCACGGATTCTCCAATACCGCACAGATTACACGACCTGATATGAATGGTGAGTGAATTTCTGTTAGTGCTAGAGGATATTTCTCAATATTCCCCGCAAATGTGCGACATGTTACAAAGTCTCCGATGTAGTCAGTGTCTTGGATAAATGTTTTTCTGGCCCCATTCAAAGTCGCTCCGCTATCACGAATGATTTTGCATGGCTGTTTGTTTATGAAGCCTTTATGGAAGTCTAGTTTGCCTTTTGATGTTAAGGCAGCGTTGGCACTTTCATTTGTGATTGGGATGGTGTGACCACACTCCAAAATATTGTCAGAATGGAATTTCTTACAAGTGTTACATTCATCATAGTTAAATATATCAATAACCTCTAAAGCATTCACATTTTCATGCTGACTTTCATTCTCTGTATCATTCTCATCTTCACTGGATGAGGTATCAATCAAAATAGCATTTGCTTCTTTTAGTATGCGACGACCCTACAATTTGAAGAATAGTGGCCATAAGCCCGGCATAAGAAGCATTTAACAGCTCTTTTGTACTCTGTACGCTTTGTTTTCTGCTTGTTTACCATCATTTGTAGGTGATGTTTATAATTCGGGTTCTTATCACACATCGAGTAATCATCATGTGATAATCTGCAATATTTACATGTTGAGTACTTTATTTTAGCTTTATTTCTATTCTGGAAAGGTTTTGGTTTTGTTACATTTATAGCAGCTGCTGTGTCATTTTGGCTATCATAAAAATATCTCTGTTTGATTATTTTAAAAATGCAGAACCTTTCTGTTCAATGTCATGAATGGTCTGACAATCACTTTGCTGCAAAAATTTGGAGAAAGCTGTTGGTAATGATGTTATAATTTTGTTTATAATCATTAAGTCTTTTAATTTGTCGAAACTTTTCTCTACTTTTCCTGCGTTAATCCACTTAGTGAAATCATCTTGTATTGTTGAGTCGTAGTCTATGAATGTTTGATTAGCTTTTGGGCATAATTTAGCGAACTGCTATTTGATATCCAGCAGCGTCTAATGAAAAATGTTGCATTATTTACGATCTTCATTTGTTTCTTGAAGGACTTGATCATTGGTTTCCTCAGAAACCACATTTCCACAGCCATAAGCTGTTTTTCAGCTTGACTGCTTATTGTCCACGCTTCTCATCCATACAAAAGTATAGGTTCTATGTAGCACTTCAATACTCTTTTTCTCGTTTCAATTGATATCTTTTTATTGGTCAGTATGTTTTTCATCTTGCAAAAGGCTACCTTCGCAATAGCAATTCTTGTTCTAATCTCTTCAAGGCATTTCCCATCAGATGTTATGACTGTGCCGAGATAACTGTATCGATTTACTTGCTTAAAAAATATGCCCATTTACTTGTATATCATATTAAGGAATGTCCTTCTTCCCAGTGACGACCATAATCTGTGTCTTCTTAATATTCAGTTATAACTCTAGTTTTTCACTGTGTGCAACAACCGCATCTACTAAATTTTGCATGTTCTGTTCATTGTCTGCAATCATGACTGTATCATCTGCATATCTAATGTTATTGATGTATCGTCCCCCAGTGTTGATTCCTTCCATATCTTCTATATTTCTGAAAATATTTTCACTGTACAGGGAAAAAAGATCTGGAGACATTACACATCCCTGTCTCACACCTCTTTTAATAGGCTGATATTGACCTACATCGTTATCAATTCTGATGGCAGCTTGTTGTTTCCAATATATGTTTTTTTATAAGTCTAAGGTCTTTTCCATCAATTTGTAGATCTTCAAGCATCCTTATCATGTCGACATGTCTCACTTTATCGAAAGCCTTTGTGTAGTCAATAAAGCAAAGATATAGATCTTTGTTTACTTCTATAGAACGTTCAATTACTGTTCTCAGTATATACACAGCATTTATTGTGTCCTTGCCTTCTTCAAACCCACATTGTTCTTCTCCTATTTCGGGTTGTATTTTTTTCTTAACTCTTTGCATGATAATTCTCAGCAGAATCTTCGTGATGTGGCTCATTATACTAATTGTTCGATGTTGATCGCATTCCGAGGCTCCTGATTTCTTCAGGATTGCAATAAATATTGAATTACATAATTCAGGAGGTATATCTCCAGTATCGTATATTGCGTTCAGAAGTCTGGTGACTTGGTCTATTCCATATTCTTCCAAGGCATTGATCATTTTTATTGTGATGTTATCTGTACCCGGGTATTGCCAGTTTTCATGTGGTTAAGAGCATTCTGAACTTCCATCTTCAAATTGATGGTCCTTCATTATTATTCCGATGATCATGTTGTTTTTCTCTTGTATCATCATAAAGGTCTTTCACATAATCTGACCACGCATGTAAAATCTGATCTTTTTCTATTATGATTTTGCCATCTTTGGTTTTTAGGCAACCCTTTGATGTGTGTGTTCTTTTGTTAGTGATGTCATTAATTCTTGTGTGCATTAATTTGGTATTCCGGATGTTGTATTGGTTTTCGATTTCCTTGCAATTTTCATCAAGCCATGTTTCTTTTGCCTCTTTGTATAGCTTCCTAATTTTCCTGTGAATCACTTCATATTTTTCCTATGTTAATTTTGTTATTTCTTCTTACTTCCATGAGTTTTAAGATGTCTTCCGTCATCCATTTCTTGCGTCCTATTATCTTTATTTTAGGGATGGTTGTTTCTGCTGCTTTTTTGACTGATTTCTTTATTTCCCATTGGTCATTGACGCCTTGAAATAATATTTCCATATCAGAAAACGCGTCGAATCTGTTCTTTACCTCTACATTGAATTTATCTTTTACTTCCTCACTCTTAAGTGCCTATAGATCAAATTTTGTGTTTCTTGGTGAATATTGGACTTTCTTTAATTTTATATGTAAATTGCTTAAGATTAATCTATGGTCGCTGTAGCAGTCTGTGCTTGGTATAGTTTTTGCGACTTTTAAAGCATTTCGAAATCTTCTGTTGATGAGAATGTAATCAATCTGATTTCTGATCTTATGATCAGGACTCCTCCATGTCCATAATCTTCTTGGGTGCTGTTGATACCAGGTGTTTCCAATAATCAAATCATGCTCTTTTGCCCACTGTACAAGTCTGCAACCTCTTTCATTCTGTTCCCGTGGTCCATACTATGCCTCCGTCCTGTTGATTTCCAACTTTGGCATTCAAGTCACCCATGATGATATTTACTTCAGAATTCTTGCATTTCTTGAAGGATTTCTCTAAATCACTATAAAATTCATCAATGCTGTCATCACTACTGTCTGCTGTTGGTACATAAACTTGGATGACGTTGACATCAAAAGGTCTTCCACTCAACTTCACCAGTAACACTCTGTCCATTACAGTCCAATATCCTTTGATCGATTTTGCTCTCTCTGTATCCATTATAATTGCTACTCCCCGCTGTTGTTTCTCTCCACCAGAATAGATTATTCTATATTCCTCAGATGTTATAATGCCCATTCCTGTCCAGCTGGTCTCACATATACCTAACAGGTTAATATTTAATCTTCTCATTTCATTCTTAATGTTATCAAATTTTCCATCCCCACTCATAGTTCTTACATTCCAGGCAATGCAGATAAGAAAATCGAGCTGCTGTGGAGGCGGAAGTACAGGCTCTGATCTTCGAGAATTCGTTAGAGTATGATGCTGTCATTTACACGGATGGGTCGGTCGTCCGAGATGTGAGAAGTTCATGGACCTTTACTGCTCAGGCTAGAGGAAAAAGTGTGAAGGAAGAGTCTGGCGCTTTTGCTTTGACCACAAGCAGCCTGACTATGGAAGTCATGGCAGTAAGTAAAGCAATAATATGGCTCGAGACACAGACATTCAATCGGACATGTGTCCTTAGTGACTCAATGAGTATGCTCAAGAGGATAGAGATGGGTGGGTCTGACGAGAGTGGCTGCTGTCTCTGGAGCAGTCTCGGCTGGCAAAGATTAGTTTCATCTTCGTGCCATGGCATGTGGGTGTACAAGGGAATGAGCAGGCTGACAGGCTTGCAGGTAGGGCTACTGTGGAAGGCGGACCACGCAGAAGTAAGTCGTTTATGAGAACCAAGCGATGACTGGGAATCTACAACCATGGTCAGGCTGCAATAACAGCAAGTTAAAAGAGGCGTGGCCAAACAAGAACACTACGCAGGGAGCCAAAGAGGAGTAATAAACCAACACAGAAATGGTGTCGTGAGCCGCTACACGCTGCGTATTTTACTGAGGAGGGGATCCGAGCACTTATGGACTGAATGGTTCGATGTGCAATGAGGATGATCTGTATGTCCACATTTGTTTGCCTTCATTCACGATCAATTATTTTGAAAACTGTCTGTTGCATCGTTATGAAATTTTTCCAGCCGTCTTATATTTACCCCCACCCAAGGAATATGTCTTTGATAGGTCCAAAAACAACTTAAATTATTGAAAGCGGCGACATTCCTTTGATGTTTTGCTTAACAACTAGTGATTTCTCGCTAAAAAAGTTATGTTTACGGATGTGAGGCCCTGCAAATTCAGATGACAAACAAAGGCGTATCCGGATTCGTATGGGAGTGGATGCAATGAAAGAAGTAGCTTACAATCGACAGGGTCGGCTGCATTGCACCGGGTTTTTATCCCATATGGCTCAGTTTCTTTCCGCAGCGCGGAAAGCGTCGCACAAAGCACGAACACCGTAGCTCCAGCGACGACCCTCGGGAGTGTCCGAAAAAATAATGCACTCTTGAAATGAAGGACGCGGCCCAGAATCGAACATACACCCTTCAATCCATCCTTTCTCCAATAGTCCTCTTCCTCTTTCAACACATGGTCCTGACGTTTTTTCCAGTAACTTTTATCAATATTTAATAGCGCGGACAGACAGACAGACAGACAGACAGACAGGCAGACAGGTAGGTAGGTAGGTAGATAGGCAGAAAGGTAGGTGGGTGGGTGGATGGCTGGCTGGCTGGCTGGCTGGCTGACTGGGTGGGTGGATGGGTCGGTCGGCCAGCCGGCAGGCAGGCAGGCAGGCAGGTAGGCAGATAGATAGATAGATAGATAGATAGATAGATAGATAGATAGATAGATAGATAGATAGATAGATAGATAGATAGATAGATAGATAGATAGATAGATAGATAGATAGGAAAGATAGATATATAGATAGACAGATAGACAGACAGACAGACAGACAGACAGACAGACAGACAGACAGACAGACAGATAGATAGATAGATAGATAGATAGATAGATAGATAGATAGATAGATAGATAGATAGATAGATAGATAGATAGATAGATAGATAGATAGATAGATAGATAGATAGATAGATAAGCAGGCAGGCAGGCAGGCGGGCGGGCGGGCGGGCGGGCGGGCAGGCAGTCAGGTAGACAGATAGATAGATAGATAGATAGACAGACAGACAGACAGACAGACAGACAGACAGACAGACAGACAGACAGACAGACAGACAAACAGACAGACAGACAGACAGACAGACAGACAGACAGACAGACAGACAGACAGACAGACAGACAGATAGATAGATAGATAGATAGATAGATAGATAGATAGATAGATAGATAGATAGATAGATAGATAGATAGATAAGCAGGCAGGCAGGCGGGCGGGCGGACGGACGAACGGACGGACGGACGGACGGACGGACGGACAGACAGACAGACAGACAGATAGATCCCCGCCAGAAGCCGGGCCTTGTCAGCTAGTTTATTTATATAATCACATTTCATGAAAGAACCCCCATTTGGAGACACCTCTGAATCTTCGCGCTGTTTGTTTCAAAACGGAAATCACGTGAAAATTTTAAAAAATGCCTTGACGTCTCCTGGTGAAGCTTTAATACTGTTAAAATCATGCACGTAATCTCTAAGTCGTAATTAATATACCGCATATAAACTAACTTTGAAATCTGCTGTAAAATCTCCAGAACAAAAATGTTTTTGTTGGGTGGACATAATGATAAGGTTATATACTAAATCTCATCATTTTCCCTCAGTTGGTTACTGAGATATTGAATTTTATATTGAGGCAACAACAAAAAAACACTATAACTAACTACCCAACTAGGTCACGATCATTCATCTTCTCGAGCACAGAATTGCTGACATCTAAGCTATGGCCATGTCTTGTTTTCATAAACAAACCCTGACTGTTATAAAAATCATGTCATGCTGTCAGATTTACGATCTAAATTGCTTATGGACAAGGGAGAGGCGTCCTGTGGGACCAGGTGGAGAAGGTGGGGGAACAAATTGAGAACCAGTAAGTGGAAAGAATAAGTTTGTGGGGGATCGGCCGGGGTTCTGGTCGAATCTCAAAACTGAGAGAGAAGACAGGAAAACGTTCAATCAGGTAGCGATTGAAACGATTAGTAGTATGACTCTTCGCTGGCTGTTTCGCTGCTGAAGAATTCGCTACTGGGAATGATTGAAATTCCAGCAGGAGGAAATGAAAGACTATTATCCTTGCGCTTGGCAACCTCTTGTGGTTTTGCCACCATTATTACTGCATATGCACCGACATTCGATTCATCTGATGATGTGAAGGATTCTATGAGGAGTTAGGCTCCGTGATCAAGGCAGTTCCAAAATCTGACTACATTTATATGCTCGGTGATTTCAATGCTCGTGTGAGCAAGGACTCGAGTTCATGGCCAGTGAGCCTTGGAAAATACAACATCGGTCGCATGAATGAAAATGGGCAAAGGCTGCTGGAGCTTTGCACCAGAAATGACCTATGTATTACAAACTCCTTTTTTAAAACAAAAGAGCTGCATAAGGGCACATGGAAACATCCAAGATCAGGCCATTGGCACCAGCTGGACTTCATCATCACACGGAGACAACATCTAAACCATATATCATTGACTCGAAGTTACCACAGTGCTGACTGTGATACGGATCATTCTTTGGTTGTTGCAATGGTTAGACTGACACCAAAGAGAATCTACACAGCTAAACACAAATCTAGCCCCAGGATTAATATTATTAACACTCACGATCCTGAAACGTGCTTTCAGTTTCAACAGGAACTTGAAGACGCTTTCACTGATACACCAGAAAATTGTACAGTAAATGAAAAGTGGGGTCAACTTAAGGAAACTCTTTATAAAACTGCCGTAGGGGATTTACGGCACTGTGGATCATAAGAGGCAGGAATGTTTTGCGGCAAACAGCCAGACTCTGCACCCCTTGATTGATGAGAAGAAGATAGCTCTCTTAAGAAACAAGGAAAGGCCAATGCGTAACACTCTGACTGAGCTAAAGCAAGCTAGGAAGGATGTGAAAAAGGCTACCAGGCAGTGTGCAAATGATTATTGGATCAAGTTATGTGAGTCCATTCAAATCGCAAATGATAAGGGAAACATCAGAAGCATATATGAAGGAATAAAGAAAGCCTGTGGTCCAATGATCAAAAGAAGTGCACCATTGAAAATCTTGAATGGAGAAATCATAACTGATAAGAAACAGCAGATGAACAGATGGGTAGAGCACTATTTGGAGCTTTACTCAAGTGAGACCAAACTATCGGATGATGCCCTAAACGCCATAGAGCAGTGTTTCCCAACGCGGGGCCCACAGGGGGGCAATTCGATTGTTGAGGGGGGAAATTCGAAAATGGAAGAAATCGGCTGGATATAACAAAAAGGGGAGATTTGAGACTGAAGTTAACTAAATTGGAACCTGACATAAGATCTCTTTGCAGCAAGCATCAAGCGCAATGATCTCACTAAATTTAAATAATAAATAATTACTAATAATTAAAATAATATAGAAAAATAGAAAAATCATTCATTAACATTATTTTGTACTTGAATTTCAGTTCTCCATTATATGTTTTGAAAATTTACTTACTGTGTTTGCTCAATAATTTCCTAGTGATTTCTTCATAAAACCTATCATTCAAATTTTTTTAGTGAACATTTCATTTCAATTTTTAAATATTAAAAATAATGTATATGTTGGGGGGGGGGGCATAAGAATTTTAGAAAGACTTAGGTGGGGTATATCACAAAAAAGGTTGGGAAACACTGCCATAAAGGCTCTACCAACTCTTGACCACCTGGACACACTTCCCACCATAACAGAAGTTAAGTGTGCTATAAATGAACTTGCATCTGGCAAGGCTCCAGGAAAGGATGGGATTCCAATAGAGGTTATCAGGAGTGGACAAGACACACTCACTCTACAGATCCACCAGAAATACAACAACATCCAGCTTAAGAATGGAAGTGGAGGCAGACACTGCGGCTCTCCGCTGGATGGAGAATACGACACACACACACACACATCGTGATTATAACTGACGCAGAAAGCATGCTGACGAGGGTGAGGACGGGCAGACTTCGTGCGGAGTGGCTTGCTTCTCTTCGGAGGTCACGGGTGACAAGCATCGCCTGGATTTTTTCTCCGGGGCATGCCGGTGTTCTGGGAAATGAACAGGCGGACAGATTGGCTGGCTCTGCAGAACTTGGTGGAGTATTGATACATGACAAGGCAGACGTGGTTGCGGCCTTGTGGTAGCACGTGCACACCTCGGAGGAGCAAATGGATTACCATGGTCTGGCAAGAATGAGACAACGAGGAGTGACGAAGGCATCTGGCCGACGCTCAACGCTTAAAGGAAAGGCGAGACGGACTTATAATCAGATTGCTACTGGTACTATTAGTGTTGGAACTCTTCGCTGGCTGCTGAGGATGGGGACGGAGCACTTATGGGAATGCCCCGAATGCTGTGATGTCGATTCCTAAATCAATCAATCAATCAATCCACCAGCTAATAGAGCTATGCTGGAGAGAAGGACAAGTCCCACAGGATTTCAAAGATTCAGGCATCATAACACTGTACAAGAACAATGGCGATCGGAGCGACTGCAACAACTATAGGGGTATCTCTCTTCTGTGTATTGTTGGAAAAGTATTTGCCAGAATTGTTCTACGCAGACTTCAAGTCCTAGGAGATCAATTCTACCCCGAATCACAGTGTGGCTTTCGACAGAACCGGTCTACCATTGATATGATATTCTCATTGCGACAAATGCAAGAAAATGCCGTGAGCAGAATCAACCACTGTTTATTGCCTTCATCGGCCTTACAAGGGCATTTTATTTGGTCAGTCGTGAGGGTCTGTTCAAGGCACTAAAGAAGATTGGCTGCCCGCCAACTCTTCTGTCCATTGTGGAATCGTTCCACACAGGCATGAAGGGTATAATCAAGTTTGATGGTGCAACTTCTGAAGAGTTTGAAATCAGGAGTGGAGTTAAGCAAGGTTGTGTATTAGCTCCCACCCTCTTTGGAATATACTTTACACTTCTACTGAAATATGCCTTTCGTGATCAGAATGGTGGTATATACATTCACTCACGCTCAGATGGCGGCCTCTACAATGCTCAGAGATTGAAGGACAAGACCAAAATTAGGAGGGTACTGATCAGAGAGTTGCTTTTTGCAGATGATGCTGCAGTTACGACCCACTCTGAGGAAGAATTGCAATGTCTACTATCTGCATTCTCTAATGCTTGTTCTGAATTTGGTTTAACAATTAGCAAAAAGAAGACACAGATTATGTCACAAAGTGCACATCGGGTACCATCAATCTTTATTGACGAAGCCGAACTAGAGATGGTAGACCATTTTACATATCTAGGATCAGTGGTAAATAGCAAATTATCCCTAGATCAGGAAATCAACATCCGGATTGGTAAGGCAGCAACAATGAACAGGTTAAGAAAACGAGTCTGGGAGAACAGGAAGCTTACTGCCAAAACAAAAGTCCTTGTCTATCAAGCCTGTGTCCTTAGTACTCTTCTTTATGGCAGTGAAACCTGGACAACTTACTCACACCAAGAGAAACGTTTAAACAGCTTTCATATGCGGTGTCTGCGAAGAATACTTGGTATTAAGTGGCAAGACAAAATCACAAATACTGAAGTATTGGAAAGATCAGGTTGTGTGACGGTTTATTCCATGCTCAGTCTTCGTAGACTTAGATGGATAGGACATCTTAGGAGGATGGATGATGGTAGAATACCAAAGGACATCTTTTTTGGTGAATTACAGATGGGTAAGAGATCTCAGGGTCGGCCTCTACTACGATACAAAGATGTGTGTAAGCGGGACATGATTGATACAGGCATTGATAATGCACATTGGGAGCAAGTCGCCGCTGAACGTGTTGCATGGAGGGCAAACATCAGAAATGGAATAAAGACAAAGGAGAAAATTATTGCAGATAAGTCACACACCGAAGCGTGTGAGACGTAAGATGGTGCATGATGGTGGAAATGACCACGTGTTCACATGCACCCACTGTGAACGAACATTTACATCGCAAATTGGCCTTATCAGTCACATTCGCTACCGCCATAAGTAACAGTTATTATGCCCTTTTAAAGCACAAACTATCAAGACGGCAAGGTGCCAAGTGATGTCTTCGCTGACTGTTGAACGAAGGGTGGAGCGAGTACAGGAATGTTCTGACTGCAGTGATGTCGGTTCTTAGATCAACTCAACTTCACATAACACATACATATAGTATAACATATACATCTTATATAACACAAATACATATAGTAAAACACATATACACAGAGTATAACACATATACATATAGTAAAACACATATATATCTAGTACAACACATAGATTGTGTTGTATGTTAGAAAAAACAGCCAGATGTCTTGAAATGTTCAAACCAAAGTTTGGGCGCTTGGTTGGACTATATTATAGAGCATATCTAAGCTATGTCTGAAACTTCAAGGGAACCACCTTTGTCTAATGTCTCCAGTTATTCAAAACGTTTTGGGCCCTTTAACGCATCTCGAGGAAACTTCGCCAATGGTGCTAACCCATATTTATATAAATCGTCACCACAGATATAATGTAGTGTGTATCCCGCACATCACCTTTACTTTCCAAGGCTCTTTCTGGTGCCAATACGGATTGGGTGAAACTAGTATCCCAGGTGTTAGTCGCATATCCTTTATAGGACGTCGCAGTCAACACCAGCATATTTTGGCTGTGATTTCTTGGCAAGTTTAAGTTCAGTAGTTTGCCACTACTTTCTGAATGGCCGGCATTCATACCCTTGGATGAAAACCAATGCAAGACGGTCTGCTGCCAAATATCCCAGGTAAAGTGTAATACTCCGCCTTATTGTGAATTCGAACACACAACCACTGGACCGGCTGACAAGCGTGCTGTCCGCCGCGCTACAGGGGCTTGCCTCTGGTCATTGGGCTGGGGTCTGTTGGCAATGAAGTAGCTCACATCTGTGGCGGCAACATTGAAAGCCTAGGCACTGCTCCATGCAGTCCGTGCTTGAGGTGCCGGATCACGACCATCTTACATCCTAATGATGTGAAGAACCAGTACCTTTAGCGCATACCCCGCTGGTTTCTACACTAGTTGGAACAAGGATATACATCTTTGCTTTATTGACTACACAAAGGCTTTTGATAGAGTAAGACATGTCAACATTGTGGATATGCTTGCAGATCTACAAATTGATGGGAAAGACGACTTATAAAAAACATATATTGGAAACAACAAGCTGCCATAAGGATTGATAATGAAGTAGGACAATATCAACCTATTAAGAGAGGTGTTAGGCAGGGATGTGTAATGTCTCCAGATCTTTTTTCCCTATACAGTGAAAATATTTTCATAAATGTAGAAGGCCTAAATGGAATCAGCATTGGAGGACGAAACATAAATAATATTAGATATGCAGATGATACAGTATTGATTGCAGACAATGCACAGGATCTGCAACAATTAGTAGCCGCTGTGGTTGTACACAGTGAGCAGCTGGGGTTGGAATTAAATTGTAGAAAGACACAGGTTATGGTCGTCACTAGGAAGAACGAAGCACCACAATGTAATATACAAGTAAATGGGAATATTCTTCAACAAGTGAATCGGTTCAATTATCTCGGAACAGTCATAACATCTGATGGCAGATGCCTTGAAGAGATTAGAACAAGAATCGCCATTGCGAAAGTAGCCTTTAGCAAGATGAAAAACATTCTGAGCAATAAAATGATGTCAATTGAAACGAGAAAAAGAGTGTTGAGTGGATACATAGAGCCTGTTCTTTTGTATGGATGTGAAACTTGGACAATGAGCAGTCAAGTTGAAAAACATCTGATGGCTGCAGAAATGTGGTTTCTGAGGAAAATGCAAAGAATACCATGGACAGACAGAAAAACCAATGACCAAGTACTACAAGAGACAAATGAAAATCGTAGATTGATTAGAGAAATTAGACGTAGACAGTCAAAATTTTTTGGACATGTTATGAGAAGAAATGGACTGGAGAACTTAGTGACAACTGGCAAGATCGAAGGGAACAGACCAAGAGGAAGACCGAGAGGATAATACCTGGAAGGCTTGGCCACATGGCATGGACGAGACAGGAACACTGAGCTGATCCACGACTCTGGTGATCGAGTGAAATGGCGAATCATGACCGCCCACGCTTTCCGGCATGGCACATCATATATATATATATATATATATATATATATATATATATATATATATATATATATATATATATATATATATATATATATATATATATAAAAGAGAGAAGGGAGCTGCGTGGTCTCGAGGTATGGTGTCCGCCTCTAGTACTGGAGGTCCCGGGTCCAGGCCCCGGTGAGGACCTAGGATTTATTTAAAAAATCCACCGGGACTTCCAGTAATTTCCCCTGGTCTCTGGGTAGTGAGATCGGAAGCCCGTGTGTATCGTTGCGCACGTAAAAAATCCTTTGGCAGTTGGAAATCGAAAAAGAGTAGCCTAACGGCGCTGCCCGGGCAAAATTTCGAGTTAAAAATTCTACCCAAAGTATTTCAGGATCCTCGGCGGTGCTACGGAGTTCGTGCACTGAGCTGAGTTTCTCCAGACTCAGGTTTGAGTTAGGAGGAGAACGGAGCACTTATGGGTTGCACCCGTGTGCCGTGATGTTGATCACTAAACTAAACTAAACTAATATAAAAGAGAATGTATGTATGTCTGTTCTTTATGTGTTCGCGAACGGTCCATCCGATTGAGTTGAAATTTTCTTCTCATTCCCGTGCAGCCAACTGTCATAGTTTGTTAGTGTACAATCAGCTATTTACTTACTAAGATTTAATATTTTAATATCTTATCATTTATATATAGCGAGGGGACTTAACTTAAGAAAAGTTATTTCAAGGGGCATAACTTTTAATAGCATTGCTATATATTTTATATATAGATTGTTGCATTGTTTTCACAGATTTACAAACTCTTTGTCTACAGTTATTTACAGGCATATGAGTTATAATAAATAATGATATAATCTTTAAGGCATTTTCAAAGTTTTCATAAAAATAATGCATCTATATAAATAGTGAAAATTTTCTAACTCATCATTTTATGTTTAAAGAACTTATCTACAGTCATGTAGGTGATTTAAAAATAGTTTTCATTAAAAATAATGGATGTTGTGTGGAAGGACATTCTTAAGTTAATTATTTTTTTGGTTATATGAATTTAATGAGATGCTCCCCGAAAGGAGCTGGGCGAAGCCGCGCTGGGTCAGATAGACAGACAGACAGACAGACAGACAGACAGACAGACAGACAGACAGACAGACAGGCAGACAGACAGACAGACAGACAGTCGGGAACGGGAGCTTATATGACTACTTACATGAATTAAATAAGATGCTCCCCACCAGAGGCTGGGCGAAGTCGGGCCGGGTCGGACAGACAGATAGACAGACAGATAGATAGTCGGGAACGGGAGCTTATATGACTACTTATATGAATTAAACTAGCTGACCCGGCCCGGCTTCGCCCAGGCCCTGGAGGGGATCTATCTATCTATCAGTCTGTCTGTCTGCTTGTTTGTCTGTCTGGCTGGCTGACCCGGCCCGGCTTCACCCAGTCCCTGGTGGGGAGCATCTAATTTAATTCATATACGTAGTCTCCCGTTCCCGACTATCTGTTTGTCTCTCTGTCCCGGCCCGGCTTCACCCAGTCCCTGGTGGGGAGCATCTAATTTAATTCATATACGTAGTCATATAAGCTCTCCCGTTCCCGACTGTCTGTATGTCTGTCTGTCTGTCTGTCCCGGCCCGGCTTCACCCAGTCCCTGGTGGGGAGCATCTAATTTAATTCATATACGTAGTCATATAAGCTCTCCCGTTCCCGACTGTCTGTATGTCTGTCTGTCTGTCTGTCCCGGCCCGGCTTCACCCAGTCCCTGGTGGCCAGCATCTAATTTAATTCATATAAGTAGTCATATAAGCTCTCCCGTTCCCGACTGTTTGTCTGTCTATCTGTCTGACCGGCGTGGTTTCGCCCAGCTTTTGGCGCACAGTAACTTAAAAGAATGTCCTTCCACACACCATTCAATGAAAACTGTAGAAAAAGATGGGTTAAAATGTTATGCATAATGCATTATTTTTATGCCAACTGTAAAAATATCTTAAAGATTATATCATTATTTAATATAACTCATATGCCTAAAAATAACTATAGACAAAGAGTGTAACAATAGTGCAGGTAAGTCCAACAATATGACTATAAAGTATTTAGAAATGTTATTAAAAGTTATGCCCCTTGAGATAACTTTTCTAGAGTGAAGTCCCCCTGCTATATAGACATTATATAATGAAAATGGAAAAGTAAATGTTATTAAATAAGTCGAAGATTTTACATTCAGAAATTATTATAGTCGGTTGCACAGGAATGAAAGGAAGACGTGTAGAAAATTTCATCTCAATCGGATGTACCGTTATCGAACGCATCCAATACCCACAAACCCACAAACATACAGTCTCTTTTATAGATATAGATATAGTTAATATAGCTCGCACATGGTTACTGAATGTGTTTATACAGTATATAGTTAATATAGCCCGTACACTGTTACTGAATGTGTTTATACAGTATATAGTTAATATAGCCCGTACACTGTTACTGGATGTGTTTATACAGTACTAGCTGACCCGGCCCGGCTGCGCCCAGACCCTGGAGGGGATCTATCTATCTATCAGTCTGTCTGTCTGCTTGTTTGTCTGTCTGGCTGGCTGACCCGGCCCGGCTTCACCCAGTCCCTGGTGGGGAGCATCTCATTTAATTCATATAAGTAGTCATATAGGCTCTCCCGTTCCCGACTATCTGTCTGTCTGTCTATCTGACCGGGCCCGGCTTCACCCAGTCCCTGGTGGGGAGCATCTAATTTAATTCATATACGTAGTCTCCCGTTCCCGACTATCTGTTTGTCTCTCTGTCCCGGCCCGGCTTCACCCAGTCCCTGGTGGGGAGCATCTAATTTAATTCATATACGTAGTCATATAAGCTCTCCCGTTACCGACTGTCTGTATGTCTGTCTGTCTGTCTGTCCCGGCCCGGCTTCACCCAGTCCCTGGTGGGGAGCATCTAATTTAATTCATATACGTAGTCATATAAGCTCTCCCGTTCCCGACTGTCTGTATGTCTGTCTGTCTGTCTGTCTGTCCCGGCCCGGCTTCACCCAGTCCCTGGTGGGCAGCATCTAATTTAATTCATATAAGTAGTCATATAAGCTCTCCCGTTCCCGACTGTTTGTCTGTCTATCTGTCTGACCGGCGTGGTTTCGCCCAGCTTTTGGCGCACAGTAACTTAAAAGAATGTCCTTCCACACACCATTCAATTAAAACTGTAGAAAAAGATGGGTTAAAATGTTATGCATAATGCATTATTTTTATGCCAACTGTAAAAATACCTTAAAGATTATATCATTATTTAATATAACTCATATACCTAAAAATAACTATAGACAAAGAGTGTAACAATAGTGCAGGTAAGTCCAACAATATGACTATAAAGTATTTAGAAATGTTATTAAAAGATATGCCCCTTGAAATAACTTTTCTAGAGTGAAGTCCCCCTGCTATATAGACATTATATAATGAAAATGGAAAAGTAAATGTTATTAAATAAGTCGAAGATTTTACATTCAGAAATTATTATAGTCGGTTGCACAGGAATGAAAGGAAGACGTGTAGAAAATTTCATCTCAATCGGATGTACCGTTATCGAACGCATCCAATACCCACAAACCCACAAACATACAGTCTCTTTTATAGATATAGATGAGAAGCTCCCCACCAGGGCCTGGGCGAGGTCGGGCCGGGTCGGACAGACAGATAGACAGATAGATAGACAGACAGATAGTCGGGAACGGGAGCTTATATGACTACTTATATGAATTAAATTAGATGTTCCCCACCAGGGACTGGGTGAAGCCGGGCCGGGTTAGACAGACAGACAGATAGATAGACAGACAGATAGACAGACAAACAGACAGATAGTCGGGAACGGGAACGGGAGATTATATGACTACTTATATGAATTAAATGAGATGCTCACCACCAGGAGCTGGGCGAAGCCGGGCCGGGTCAGACAGACAAGCAGACAGACAGACAGACAGATCCCCGCCAGGGACTTGGCGAAGCCGGGCCGGGTCAGCTAGTGTGTGTGTATATATATGTGTGTGTGTATATATATATATATATATATACGTGTGTGTGTGTGTGTGTGTGTGTGTGTGTGTGTGTGTGTGTGTGTGTGTGTGTGTGTGTGTGTGTGTGTGTGTGTGTCAAGAAAGCCAAAACAGATATGTAAATTGATTAATTTGGTTATTTCGGGATTTGAATTTTAAATATTGAGCACAACCCACCACTGGCAACGCTGATCGTATTCTGGTATGAACCTAAGGCCTATCCACGTCAATATGGAAGACTATACTCGAGTTCGCCCTCGTTTGAGCTCGTCAGTAGTGCATATCCCTGACCGGATCCGGAAACAAGCCCCGGATCACTGGCGTGTGAAGCGTGGATAGGCCTTAGGTTCATACCAGAATGCGATCAGCGTTGCCAGTGGTGGGTTGTGCTCAATATTTAAAATTCAAATCCCGAAATAACCAAATTAATTTTGATTATTGCTCATTGGATTTAGGAGGCCTGGTGTTCCTTGCCAGTGAGAATTCCTGATCATTTCGGGTCCACATCGATTGACGGAAGTCAGTCGCAGCGATTGGGCAATCTTGAGCATAGCCTACGGTGGGTGACGTTGTGATATTCTTTTATGATAATTTGGCTGTGTGTCCAACGTGTGCCGCGTTGTTACACACCCGCTTCACACGCCAGTTATCAGGGGCTTGTTTCCGGATCCGGTCAGGGATATGCACTACTGACGAGCTCAAACGAGGGCGAAACTCGAGTATAGTGCTTCTATATTGACGTGGTTAGGCCTTAGGTTCATACCAGAATACGATCAGCGTTGCCAGTGGTGGGTTGTGCTCAATATTTAAGATATGTAAATGTCATTATTCATCCATGTGATGTAAAATTCTGAAGCTATTGTACTACAAAGAGTAATGTAAATGCTGATGTCAGCTATCGAGAACATTGATTTGTACAGTTAGAGTTTGAGTTTATACTCAAGAACAGATGGGCAGGTCTGTAAGATATACTTCATGGCTGATGCCATTATGGTATTGTTTATACGAAGACTTGTGGTGTGTTTCTGTTTGAACTAAAACCCAGTTGAGGCATGCTGTTTTTCTTCTTCTGCTGCGTTCATCCGGAGTGTTTTATCAGACGTAATTGTGGTGTGTCTCGTTATGCACCCTTGGGCCAAAACTCTTAGGCCACCACATCCGACTTTAGCGGGCGTTTTTTAATCAGGTTAGCCGTCCTGGGGGACTCTCACTTTTGTTGTGCCGTCCACATCCCAGTTGGTCAAGTTAGAATGGTCCAAGTCTTCACGGTCACACCTCAAGGGAATGCAGGGGCAGTTCATGGGCATTTACCGCCATCCAAAGAGGCTTCCATAATTGCAGAGCCGATAAATAGAGCTCTGGTACTGGGCTCACCCAAGGAATCGCCACGTCCTGCACATGACTGCTTTAATTCCTCTTCCAAGTATTGGGCATTTTCGTTCGCCACGGGCCGCTCCCCGCACAAACCAAGAACGATCGGTCTGCAGACGGCAGTCACCTCAGCGAGCTTTCGGTTCGGACATGTGCTGGTACGCTGTGCCCGTAAGACAAAATAGTCAGAGCTGTATCAGGCACGAAGGACATTCCACTCTCGCTCGGATGTTTTTGCGTTGTGCCAATTTTATTTGCACCATTAGGACGGCACATCCGACTTCTGCGGTGTTTTTTTTTTCCAGGTTAGCCTCCCTGGGGGATTTGAGGGACATTTGACTGTTGTGTTGTCGTCCGCATCTCAGCTGGTCAAGTAAGAACGACTAGTAACAATTGCAAGATGTGGAGAGATACAATGTAGGTTTCAGGTTGTATTTGGAGGATTGGTGAGGATTGACCTTGACCTCGGCTGATTTTCACTCCTCCACGGTCATCTAGTTGGGTGGTGTAAGGGGTGGTATGTAGGGGTGATATTTAACTCGTGTGTGTTTGTGTCCATATTTCCACACCCACAAACAACATGAAGAAACAACCTCTTGCATGGGTCAACAAGAAAGACGAAAACAAACCATTCATTCCACTAAAAAACCCAACAAACCAAAAATATTTTCGTTTTCATAACTTTTATTTTTCATCAAATCCATTGCATGAAATTTTCATTAGTTTTCGAATAGAAGATAGAGTCAACAAAACATTTTTATTGACATCACATACGTGTATTTTCCTCGACAAAGTGCATTCATTTTTATTGTTCATGACCAGTGAAAAACGTGACACACGCTCTTTTATTTTCATTGATATAGACATTTCACACATATGACCACTTTAGAATGTAATAGAACATATTATTGACCACCTTATAGACAGTAAAAAGTAGAATCCATATATATACAGGTTTACACTAGGATGTGTTATATGTCTATGTGGTGATGTAGTGGCATTGTCTCCGTGTACTTGACGTTTTATGTAGAAATAGGATAGTAAGATTCTGTGTTGTGTGTATGTGTAGATAGACGTGTCTTGTGCTTTGAAACCTACATTTGTCCCTCCAGTCGCTGTCTATGTGTCGAGTACCTCTAAAAAAAATTGTGCCTGTCTAGGTGGGTGTTGTGATGTTTGGTTGGGCCCTTTGTGCTTATTTTATTGTAGTCTCCGAAAAAATGGTATGGTTTACTACATAAGGATACCATTCCATCCCCTTCGTATTCTAACTTGAAAAGACCAGGGGTTCTCTTTTCATAAGCTTTGATAGTCTGGCAAGCCTTACAGGTATCAGTACTAACTATATGAGCAGAGCAGATTTCAGCCGGAAACCACTGATTATAAACTCTATCATACTCTGCTCTAAGATGTGGTCTAACTGCTTCTGCTAGGGTCGGTGTGCTAAGAGCTAAGTAAAGCGAGTCAGTGTCCATTTCGCATAGCTGAAAATCCAACATGTCTAAAAATTTAATATCTAGGAAATCATAATAAAATTCTAACATCCTCAATTTGGTATATTGATAAACGAAAAACCCTACCTGAAGGGGGAGGTCCCAGACTGTTGTATTTTTTCCTTTTTCTACTTCAAATATGTCGTCGGTCAGTGGCGTCATCTTCTTAAATAGGGGGTTATTCACTAACTTGGTCGTGTCTTCAGCCTTACAATAGGAAACATCAGAATGTTTGGCCTTATTGGTTAGGGTTTTGCCGTAAGCGGCATTCCCCAATAATTTCATGGTTTCTACCTTAACGGTAGAGGCGGTATTACTGTCACCTTCTCGTCTGGCATCAGACACCAGTATCACCAAATTCTTGGAAGGAGCTAACTGGCTTATATTCAATGATTTGGTACACATGGGTGACCTCTAGCCCATGTTCCAGATACCATTTTAATAATGGTGTGGCCAACATAATTTTTTTCTCCAATATAACTACCTATAAGTGTCCGTCTGGGACTTATCAGCAGTTTATGTGACTGGGCGTACTGCCTCATAAGGTCACTAATATGCTCTCTGTCCACTTCAATATTTTTGAAAATGGGTAGTCATCTCTGAGAATCGCTCTTTGTGTTTGTCTGGCACATGAATATCACACTCTATCAAACCATACAAAGTCTCAGCTCTTACAGCCGCAATGATCCTTTCTTTGTTAAAGGTCTGTTTATTATGCCCTGATTTGACATATGGAAATCTGGCCTTGACAAAACCCTTAATGCCACTATTGGTCTTTTTTAGGTTCCGCCAGTCACATTCCCACATTTCTACTACTTTAACTTTCACCTCGTTAACCAAGTAGTCGTGGATGTCACATGTGTTGTCATATAGTTCTGTCAGAGGTATCTTATTAACTGGGTTAATGTCAATACCACGAGTCAGGGGACAGTCTGGGTGTCCGTGGGATAGACATCCGTGAAATTAATACACGGTTTTATTCACCCTATCCCACCCATCTACTCTAATATGATGCGGGCCCAGAGGCATCTCCCGCCCATTGAATTGTGTCCTCAGCTCTATATTCTCACTATGCTCTATCCACGCTAGCCACTCTCTGCACTGAACAGTGATAAAATCTAGTAATTAGAGTCTTGAATTCATCTTCTGCCTTTCGAATGACAGGAAAACCCGTGGGCATCTTTTGCATTAGAGCCCACAGGTAGAGAGCGTTAGCGTCATAGCCTTTCAAGCTCTAAACTAAGCTTACACCCTCTGATGCGTGTCTGACCTATCTCATGGTACCTATGAAAGATTATGGACGGCCCTCCTACTAATATTGTCTCTAAGTGTTTTGTGCAGGTCTTTCTCGTTCTCAGAACATAGTGAAAACACTACGTTTTTGCGGAGAGGTCTTAAAAGATATTTTAAGGTTACTCCGGGGACGGAAATGCCATCTTTAAACATGTCTACACCTAAATCCCTGTAGAAGGTAACCTGTTTATCTAATGCCTCAATAAAAGGCTGTACATCTTTGTTATTATGCCACACTAGAAAGTCTTCTAATGTTGCCATCTTATTATCATCCCACACTTTTTGACACTCTTGATACTCTTTCTCTGAAATATTACAATTTCTAAGTTGTGAAAAGAATGCCTCGTGTGGGGTAACTTTGTTTCTTTTAAATTTCCTAGGTCAGTTATAAATTCATAAGGGAAATTTCCCTTAGTTTCTTTAATTTTGTAAGCGGCTAGGTACTCTGAGTAATTGAAACCTGGCGCTAAATAGTTACTGATATCGAGAAATTTCAATTGGTCTGTGGCAATACACATAAAATTGTTGTTTCTTTTGACAACAAAATTGCATGACACTTCCTCTGATTTTATGAAATACGAAAATAAGTATGGTTTAATCAGGTTAATATCGTACTTTCCAGAGTTGAACCCTAGGACCAGTAGCACTTTCAAGTACGCATCGAACCTTTCAATCAAGGTGTTTTCATTTATCGACTCTAGTGCGGTGTACACATTTTCGAACTCAGCATGTATTTCTGAATACGCCGCATCAGCGATTTGGGTCAAATGATCAAGCATTCTATTCACAGATCTTGAGGATTACCCGCTGTGATGAAGCAGACCGGGGCCTCGAACCCAGGGACGTTAGATGCGACTGAGCACGACATGGGAACATGTTTTGCTAAAAATGTTGTCGAACTAGTAGCATTGGGAAGATTTGAAGCCTCAAAGAAGCATTCAAAGTCGTAGCGTAGCCCTGTACGGGTAAACATACTTAGTATCGACTGGAATGTCATTGCTCGGCGATTAGCTCCCAGACGGTTTCTGGTGGATTGTAAACTCCCTCCTTTAAAATTTTCTACAGTTTTACCACCGCTACAATTGCTCTCAAGTCGTTCCATTTCCCAAAATTCTTCCACAGCTTCCCACATTTGGGCAACTAAATGCATGAGCTACTCTGTCAATATCTACAATGCGCATAAAATGATCTTTAAAAAACAACATTCTTAACGTTTCATCGTATGGTCCACTGCCTCTAAGTTTTGGTACCAGTGAACGGTTATCGTCATATTCAAATATGTCTACATTGAGAGCAAAGCATTCTTCTACATTTGGGACATCGAGAAGTTTAACACCAGGAAAATTAATTAGGGATCTCTGTGCTTTGATATTCTTTCCACTGATTTGCATACTCTTTCGTTGATTTCCTAAGATCCTTAACTGGTAATCCTTTGTGTACAGCTAGTGCTCTAAAAACAAAGATTATCGGTGTATGGCTTGTTGTTGGAATCATGTTGAAGTATATTGATGGCTTGGTTGTTAGTTATGTAGTCAGGGATGTCAGTCAGGCAGCAACCAATTGGAAATTCAGGGATGTGAAAAATGTAAAATGATGTGGCAGCTACTGTCTCTATACTGTATTTGGTGTCTGGTCGTTGCTGCATGGCATATGTAAGAATGTCGTGTTGATGAAATGTTTTGATGAAGGCGTGTCTGTTATTGATTAATGGTGGAAATTCTAAAACAGCATCATTGTTAGAGGAAGCATGAAAGAATCTAAGGTCACCTGTTTCTCTATGTCTTAGAATTAAATGATGGGAATATATGATATTGAAGCGGTTTGTCTGACTATTAAAGATCTTATATAGGGTCTCTGTCCAGTCGATAGGGTGCTGTGTCTGTGGGCTAATGTAGTATGTGTAGACAGACATTTGTTTACCACGCTTGTGATGTGTCCTAATACTCTGCCAGTTGTCTCTAAATGTGGGTTGTATAGCTGTGGGTAGGTTGTCTAGTGTTTCTGGTTCAAGTTGTCCAAGTTTCTGTTTTTTTAAGCTGAATATGGGTCTGCAGGTGCTTTCCTTTTGCGTGATGTGGGTGTGTCTGAGCATGTAGTGTCGATGTTTGATGTTGAGGGTGTAGTGTCCATTGATGGGGTAGTGTCCATTGACGATGTCTGTTGATGTGTTTTATGTAGTGATTTAGGTTGTCTTTTCTTTTGTATGAGTTATAACATATGTGGCACTTGTGAGCTGTAGTTTTGTGTACGATGTTAATATGTCGTGTGACATTGTGATGTTCAGTGAAAGCTTTGTCACATGAAGGACACAGAAAGATATTATTCTGATTAGTGACCATAATGATAGACGGAATTGTGGTGATGAGTCAAGTTTCCAGAGATATGGTGATAGTAAGATCTTGTATATCCAAGTTTGTTTTTTTTCCAAATTACAGGTCTTGGTAGTAGATAGTGTTATTCCGAAAATGACTTGGTAATATGAGTCAATAGTTTCCGGTGGCTGATATGGTGATATTAAGATCTTGTGTAGTCGGTTCCAAGCTTTTCCAGTTATTATAGTTCCCGGTATTGGCTTGATAATGTTAGTCAATAGTTTCCGGTGTTGGCTTTAATGATAGTAGGACTTTGTGTGGCTCGAACAGATAACGGCTTGATAGTCAGTGAAAATTAGTTTGTAGGTTCCTATCGTTCCACTCTTTTATAAAACGGCTGTAAGCACTGGACGTCAAACAGCAGTGAAGAATAACAAAAATCATTATAGATATTTCACAAACATGTTATAACAATTACATCATCTAAAGACAATATTTCATATCACATAAAGAAACAGCGAAAGATAAACTGTGACATGTGAGGATCCTGATTATGACGTCACACAACATTTAGTACAATATTTCAGATGTTCACTTTTTTCTCACCCCGTCCTTATGTAGTCACCAGAGGGTGAAGACAAACAACGATATGTTTTGTAATTCTATCCTCTGTGTTATTTTATATTGGATGAACCATAGCTGTACCATACTAATGAACAATGCTGAATACGTACACGATGAACTATACATAGGGGTGAAAATATTTAGTGATGTGCAGATAGTAAGATAAATGGTGAATGCATACCAGTGGTAGACAATTGCGTTCCTTTCCTTGTATGCAGTGGCTTTGAGATTGTACTTCCTTGTACATAATAGCTTAGAGTTTTGTCGGTGTCAGCAACTTTTCAACCTGGTGAAAGCATAAATATTATAGATATAACAAGAAAGTAAAATCAGACACGGATTACTGAAGCAATTTTACAACTAATGGCAACACGAACAAAAATAATCCTGCCTAATATGAAGAAATTCACAGAAAACTCAGAATATTATATAAGAGCCAAAAGAAGCATGGTTCCAGTGCTTAGAAATTGAAAAGCAAAGCAACACTAAAAATACGAAACTAATACACAAAAGAAATCAGGAGCTTACTAGTCAAAGAACATCAGCAGGCTAACTAAAGACAAAAAGATGGGGGGAAAACATAATATAAAAAGATAGGGTTTTACATGTATGGCCAATTTATATGAAAAACCTTGATGATGATGATAACAGAGAAGAACAGAAAATAATAATGAAGGACCAGCAATTTTGAATGTGGATGCTCTTAACCATATGACATCTGGCAATAAACCTGGTTCAGACAGTATCACAACAGAAATGATCTAGAAGAATATGGAATAAAGTTAACAGACTGCTAAATACAGTATATGATACTGGAAATATACTTCATAAATTATTAATTTGTTGCAATCCCAACGAAATCAGGGGCCTTGGAATGTGAGCAATATTGAACAATTAGTATAATTAGTCACGAGGCTTTATCACGCAAAGAACGAGGAAGAAAATACAACCTGAAATAGGAGAAGGGTGTTTGTAGAGGGCAAGGGTACAGTATATGATGTGCATATACCAAGAACATTAAGTGAATTGTCTGCAGAAGTAAACATAGATCTACACCTTTGTTTGACTACACAAAGGTTTTCGATAAAGTGAGGCATGTCGACATGATAAGGATATTGGAAGATCTACAAACTGATGGAAAAGACCTTAGACGTGTAAATGCATATACTGAAAACAAAAAGCTGCCATAAAGCTTGATAATGAAGTAGGCCAATATCAACCTATTAATAGAGGTGTGAGACAGGGATGTGTAATGTCTCCAGATCTGTTTTCCCAGTATAGTTAAAATGTTTTTGCGAAATATAGAAGGTATGGAAGGAATCATCACTGGAATACAATACATCAATAACAGATATTAGGTATGATACAGTAATTTACTGCAGATAACGAGTAGGACCTGCAACATTTAGTAGATGTACACAGTGACCAGCTAGGGTTAGAATTAAACTGTAAGAAGCTAGGAAAGAGGACATAACACAATGTTATGTACAAGTAAATGGGAATATTCTTAAGCAATAGACATAGCAACAGTTATCTTAGAACAGTCATAACATCTGATAGGAAATGTCTTTAAGAGATTAGAATAAGAATCGCAATGGTGAAGGTCACCTTTTGCAAAATGAAAAACACACAGGCCAATAAAGGGATATCACTTGAATCGAGAAAAAGGGTGATGAGGTGCTACCTGTTCTTTTGTATGGATATGAAAAAGGTACAATGAGCAGACACCTGAAAGAATCTGATGGGTGTGGAAATGTGGTTTCTGAGGAAAATGCGAAGAATACCGTGGACAGACAGAAAAACCTAGGAGTACACACTACAAAAAGCATATGGAGATCGTAGACAATTATACATTACTGAACACAGATCAAAGGTTACCACCAAAACAGTGACCACGGACCAGGGCTCTAGATTCCCCTGTGTCAGCCCAATTCACGCTGGTGGCTCAGTCTGAGTCAGCCCATTTTTTTTTTCACTCTGGAGAGACTTTAGTGAGTCGGATAATGGTCAATACTGAATAGCTGAGTACATCAGCATATTTTTAAAGCACATAACTTTTAAGAACTATCAATAGGAAAAATTTGACTTATTGATGTCACACCAAGACGTCACATGCAGTAAAATATTGCATATTTTCATTTTCCGTTCATTTTTATTCTTCTCATCGCTTAAGTCACCCGAGGTTCTTCTCCGTGTCTATAGGTTTTTGCAGATAACAGGTTCGTAATTCTGTTCTTTGTATTATATTGTATAGAGCTGCTTAATATTACTGATGACTAGGAGTATAAATAGTTAGTGACCAACAACGAAAATACAATGAAAATATATAGTGATGAGCAGATAGTGAGAACAATGCTGAATACATACCAGTAATAGACTATTCGTTGCCTTCAGTTCCTTGTACACAATAGGCTCGAGCTTTCACTTCTTGTACGCAGTGGCCTCGAGCTTTTACTTCTTGTACACAATAGCTTTGAGAGTTCTCCTGTGCCAGTAAATGCTTCAATCTGGGGAAAAAGAATAAAGATGCTTACACAAGTTACTGTAAAAAGTACACATAATGAATTTGATCCTTTATGTAGTTTTAGCACAATGTGACATAGACTTTGACTTTCTACTAGATTAGTGCTATACATAGTGACCACAGAAGAATAGAGACAAGCAAAATAGTATTCATATCAAAGGAGACCAACTGCTAGTAACCACGACTCTATGCTCTCATGTGTCAATATAACTTTGGTGAGTAAATGGGACTTACATCATATTTTCAAACACTGTGCAGAAAGAGGACATAGGCGTAGATGGATACACGACCAATACATGTTACACTTAGGGCACACATACCTTTGCTAGTTACAGAGTCGTTGTGCTCCACGTGTCAATGAGGGTTGGTTCAAATCTGTAAAAGGACAAAGACTATTTTTAGTGACCAGAGAAAAAACATACTTTAGTGGAAAACATGTACACAGAGAGAGCAAAAGAGGACGCCAGACATCACACGGGATGCGGTTATTCAGTACCAGCCACCGGGCGACAATTCTCCACACATCGCTTGAGAGTATCGGTAGATGATGAGAATGAGGATGAGGATGGTGATTATCATGATGATTAGCGCCATATATTTATCCGCTTGACAACCATTGCAGAAGAAGAAGATGATCATGACGATAATGATGATGATCATAGACACTCACACAGAAGACTTCTATACATGGTTAATTATTTCTCCGCATGTCACCTGACGGCAAAAAGTGGCAGATGCTAATGATGATGATGATGGTTATGATGATGATGATAATGATGACGGTGACTGATGATGTTGATGATGATACAGTAGAGGTGACAAGTATACACACACCTTTCTGATGCCGCTTGTTTCAAGAGCACGTGGCTTGATAGTTTTGTTCCAAGTGGTTGCTTTTTTAAATAATTTCTCTGTGTGATAAAAGGAAAGAGACACGTTCAGTTTGCCACACAAACAGCCGCAATGGTGATATCATAGAACATATTTTGTGCCTAATTGGGTAATTACTATAGCAACTGAAGAATGATGGTAATGAGCTATGAATAATAAAATAACATAGATTGACAGCACACAAGAAGGTTTAGTAAGAAACTTGACCGCCCTCGCTTACCGACGTAATGGTGACGAAATATGTGATTACAGTACATGACGATCTTTTGGGCCAAGTGCAGAAATTGACGGAACATAGATCAACTGGACGATTCGCTACAGAGATTAAGAGTAGAATATGACATGCAGGCACGGTATTTAAAGGAAAAGTATCTTAGTCAACAGGGGTGTGTCTTGTCACCAGATCTCTTCTAGCTACATAGTGAAGTAATAATGAGAGTGATCAAAGAGATGCCAGGAATACTAATTGGCGGTTATAATATCATATACGCTAAGCAGGCGACAGAGTAATGTTGGCGGATAATTCAACAGACCTACAACAATTGTTGGATATTGTAGTAACAGAGAGTGCAAGGAAATGACACTCCTTGACTATCAAGAAAACAGTAACAGCGGTGATATCAAAGAAAATGGTGACATCAAAATGTGACATAGAAATTGTAGGGAGAATTCTTAACCAAGTGGGTAATGTTACATACCTAGGGGCATTTATAACATCAGATGGAAGATGTACAACAGAGATTAAGAGCAGAATAGGGCAAGCAACAACCGCATTTCAGAAAATGAAGAGTATTTTAGGCAATAAGTCAGTATCACTGAATTTAAGAAAGAGAGTGCTGAATGGCTATTGTAGAAGCTGTTTCGCTGTATGGCAGTGAATCTTGGAATGTAAATGAACAAATTAAGAAGAAATTAGAAGCAACAGAGATATGGTTCCTGAGACGAATGATGCAAATTACTTTCACTACCAGAGAAACTAACAATGATTGTCTGAAAGAAGCTAATGAAACTAGACAGTTTTATACAACAATAAGGAAGAGACAAGCACCTTTCTTCGGTCATGGATGAGAAGAGAGGCATTGGAGAACAGCGTGACAACTGGAAAGAACGAGGGGAAGAGAGACAGAGGCAGACCAAGAGAAATGAAGCTGGATGGATTGAGACTGTGGCTTGAGGAATACCATCAGCAGAGTTCATCCAGAACACCAACGACCGAGATCTGTGGAGAGACATGAACGCATACACCAACTGGAAGGGCTGACAGGGTGGTGATCTTAGTCACTGTCCTTTAATGTAAGAAAGAGAGCGTGTTAAAAGGGTAAATAGAACCAGGTTTAATAGGGTTGCGAGTCCTGAACAATTAGTACACAACCGTAAAAGATACCTGGTAGCCTTGGAGATATGGTTTTGTAGACGAATGTAAATTGCTTGGACTTCTAGCGTACAACGGCGTGAAAGAGGCTAGCTATATATACAGCAATACATAGTTGTCTTTGGGTGATGACAAGAGAGGGGAAGTGAGATACACCGAGTTACGTGCTGTTGGATGGACTGAGTCACATGGCGGAATATCAACAACAACAAAATACGCCACTTTGTGTAGTTTTTGTAGCAGACGAACCGTGTATAATTTGTGCTTTCTATGGAAAACCAGACATGGTGTTTAGCTTGGACATAACTAACAGCGCACTGGTGGTTCTGCACCTGTTTGGGTGTACGCTAGCTGATAACAGTATACCATATTATTCACGGAGTACAGCGAAGCAGGTAAAGATTGTTTGGTCAGTTTATCTGCCCGTCTACGGTAAGGTCACACAGCCCGGGGTGGGTAAGGGGCAGTGAAGGTTTACACTCTTTCGCGAACTATCTGACCTCACCACCGGAAGTTCGTTCAAGCCGGGGAAAAGGCGTGTGCGGGTGCAGTCGATCACTTCACTCTGATACCTTAAACGAATATTAAAATACCGTCTATTTTACTATATGTTTTGCCAATCCGCTGTATAGTTGTTAGCACTATTTTTTATACGGTTGTATTAGCCGTGCACAATGATTATCGCTGTCTGTCTAAAATTCGCTGATGTACTATGATCTGAGTGGGACGCAGGTTGTGACATGTAATGAGAATTTATAACATAAATGTTACTTACGAAGGAGAGAGCGTTTGTACACGTTGTGTCTTCTTGTCTGATTTCACCAACTAATGAGATTATAATTGCTCCGCGCCCTTTTATATATGGTCGGTTTGGTTGAATCACCAGCTAGAATGTGGGCAGTTAAAGCCGGTTAGGTGTTTAGTGTAAAAGGGCTAGATCGTCTGTGTAGAATTATGTCTAGTCAGCGATTCTACCCGTTGTTATCTGTCGCCTACTCCACGGTGTTTTTAAGGTGTTTACGGCTCCACCCCAAAAACAGTTCTGGCCAAGGTCAGTTCACCACCCCAGTCACCAGGTCAGGTCATCCCCGGGTTTTTTCCAAGACGTGTCCAGACACGCTTTCACCAGCAGCTGCACGATGAGTCATCCGTTCACCGTCAGGTCAGGCAGGTACAACTATTCTAAACTTGATGATGTGGTGACCTATCACCTAAAGCTTTTATATAGTCAGATATTGACAGCCCAGATAGAAAGATAGATATAGAGAGAGAGAGAGAGAGAGAGAGAGAGAGAGAGAGAGAGAGAGAGAGAGAGAGAGAGAGAGAGAGAGAGAGAGAGAGAGGGGGGGGGCGGGGGTGTATGCCAGCTGATAACCGTATATTCATATTATACACCGAAGCAGGGAGAAAATTGTTTGGCCAGTGTATCTTCCCGCTTACGGTAAGGTCATACAGCACGGGGAGGGTAGGGGCAGTGAATGTTTACTCTCTCTCGCGAACTATCTGACCTCACCACCGCAAGTTCGTTCAAGCCGGGGAAAAGGCGTGTGCGGGCGCAGTCGATCACGGAGAGAGAGAAAACGAGAGAGAGAAAGAAAGCGAGAGAGATTTGCAGTTAGACAGAATCATGCGCGCGCGTGCACACACACACTTAATGTTTATGCCATTGAGCTGGTAGACCTGTCGGCGCATTTTCTTTGTAGTCAACTGTTTACATGGGATGTCTTACGAATACTAATATAAAGATCAATAGAAAAATCAAAAAGACATATAGTTGTGGATCATAGACTTTGATAAAGATCACAATACTTGTTGGAAGCTTTGATGGGTGGGAATTTTTTTTTTTTTTTAAATGTTTGCTGGAACTAGCAGCTATTGCAAAAAAAAAAAAAAAAAAGAGGACAGTTATGATCAAATAAAGGGATGTATCTTGTCATTCTATAGCGAGGTAATAATGAGATCACCACCGGATTACTAATCGGGGGTTATAATGTACGGTATGTTACGGATAATGCTACACAGCTACAATATGTGTTGTAACAGAGAGAGTTAAGGTGGTTTGAATATCAATAAAGCAAAGGAAATCATTCATCTAATTTCTTCTTAATGTGTTTTTGGAATGTAAATGAATAAATTAATAAGAAATTTGAAGCAAGAGAGATGTGGTTCCTGAGCCGCCTTTTGCGAATTCCTTGGACTGCCAGAGTAACTAACAACGACTGCCTGAAACAGGTTAATGAAAATATAACACTATATTCAACAATAAGAAAGAGACAAACAGCTTTCTTTGGTCATGTAATGAGAAGAGAGGCATTGGAGTGACAACTGGAAAACTAAAGAGAAAGAGAGGCAGACCAAGAGAAAATGATGCTGGATTGATTGAGATGGTGGTATGGAGGAATATCAGCAGCAGAGTTGATCCAGACAACCAAAGACCGGAGAGCCATGAACACCTATGCCAACTGGCAGGGCACTTGATGATGATGATGAAAAGAAAACAGATAGCACCAAGCTGTGAATTAGACGGGACACTCAATCAAGTGGGTAGTTTTAAATACCTAAGGGTAAAACAGTGGATGTGCATAACAGATTAAGAATAGGGCCCTGTATTTTGGACGTGACGTATCTATTGCACGTCAGTTATGGTAGTGAATGTCGATGTTATGTCTATTATTCATTACACAGTGGTGATCAGTTCGATCTATGACTTAGTTTTTTTTTGGGGTACTCAACTGACCTCTTTCTTGGTACACCATACGCATGTGAGAACTGGCTAATCAAGCTCACCAGCGGATAAATAGCTCTAAATATACAAAGAATAGTAACACTGATGCCTACCAAGCACGTCGTAAGAGGCAACTAAGGAGGCTATGGTTCCATCGCCCTGCTACTGAGTGCGTGGCGCGACACTGTGAGCTGTGAATGTCATGTGGAATGCTTTTGCATCTGTCCGCAGTTGTTTGTAGCGTGAACTGCATGTTCGGAACGATGGCGGCCGACTGTTGATGGATTGACTGGTTTGCCTTTTCGGTTCACGAGTGTATTTGTCAGGTGACTCCTGGGAGTCGTCGCTGGAGCTATGGAGTTCGTACTTTGTGTGGCGCTTTTGGTGGGCCGCTCTGCGGAAAGAGACCGAGCCATATGGGATAAACCCTGGTCAATGAAGTCTTTCTGGTGACTGCCGTTTCCATCGACGATGAACTGTATTTTTCGTGGAAGACTTTTGTGTTGGCATTCTGGCGGCAGCATTATGCACAATGTACCTGTGCGGGCTGTTGGCTTGCCGATACTCCTGTCTATTCCATTGTTCACATAGGGCAGTGAGGAGTATTTTGTGTGATATTCACTGGCACAGGAACAGAGCAATATGGGGACGACCCGTTGCCGTGAAGTTGGAACCGTGACTAACTAACTAACTAACTAACTAACTAACTAACTAACTAAGGTTATAGACATGCTTTAAGAATATCTTGGATACAGAAAAGATACAAATCCTTGAATCTTGAAATTGGTTACTATAATCGATAAATCAAAGACACAATTGACATACTTTGCTCACTTGAAATGCTATGAAAGTTTGCAATAACAAGGGATGTATGATATCACACATTATGATTGTCTCTAGGAAGAATTGATATATGCATGGACATGTGAATATTCTTAACACCACACCGTACATAATGGCTTACAAAAGTAGACACCCACGCCTGCTATCTTTGGGTGATATACTCAACGTACGCTTGACAGCGCACTGATAAGTTGATGGCTCTGGTGAACATGTGAGATAGCGAACCAGACGGTCACGCTTATCGCTCTGACATATAAGGAAAACTGATGTAGAGCCGTGTTTGAGGACTGTGACCTGGTTATCAGACACCCCGGCACCATACGATATCTGTTTAGAGTCATTAGCTGTAGACAGTCTTACATACCACACAGCAGATATCCCCTGTTATATGCAGTTGATACGATCTCTTTTGCGGTCAGTTTGTGCCATGGTATTGTTATCAGTTCAGCTTGACTCACCAAGGTTGGGCTATCGTCGTTGTAGTACATTATCACGTAGGTTTCTGTGAAAAGTTCAGAGCAATCATTCGCTCACACCCTCACACCCCCCCCCCCACACACACACACACACACACGTACAACCCAAACCATAAGAGTTAAATATCACCCCTACCCACCCAACTATAAGACCAAGGTGGAGTGAAAATCAGCCGAGGTCAAGGTCATTCCTCCAAATACTACCTGAAACCTACATTGTATACTACTCCCATGCCAGTCGGCAAAGCTGATCCCCCCCCCCCCCTTCCATCCGCGCGCTTTGAACTCAAGCGTAGTCCATCACGTGCTACTACTTCTCTTGCTCTGGACTGATGTTTGCATGTGAATTAGCTTTCCCTATTACCAGTGTCCCTCCTCATCGGGCGAACCATCTTACTTCAGAGGTACTTGTAATTTATGTCCCTAAGCCAAAAATTCACCCGCTACCTCGGTATCAGCACATCAGCACACTGGATGATTAAGAACGAACGTTCTTATCCATTCTACCATGCTGACCCCCAACAAGGCCGATGATGATGACAATGTCATTGCAGTGGAGTTGCCAGACGTACACGACTTTCCTTACAGTGGAGTTGCCAGATTTACATGACTTTCCTTACCGTGTAAGGCTGATCCTATGGAACACACATTTACACCGTTTATCGGAAAGTCACGGAGTCATGATGTGCTCGTACTGCACAACAGTGTTTCCCCTTGACTTCAGCAGGTTTGTCTATGATATAAAATCACTAGATTGTGTCTAAAGTTATGAACCCTGCAAGACAGCAGATTTGTCTATGGTATAAAATCACTAGACTTTGTTGCTAAAGTTATAAACACTACAACACAGCAGGTGGAGAAGTTACAACACTTTTACATGTTGATGGTCATATTACAGAGATTGAAGGTATTTTACCAAGCTAGCTGCCCCTCACAACTAACTGTCCTTCATTCCCAAGCTTCAGCACCAGTAAATGAAGGCATCAGTCAAGAACTGACACAGGTCACATGTTGATACAAGTATGCTGGGCAGAGACCTTGGCGTTTTTGGTCACAAGTTGACTGGAAAATCTTGCGTTTACAGATATGATTATTGATTATTTGGTTGTTTCGGGATTTGAAATTTAAATATTGAGCACAACCCACTACTGGCAACGCCGATCGCATTCCGGCACGAACCTAAGGCCTATCCACGTCATGGAAGCACTATACTCGAGTTTCGCCCTCGTTTGAGCTCGTCAGTAGTGCATATCCCTGACCGGATCCGGAAACAAGCCCCGGATCACGCGTGTGAAGCGGGTGTGTAACCACGCAGCACACACTGGACACGCCAAATTATCACACCGGAATACCACAACGCTACCCATCGTAGGCTATGCTCAAGATTGCCCAATCGCCGCGACTGACGTCCGTCAATCGATGTGGACCCGAACGATCAGGACTTCTCACTGGCAAGGAACACCAGGCCTCCTAAATCCAGTGAGCAACGATAAAATTGATTATTTGGTTGTTTCGGGATTTGAAATTTAAATATTGAGCACAACCCACTACTGGCAACGCCGATCGCATTCCGGCACGAACCTAAGGCCTATCCACGTCAATGGAAGCACTATACTCGAGTTTCGCCCTCGTTTGAGCTCGTCAGTAGTGCATATCCCTGACCGGATCCGGAAACAAGCCCCGGATCACGCGTGTGAAGCGGGTGTGTAACCACGCAGCACACACTGGACACGCCAAATTATCACACCGGAATACCACAACGCTACCCATCGTAGGCTATGCTCAAGATTGCCCAATCGCCGCGACTGACAGTCCGTCAATCGATGTGGACCCGAACGATCAGGACTTCTCACTGGCAAGGAACACCAGGCCTCCTAAATCCAGTGAGCAACGATAAAATTGATTATTTGGTTGTTTCGGGATTTGAAATTTAAATATTGAGCACAACCCACTACTGGCAACGCCGATCGCATTCCGGCACGAACCTAAGGCCTATCCACGTCAATGGAAGCACTATACTCGAGTTTCGCCCTCGTTTGAGCTCGTCAGTAGTGCATATCCCTGACCGGATCCGGAAACAAGCCCCGGATCACGCGTGTGAAGCGGGTGTGTAACCACGCAGCACACACTGGACACGCCAAATTATCACACCGGAATACCACAACGCTACCCATCGTAGGCTATGCTCAAGATTGCCCAATCGCCGCGACTGACATCCGTCAATCGATGTGGACCCGAACGATCAGGACTTCTCACTGGCAAGGAACACCAGGCCTCCTAAATCCAGTGAGCAACGATAAAATTGATTATTTGGTTGTTTCGGGATTTGAAATTTAAATATTGAGCACAACCCACTACTGGCAACGCCGACCGCATTCCGGCACGAACCTAAGGCCTATCCACGTCATGGAAGCACTATACTCGAGTTTCGCCCTCGTTTGAGCTCGTCAGTAGTGCATATCCCTGACCGGATCCGGAAACAAGCCCCGGATCACAAGCCCCGCTTCACACGCGTGAAGGAAACAGCACTGAAAACAGCACCATATGACGGGGTGGGTACCCAATTACTCCAGGCCTCAACAAGTGCGCGACTCTGTCCAGACATGAAATACCTCATCAAGAAAGTAACGAACGCAATCAACCCATCAGAAGCCGGGAAGCTGACGACAAGCAGCCCAAAGTACGAAAGAGAAACTTCAAGCTACACCATAAACACCCCTACATAGCTAAGTTGAAAATTCGAAGGCCGAAAGGGGGTACTTGTACCAAAAAAGCGAAGCAAATTATGGACTACATGCAGCATTTGTCAAATAAGTACACAATAAGCATCATAACTATAATGTTTCTCATTCATATAGTTTTTGACCTGTGGACACATCAAAACTTCAAATGCTACATCTGTCTTATACTCTTTTTACTGTCAATTTAATAAATACATAAAACCAAACATAACACATTTCATTGGTTTCTAGTCCACATTTATTAAGTTAGAGTATTTCACATCTCCATCGTGAATAAAAGAAGCATTAATACTATCATCATTTGCACCATTTTCTTTCTTTATGTGTTTTCTTGTGGTGTTTCAAATTACCAGTATAAGTTAAATCAAGTAACTTCAAACATAACAATCAGATGCAAGCTTTGAAAGATGCATAGATGAAATAAACACCAATACATCAGCCATAAAAATTAAAACTCAGTCTTCTGGAGGATTTACAATAAACAATCTCACTATTGTTCATCATCCTTCCTGTAATCTTAATATATAAAAATCATTGTGTGTATGTATGTATGTATGTATGTATGTATGTATGTATGTCCGTCCTTTATTCGTTCGCGAACGGTCCAACCGATTGAGATGAAATTTTCTACACGTTTTCCTTTCATTCCTGTGCAACCAACTGTGATAGTTTTATCTATCAGCTATCAGCTATTACCTTCCTAAAATTTAATTTTGTAATTACATGACTGAACATAAGAAAATATAAAAATATATAAAAAAAGGGATATAACTTTTAGTACCATTGTTATATCTTAAGTTAAGTCCCCTGGCTATAGATTAAATGAGTTGATTGACGATGAATTAAATGAGATGCTCCCCACCAGGGACTGGGTGCAGCCGGGCCAGGTCAGACAGACAGATAGATAGACAGACTGACAGACAGATAGTCGGGAACGGGAGCCAAGTTTACTTTAGATAGATCTCTTCCAATCATATTTTCTATCTATTCTTCTATTCTATCTATATTTTGTTGTTATGTTCGGGCCGAACATATATACATAGACAGACAGACAGACAGATCGATCGGGAACGGGAGCTTATATGACTACTTATATGAATTAAATGAGATGCTCTCCACCAGGGCCTGGGCGAAGTCGGGCCGGGTCGGACAGACAGACAGACAGATAGTCGGGAACGGGAGCTTATATGACTACTTATATGAATTAAATGATTTGCTCCCCATCAGGGTCTGGGCAAAGCCGGGCCGGGTCAGACAGACAGATAGACAGATAGATAGTCGGGAACGGGAGCTTATATGACTACTTATATGAATTAAATGAGATGCTCCACATCAGGAGCTGGGCGAAGCCGGGCCGGGTCAGACAGACAGACAGACAGACAGACAAGCAGACAGACAGACAGACAGATAGATAGATAGATAGATAGATAGATAGATAGATAGATAGATAGATAGATAGATAGATACATAGATACATAGATACATACATAGACAGATAGATCCCCGCCAGAGCCTGGGCGAAGCCGGGCCGGGCAGCTAGTCATTAATAAATCATCTCAAATGTGGACACTACTCTGTACAACTATTTTATTCAGTATGGCAGATGCTCAAGATTACTCAGATTATCCAATACTGAAAACATACATATTGCGTGTCATTTTATAAGCAATAATGTTTGTCTGTCAAGAAGTGAAAAGAAGCTCTAAAGAAAAAAAAAATAACTATTGCAACATTGGGCTTCATAAAATTTTAAAAATAAATTATTTTCTCAACACATTTAAATACCACTTTTATACATATCATTCAATCAAATCAAAGGCCAAGACAATAGCTGTCATTTTCCAAGATATACGAGTGGGCTTCAAATTAAAACATTAAAAGTATGATAGGAATTACAATAACCATGTCTTGTAACCTGTCAATATTGTTGTTAAGGATGTCAAGAGTGTTAAGCACATGAAATTACAGTGAAGACGAACACAATGATGTCATAGGGACAGTTAAAAGATGGCCATCCTACTTTTGACATGCACCAAAGAGAAGCCGCATTCTGTTATCCGTTTTTTTTGATCAGTGAAGGGGTGAAACCTGTAGAAATTCATCGGCAAATGAAGGTCAAGTATGGTGATGCATGCCTGTCAGTCCATCAAATGTATGAATGGATTAGGAAGTTTCAAAACGGCGTGACTTCTATGAAGAGGTACAGCAGATATTGCATGAGAGGTTACATACACAAGTAAGAAAATGTGTTTCTACAGGAATCCAAGCACTTTATCAACGCTGGAGGACTTGCATTGAATGCAGTGGTGACTACACTGAAAAATTATACTTTTGTTCTTTACTTTTTCGGAATATATTCACAAAAATTAAAAAATTAAAATGTTAGGTTTTCATTTGAAGCCCCCTCATAAAGGTTTGAAAAAGTTGGTGAGTTTCCAGAAAGTAGAGCTGTATCAAAATCTCTACAAGGCACAACCAGAAAAGCCATTATATGTAAGTCACTAAAGTAAAGGACCTTTAAAGATGCCAGGAGGTGTAATGGGTTTATGATGCCAGCCACACATCATTATAGACCAATCAGCACTCGAGGGGAAATGTGGTCAATAGCAAGCTGGCTGCCTTTACTTCCCAAGACATTTCCTGCTACACATTTTTGAAGACAAGGTCAAATTGTTTTTAATGCACTTATGTGTATTCAAATACATGATCGCCATGCCAGCAGGCAAGCATGCTAGTCACTTCACTGCCATGGCTACCAACCACCACAACAAACACCTTATTTTATTGTAAGAGAGCAGCTGTAATAGAAAGCTGATCAAATACAAGTTTGCCAAGAGACATCTGTTACAACAGCCTTGCCGGTTACACTCCAAGAGAACAATGTTTTGAAAACACTGCCAGATGAAACTTAAATATTAGAAGAATATTATCCTGCAACAAATCAATAACACTACAACTTATGTTGTTTGTCATTACTACTTCAAAGAAGAAAGTCCCTAACTATTATCACCACCCCAAAGAATAACAATTTATGATTTATTACACAAGAGCAAACTCAGGAAATTCCATCACCAGTTAAACACAGTTACTAAGTTAACCCAGTGAATTGTGAAATATGATAAACTAAACTATGAGTTTCAATTTTACACCAGAAAATAAAACAAACACAAAGCAAATAAATATTACACTTATTCATGAACAGTTGCCAAAGTACATGTGATAGACTAGAGTGGCAAAATTGTTTTGTGTGGGATTCTAATCAGTTGTGATAGTCATCATTATTTGTAACTGTAGAGGCTTAAATTATGGGCACACCTACACATATGTACACACATAATATGTAGTGTATACACTATACATACATGGCTTACACTGGCTGTTAGGGCAGGGAAGACCGGCCAAGCAAACATAGTTGGCCACCATCGCCTTCACTGAGTTATCTACCAGAGATATTCTGGCACATGCTTTGTGGCTGTTCCTGTTAAGATCACTGTGATAGCCTGTTCACTGTTACACCTCAACATTAGAGACTAACAAGTGTTGAGTAAAGAGGAACACAACAACCATAAACATCACATCCGTGAGAGTAAAGTAAAGGGGAATGCAACATCAAACATCACATCCGTGAAAGTCAAGTCAAGGACCACCTCTCAAGCCATGAGGTGTACTGGGCATATGGCGCTAGACCCATATTCTTAGACCAGTGGTTCTCAACCTTTTTTGGCCAGTGCCCCCCCTTCACCATATTTTCAGAACGTCATTCCCCCCCCCCCCCTTTCCTATCAAAAATTTGGCCTGTGGCACCCCCCCCCCACCGTATTTTCAGAACGTCATCTTCCCCCCCCCCCCCTTCATATTTCCTATCTAAAATCCCCCACCCCTATACAGTATATGTAAAAATGTAAGGTAAATTTAGTAGCACATACTAAAACAAGTCTAGACATCCACATAAAACATGATTTGTGGGTCTACTGACTTTATAAAATGAATTTTAGAAGGATGAGACGTACTTAACTGTAAAGTATGAAGGGAAAAACAATATCAAGTAATCGGTTCTTGTATTAACGCGATCTTAAAATGGTCTTCATTCCCCCCCCCCCCCATGGAAACCCTAAAATTCCCCCCTGGGGGGGGGGGGGAATTCCCCACTGGTTGAGAACCACTGTCTTAGACCAATTGACATATGATGGGTGATATGGCGGATTTGTTAAGGCAGACAGTGATCATTTTGGAGTATTTTAGAGCTCAAATTGGAATTAAAGAGAAACCAAAATTAATATATTTGTAAAATTTAAACACAGAAGCCACAAACAATATGTTGCACAATTTATTGCCTGGCGTGTTTCGCTGCATATTACCAGGCGCATACTGCAGAGTTACATATCATATCCATCCATCATGTGCCATGCCGGTAAGCGTGGACGGTCATGTTCTGCCATCTCACTCGATCACCAGAGTCGTGGATCAGCTCTGTGTTTCTGTCTCGACCATGCCACGAGGCCTAAGCCATCCAGGTATTTGCTTCTAGGTCTTCCTCTTGGTCTGTTCCCTTCGATCTTACCAGTTGTCACCAGGTTCTCCAATTCATTTCTTCTCATAACATGCCCAAAAAATTTTGACTGTCTGCGTCTAATATCTCTAATCAGTTTACGATCTTCATTTGTTTCTTGAAGGACTTGTTCATTGGTCTCTTCTGGCTGTCCATGGTATTCTTTGCATTTTCCTCAGAAACCACATTTCTACAGCCATCAGATGTTTTTCAGCTTGACTGCTCATTGTCCAAGCTTCACATCCATATAAAAGTACAGGTTCTATGTAGCACCTCAACACTCTTTTTCTCGTTTCAATTGACATCTTTTTATTGGTCAGTATGTTTTTCATCTTGCTAAAGGCTACTTTTGCCATGGTGATTCTTGTTCTAATCTCTTCAAGGCATCTCCCATCAGATGTTATTACTGTTCCGAGATAATTGTACCTATTCACTTGTTGAAGAATATTCCCATTTACTTGTATATTACATTAGTGGTATTTCGTTCTTCCTAGTGACGACCATAATCTGTGTCTTCTTACAATTCAATTCTAACCCTAGTTGTTCACTGTGTGTAACAACTGCATCTACTAAATGTTGCAGATCCTGTTCATTGTCTGCAATTAAGACTGTATCATCTGCATATCTAATGTTATTGATGCATCGTCCCCCAATGTTGATTCCTTCCATATCTTCAATATTTCTGAAAATACTTTCACTGTACAGGGAAAACAGATCTGGAGACATTACACATCCCTGTCTCACACCTCTCTTAATAGGCTGATACTTGGCCTACTTTCATTATCAACTCTTATAGCAGCTTGTTGTTTCCAATATATGTTTTTTACAAGTCTAAGGTCTTTTCCAGTCAACTTTGTAGATCTTCAAGCATCCTTATCATGTCGACATGTCTCATTTTATCGAAAGCTTTTGTGTAGTCAATAAAGCAAAGGTGTAGATCTTTGTTTACTTCTATAGATCGTTCGATTACGGTTCTCAGTAATTACACAGCAGTTACTGTACCCTTTCCTTCAACAAACCCACATTGTTCTTCTCCTATTTCAGGTTGTATTTTCCTCCTAATTCTTTGCATGATAATTGCATGATAGATACCTGGTCGAATGCGGCCACCTTTGCCTTTGATGTTTATGAGGGGTTCCAGAGTAGACAGGAAACGATGGCGGCAGCTCTTGATCTCGAGGATGCGTGCAATAGAGTTCGCTATGATATTTTGATGACCGCACTTATGGAGAAGGGGGTCAATCCTGGTTAGTGAACTGGATAGCGGCCGTCCTGCATTCTCGTCAGGTTGCTCTCCGTCTGGGCGCATGGACCTCAGAGCCACACATTTTAACCCCGGGACTGCCACAGGGATCTGCAATCTCACCGGTGCTCTTTAATGTGTACACGAGCAAGATTGCATACCTAGAAGCACCAGGGGTTGGAAGGATTCTAACATTTGCAGATGATATTCTTGCATATGTTCATGCATATATATATATATTCATGCATATTCTTGCAGGTCTCTGTGGCTAAGGGCTTGCGAACGCGGGTTGTGAGCCCGTATACCCGGGTTCGAAACACGGCGGTGCTGGTTTTTTCGAAAAAGGTGTAGGGGCCGGTCGTTCAGAAAGCAATGGCAAACTACTGAATGTAACACTTGCCTAGTACATCAACTGCAGCTGAAAATGCTGGTGTTGACTGCAACGTCCCGTAAGGGATACGCAACAAAATTTATTTATTTTATTCTTGCATACAGGCAGGGGAGAAATAGGGATCAAACAGCCCAGGAGCTACAGGTGACAGTAGACAAAGTGATTGACTGGTGCACTGAAATGAGTGCTGTCATCAACCCGGAAAAGGCGGCGGTGTTGTGGTGCTCTCTGGACAACAGGATTGTGAGAGATGATGCCCCAAGCCTCACGATAGATGGTAGAAGCGTCAACAGAGAGAACAAACTGAAGTATCTGGGAATCACATTTGACAGGAGTCTGTCCTTCAAGGACCATGTGGAGACGGTTGTGACAAGATCTCAAAAGGGACTCAATGCACTTAAAATTATGGCTGCAATGGACACAGAGCAGAGAATGCTCTTCACACTATACCAGCACTTGATCCTCTCAGTGATTGATTATGGACTAGGACTGCTCACTGTCTCAAAGAGTCAGCTGGTGAAATTAGAGCGCATACAGAATGAAGCTATGCGGGTCATTCTGGGATGCACCAGAGACACTCCAGTAGTGTGTATGCGTTACATCCTTGGTCTGCCTACTGTTGCTGGTAGGCACAAGGTGATGCAAGCGAAGGCATACCTCAGAGTAGCTGCAGACACAGATCACCCGTTGCATGAGGCGCTGGACGTAGTTAAGGGTCAGAGACTGATAAGAGGGAAATCATGGATGGCTCAGGCGGAGGATACGATCAGACAGGTGTGCCCCTTGGAGAACATTAGGCGAGGAGAGGAGTGGGTCAGAGTGCCAGCCGTGCAGTCAGACTTGTGCAGAGTTATAATCACATTGAGCCGGGAGTGCAGGGAGTGGCCAGCAGGGGCCACGGAAGTGGAAATTCAGCAATTAATTCAGGAAAATTCTCGCCCGGGTGATGTGATTATCTACACGGATGGGTCGGTGTTGAGAGGTAGGAGAAGTGCTTGGGGGTTCTTGGCAAAAACTAATGGTCGGCGTTTGGTGCAGGAGAGCCTGGCGTATGATGACACTACATCTAGCTTAAGAATGGAGGTGGAGGCGGTCAGTGCAGCTTTCCGCTGGATAGAAAACACGATACATACACATATTGTGATTGTAACTGACTCAGAAAGCATGCTGAGAAGGGTGAGAACAGGCAAGCTTCGTGCAGAGTGGCTTGCTTCGCTTCGGAGGTCACGGGTAGCAAGCATCACCTGGATCTTTTCTCCTGGGCATGCCGGTGTGCTGGGGAATGAACAGGCGGACAGATTGGCTGGCTCGGCAGAACTTGGTGGAGTATTGATGCATGACAAGGCAGATGTGGTTGCGGCCTTGTGGGAGCACGTGTACACCTCGGAGGAGCAAATGGATCACCATAGTCTGGTTAGAATGAGGCAGCGAGGAGTGACGAGGGGATCTGGCCGACGCTCGACGCTCAGAGGAAAGGCGAGACGGACATATAATCAGATTGCTACTGGAACTATTAGTGTTGGAACTCTTCGCTGGTTGCTGAGGATGGGGACGGAGCGCTTATGGGAATGTCCCGAATGCTGTGATGTCGGTTCCTAGATCAATCAATCAATCAATCAATCAATCTTAGCAAAATCTTCGTGATGTGACTCATTATACTAATTGTTTGATGTTGATCACATTCCAAGGTTCCGGATTTCTTTGGGATTGCAATAAATACAGAGTTACATAATTCATGAGGTATATTTCCAGTATCATATATTGTATTAAGCAGACTGATAACTTTATCTATTCCATATTCTTCTAAAGCATTAATCATTTCTGTTGTGACGCTGTCTGAACCGGGGGTCTTGCCAGATTTCATATGGTTAAGAGCATTCTGAACCTCCATCTTCAAAATTGCTGGTCCTTCATTATTATTTTGAACATCGTAGTGTTCGTCTCTGTTGTCGTCATAAAGGTTTTTCATGTAATCTGACCATACATGTAAGATCTGATCTTTTTCTATTATGACTCTTCCATCTTTTGTCTTTATGCAGCCTGCTGATGTATGTGTTCTTTGATTAGTAAGCTCCTGGATTCTTTTTGTGCATTAGTTTCGCATTTTAATTTTGTGTTGTTTTTCAATTTTTCCGCAATTTTTCTCAAGCCATGTTTCTTTTGCCTCCCTACATAAGGTTCTGACTTCTGTGAATTTCTTCATATTTGGCAGGATTATTTTTGTTCTGTCTTCTTGTTTCCATTAGTTGTAAAATTTCTTCATATCATATGAAGTGATTAAATTAATTATACTAGGGGTGATATACTTAAACCAGTCACTGGTGTTGTTTGAATGTGCAGCATCAGTTTTCCCCTATGGTAATTGCAAATTTAAAATGTGTCTTTTTCTTTTTATAAAACTGGCTGGAACTGCCATATTGCTATTGTCTTGATGTATTTGAGCAATCATTTATTGTTCACCAAATACAATATAGAAAACCCCTTCTTTCTGCTAACTTTATGAAGGCTATTAAATACATTTCTCAAAATAGGGCCCAGCTTTTTATGTCGTATTGACTGCACAAGGATTTCTGAAGACTGATTAACTCTCTTTTCCACCCATACTGGTATATATATGTTTGGTTACTCGCTACACTATCTTTCCATTATATGTATCTAAGTTGCTTGGCACTCACACTGGAATGCAGTTAGATTTGGTGTACAGAGACAATATTTCTTTCACAGATGGAGTAGTATCCAGGTGGTTTTATATTTGATCATTTGTTCAGCAGCGAAGAATGTTTGCTTTACGATGTTTTACGTCAATAATGGATAATTTCATTGGTGTCCACTCGTAGGGTTAGTTGAGCAAACACTTGCAGTCTGAGGACCATTGATTCTGTGGGAGTAGGTTTGGGTGGCTGGTAATGACGCTTGATGAAGTCACCTAGACATACATTAGGTTGCATATTATGTTTAAGAGTTTCATGTTCTTCATATAGTGTATCATAGTAGCAAATTATTCTAGCTCGATTAAACAGGGTCCGTACCAGGCCATGCTTATACTGAATAGATGCAAAGCTATTTAAATTCAGGTATTGGCCCATCCATGTTCCCTTTCAATATACAGATCTTGGGATGATGCCATCCTGTCGATGACGAATTAATACTTCTAAGAATGATAAGGTGTCATTATGTTCATAGTCATCAGACGAAATGTTCTTGTGGGCTTGGTTGTGCTTGGATGGTAGAGTGGAATGATTCAGCCTGTTGTCTGGTCTCTGGGATGAATAATATATCACCCACATACCAGGGGTATAGAACTAA
>JACEFZ010028469.1:0-27500 GCA_014155875.1 Cepaea nemoralis
AGTTAGTTAGTTAGTCGACAGATCATCCTCGTTGCACATCGGACCATTCAGTCCATAAGTGCTCGGATCCCCTCCTCAGCAAATCCCGCAGCGTGTAGCGGCTAACGACGCCAGTTCTGTGTTGGTTTATCAATCTTCTTTGGCTTCCTGCGTAGTGTTCTTGTTTGGCCACCCCTCTTTTAATTTGCCTGCTCTCGCAGTCTGGCCATTGTTGTAGATTCACAGTCATCACTTGGTTCTTGCAAAAGTCTCACTTCTCGTAGAGCATTCAGAATGTCAGCCTGGTCCATGCCGCGTCCGCCCTCCACAGTAGCCTCACCTGCGAGCTTGTCAGCCCGCTCATTTCCTTGTACTCCCGCATGACCTGGCACGAAGATGAAACTAATCTTTGCCAGCCGAGACCGCTCCAGAGGCAGCAACCATTCTCTTCGGATCGACCCCTCCTCTATCCTCTTGATCATGTTCATTGAGTCGCTAAGGAAACAAGCCCTAGTGAATGTCTGTGTCTCGAGCCATGTTATTGCTTTACTTTATCGCTGATGAAGACAGGTATGTTTGACAGTGACATAAGCCTGGGTCATTGACATTGAGTCGAGTGACCGGGCATGAGGAAGAATGGAGATGAGAGTGGGAGACAGTAAAGTGACTGACCTGGCTACGAGGAAAACAATCAACCCTCAGAAATAATGGGGCGGATATGAGTGGAAATCCCCAGGGGGGGGGGGATGGGTCGAAAGAGAGTTGTGTGTTGTGTGAAGTGAGGAGACTGAAAAGTCAGTGAGAGAAGAGACCGACTGCGGGTCGGGTCGTTTAAGAGAGAGCTCCGTGTTGTGTTGTTCTTCTAGTTGTGAAGACAGGCCTGAACCCAGAGTGGGTTCTGTATTGAGTGTGGGCCTAAACCCAGAGTGGGTTCTATAGTTGAGCAGTGGCTCCAACCCAATGTGTGGGTTGTATTGTGGGAGATCCCGCCGTGGATTGTAGCTGGATTACCTGTCTTGTGGATTGAGATTAGAAGCAGGCCGTGAGAAGGCCAGTGATGTGTGCTGGTTAAATTGTGAGGAGGATAGTTACTATTCTATGGATTACATTGTTTCTGGATGTATAATCATGTTCCGTTTGTCCGTCTTATTTCTGTAATAAAGGATTATGTGCGCCAACGGAATCTTGTTTAATGCCTGGTGAATATGCACTGCGGGGGTGAGTTACATTGCAAGACAGATATCTCCATTGACACACCATGAGTATCGTTACCTAGACAACGACCATCACACAATAATATCATGAGCATATCATCGTAAGAACTTCGTGATATTATCATCAATGAGACGTGTGACATCTGTGTGACATCTGGGCGCTCGTCACTTAGTAAGGAGTATCTGAGGGCTACGTCCGATTAAGAACATTATAGACAGTGTTGTCATTCTGAGATGTTTGTGGGCTCTTCGCGGAGAGAGGGTGGACAGCGGAGTGTGTCCACCGTATAAACACTGAGTTTGTCTCCGTGCGGGAACTGGCTACAGCAGTTCACGTCAAGCCCACTACAGGTGAATTGGAACCAACCATATCGCTAAAGCGAGTGGGGGTGTCAAAAAACAGCGGCAGCACAAAAGTCGGTGATAAAGACACGCCATACAGACTAACCGGGAGAGTCCATTACGGTGACAGGTAAATTTGATACCAGGCAGGAGGACTGAAACCAGCAGAATCCAGAGTGGCGAGGGCAGCGTGTGTGTGTGTAGAACATCCGCTGTCGGTGATAATGACAGGATTGGGAACCAAAGATAATTGACAGGTGTGTGTGTGCTGGAGGCAAGCGCACTGTGTTGTTGCAAGTTGACTGGTCAAGATTAATTCGACGCAGTAAATAGGACGGGTGGGTACACCAGCGTCCAGGTACTGGGGAAGTACATGTTTGGAAAACAGAGAAAAATTGGCAGTCGCTGATTTGACGGACAGTTGACTGAAGGGGATAGTAACGGTACCCCTACCGCAGCCGGGTGGGGCTGTCAAGTTTGTGTGAAAACTGTTTTACGGAGGAATTTTTCACTGAGAGTGATAAAGAGAAATTAGGTTGACCTTGGAAGGCAAGGCTGTTTAACAGTAAGCAGTTACTGAGAAAATTTCCACGGAGTCAAAAGAGCAGCCGTGCGGGGGCAGAAGTGGAAAGTGTTTGTGTATGACGGGAAAAGTGTCCGGTCAGTTTACAGTGTGTATTAGTGTGACAAAGAGTACTCAGGTACTGACTTGAGGTGTCCGGCAAGGTCAAGGCCGTGGACAGTGGAAAGTTACTGAGATGTTCCATAGTGGAACTGGATAAACAAGCTGTTTTTGTGTGAAACAAGACTTTATGTTCGGCTTTGTTAAAAGCCCTTTGTGTTCATTACCTTATAATCAGCAAACATTTTGTCAACGATTGATGACGTGGCATCTCCGCGAACATAGTTGCATACAGTTGCCAAAAAGAACTGACTGTACAGAGTGAAAGCGTTGAACATTTATTGCCATTATTTTGGTCTTTTCTTTTGGTGAATCTATAACATATATGATACAGCAAAGCGCCATCTCCGCAACGAGAGTAACAACATATCGAAAGAACACTTTGGATAATTATTATTACCGTCAACGTTTCCGACAGTTGGAACTTTTGATCACCACGTGAATTCAGGAACCACTCAACAAAACAACAAGTCGCTTTGAAATCTAGCGTCGTAATCATTTCGGAGAATGTAACACAGACATTTCCAGCATATTGTGAAAAACTATTAACAGCAAAATAAGAACTTTTGACGACGGATTTATGGGCACATGTTTGTCGGCCAACGAGTTGGACATTCTGTTTGCTGCTCATTGTCTTATAAATATTGTTTTCGGTTGTTAAGCTGTTACTTGTATGTGGTCCAGTGTTTGTCAAGAGTAGGAGATTTTTGGGGTGTTTCTCGAGAGTCGGGATACAGCACACAAATATATATTCTTTCTGGTGCTTACGATATTTTTGTAAGAAAAACGTTAATGAGTTGACGTATCGTGCAGGGGCATTGAAATAGTCTTAACCAATATCTAGAGCCGAGTTGTCTGACGTCAGATTTGTGTATATGTTGATGCTATAAATTGTTTTTGTTTCTCTTTCTTTTCGTTATATTTACATATAATATTTGTTGTGTTCGGATATATGTTTTTATTGTGATCTTTCGTCATTTCTGCTGTCTAGTGGTCTTGGTCAATTTATATTTATATTTTACGCGCACTGTGGGTGTCTCTACACAAGCTTGTGGTTGTTACTGTGGTTTATTTTCTGTGTGATCATCGTCTCCGTGTACTCAGCTTGGGAAGTCTAGCGTTGGATAGTCATCACTTAGTGTTATCATCCATTTGTTTGTATATGTATTTATATGTATGTTTAACAATATTTCCAGGGACTTTATGAACTTGTGGTCATAGATATATATATAAGGGAGTATAGGTGATACTTCCCCCCTCACTACCTAGTAGCTTATAGAGTGACTGGGTGAGTACAGAGTGATATTGTAGCACTACGGATTTATGTACACAGGGAGTGTGGGTGTACTTAGGAAGTGACACAAAGACTAACAGCAGAGTCTGTACATTTATAGTTGGCTGATTCACAGCAACGTGTCCACAAGTACAAGATGCCTACTTTAATGGATTATATTGAAGCAGGTGAAAGAATAGGCCTGAAAGGTAAAGAGTTACAGGAGTATGCAGAAGCGAAAGAACAAAAGCAGACGGAAAGAGAGGAGAGGCATAATGAACGCGAGCAAAGCGTCCTACAGGAAGAGAAAGAGACGCAAGTAAAACTAGCTGAAATGGAAAACAAGCGTCTACAGGAAGAATAGTTAGCTGAGAGAGAACAAAGACAGGCTGAAATGGAAGCCAAGCGTCTACAGGAAGAGAGAGAGACACACATGAGAATGGAAATTGAGAAAGAGAAGATTAAGATGGAAGCGGAAATTGCTATTAAAAAGTTAGAATTTGCATCGAAGGGTCAAAGTGAGGAAAGTAGAAAACCGTCGCAGTCGTCACAGAGATTAAAACTGCCATATTTTACGGACCGGGATTGCCTTGAAGGCCTATCTTCGAGATTCGAAGCATCATGTGAAAGGTATTAGGCATTCCCAGAAAGGCGAGTACGCAATTAGACTGGGCGAGTATTCTTAACGGGTAAGGCCCTAGAAACAATGTTTCAATTTACCTGTAGAAGAAAGGAACAACTACACTATCTTACGTCAACGTTTGCTGACAAAGTTCCAACTAACTGAGCATGGATATAGAACAAAGTTTAGACAGTTAGGGCCAGAGACAAATCAAGATTTCACAGATTTGTTAACACAGTAAAGAATACATTTAATAAGTGGATGGAGCTTGCAGAAGTAGGGAAAGATTTTAATAAATTAGTAGATCTAATGTTAAGAGACAAGGTGGTATCTGCATGCAATTCTAATTTAGTAGCGTTCTTTGAGGAACGGAAGCCAAAGGACATAGACACAATGTCTCAGTTAGGGCAAAACTACATGACTGCACATCCTAACGTATCTATTGGGAAACTAATGAGTGAGGAAATAGTCTGTGCAGCGTACACTAAACAGGACCAGAATCCAGTCATCAGACCAAGGGCGAAAAGTGTGGATTCAGCACAGAAAGGTGAGCAACAAGAACTTCAAGATAATGGTTTCCGAGGAAACAATGTTGGTAGAGTAGGACGGTACCCATATAGAAGAGGGAACTTCCAGAGACGTCCAAATTATGCCGGATGTTGGAATTGTGGGAGCTGGAGACACAAGGCAGCAGAGTGTGATGCACAACCATCAGATGGACCAACGAACAACACTAAAAGGGAGATGACTTGTTTCAAATGTGGAAAGAAGGGGCATATCAGCCATCAATGTAGGATGAGAGAAACAGAGCACTCAAATGCAGCGCAAGTAATTGAGACGCTGAACAATGAAGATTGTAGTGGGTGCAAACCTCTTTTTGAAAAAGACAGTCAGCCAGTCCTAATATGTGGTCATACAGTAAAAGCAGGATCAGCAGTGCATGAAGGAGGAAGTCTGAAGCTGCATCAGGGATTTGTCAATGATAGACCAGCGTTAACAATTAGGGATTCCGGATGTACGTCTATCGGAGTGAGGAGAAGTTTAATAGATCCCTCGGATTATACAGGGAAAAAGATTAGATGCATAACATTCAACGGCACAGTAGAGTTCTACCCAGTAGCCATAATAACAGTAAAAACACCATATATCACTGGAAGAGTGACAGCGTGTGTTTGGACTCACCAGTGGCTGATTTGATCATAGGAAATGTTATAGGAGTTAAAGATTGTACAGAAGAGGAAGTAGTTTATTGGGACCGAAAATATAGTGTAAGCAGTAATGAGGTAGTTACCACAAGAGAACCTAAATTAGGAGAGTATAGCTGAGGTAGAAGAGGCACTTGAAGTAGACACAGGAACTCAGGACAAGGATAGTACAGCTGAGCAGATGAGAATGGATCCCAATATAGTGCTAGTGAATCCCAGAGACAAGATACTACTCTGAACAAATGTTCCCAAGGGTGTAGGAGAGTAGAACATAGGCAGTCAAAGAAAGGTAGATGGTGCTTCGAGAGGAAGAACAATGTTCTCACTCGCAGGTTTTCAGATAGCAGAACTGCACGTGGGCAAGGAGCAGTACCTTTAGCACATAGAGACCGATATACTAGAACAGCTCAGGATAGTGCATGTGCAGGGCACATAGGCAAAAGGCGTATGCAGCAGAAAGCAAGGTGCCAGGTATATGGGCCAAGATTGAATAAAGAGCTCAGACTAAACAGAGACTCAAGTGTAACGGTGCAATATGCAGATAGGAAAGTTGAGTCAGGTCAAAAGAGTTTTCGCGACATTACTGACCCAGGGCTAGGGATAGCAAACAGATGTTGTAATTGTAGAGGTACCATGAGTCATGGGTACATGAAAGGTAGACACAGCATCGACAGGAATCAGAGGAGGGTTAATGCAAGAACAGAACCACCTGATATAGGGTCGGTACACAAATAGTAATTGTGTGGTCGTGAAGTAGTAAGAGACCTGTGGGTACATAAGTATAATGCTTTTCTATGATGTATTATTATTATTATGTGATGTATTAGTTCATGCATTGATACACAAGATAGATGGTTGTATTTATGTGTGATGAATATAGGAGTGTAATATGAGCATTTGATGTATTATGTAGTGTGGTAGCTAGAGTAAGGTGCAGCCATACTTAGGGCTACCCAGGCTATATGTCTGGGTCACATGTTTAGTAAGTTTTAGTCTCCCAATATTTGAAAACGAAGTTTTCTTTTAAGAGGGGGGTGATGACATAAGCCTGGGTCATTGACATTGAGTTGAGTGACCGGGCATGAGGAAGAATGGAGATGAGAGTGGGAGACAGTAAAGTGACTGACCTGGCTACGAGGAAAACAATCAACCCTCAGAAATAATGGGGCGGATATGAGTGGAAATCCCCAGGGGGGGGGGGGGATGGGTGGAAAGAGAGTTGTGTGTTGTGTGAAGTGAGGAGACTGAAAAGTCAGTGAGAGAAGAGACCGACTGCGGGTCGGGTCGTTTAAGAGAGAGCTCCGTGTTGTGTTGTTCTTCTAGTTGTGAAGACAGGCCTGAACCCAGAGTGGGTTCTGTATTGAGTGTAGGGCCTAACCCAGAGTGGGTTCTATAGTTGAGCAGTGGCTCCAACCCAATGTGTGGGTTGTATTGTGGGAGATCCAGCCGTGGATTGTAGCTGGATTACCTGTCTTGTGGATTGAGATTAGAAGCAGGCCGTGAGAAGGCATTGATGTGTGCTGGTTAAATTGTGAGGAGGATATTTATATTCTATGGATTACATTTGTTTCTGGATGTATAACATGTTCCGTTTGTCCGTCTTATTTCTGTAATAAAGGATTATGTGCGCCAACGGAATCTTGTTTAATGCCTGGTGAATATGCACTGCGGGGGTGAGTTACATTGCAAGACAGATATCTCCATTGACACACCATGAGTATCGTTACCTAGACAACGACCATCACACAATAATATCATGAGCATATCATCGTAAGAACTTCGTGATATTATCAACAAGGAGACGTGTGACAGACAGGTATCACAATTCTCGCGATATGCTGTTGCAACCTACAAATTCATTGACACAAAACAATTCAACTGTTCATCATCATCACCTTCCACTTTTGCCGTCAAGCGTCGTGGGGAGGAATAGCTGAGGACGCTCCAGTGCCCGTTGGGTGACACTGGTCAGTCCATGTGATTGTACAATGTCGTTGATGTTGTCAAACCATTTTCTTCTCAGGCGTCCTCTTGCTCTCGTAGATCTTCTTTGATGCGGGGGGCTGAGTGGTCTCGAGGTATGGTTTCCGCCTCGAGTGCTGGAGGTCTCGGGTTCAGGCCCCGGTGAGGACTGGGATTTATTTTAAAAATCCACCTGGACTTCCAGTAATAAAATTTCCCCTGGTCTCTGGGTAGTGAGATCGGACGCCCGTGTGTATTGTTGCGCACGTAAAAAATCCCTTGGTAGTTGGAAATCGAAAAAGAGTAGCCTAACGGCGCTGCCCGGGCAAAATTTCGAGTTAAAATCTACCCAAGTATTCCAGGATCCTCGCCGATGCAACGGAGTTCGTGCATTGAGCTGAGTTTCTCCAGACTCAGGTTTGAGTTAGGAGGAAAACGGAGCACTTATGGGTTAAACCAGTGTTTCCCAACGTGGGGCACACGCCCCACAAGAGGGCAATTCGATTGGTAAGGGGGGCAATTCGAAATTGGAAGAAATCGGCTGGATATAACAAAACGGGGAGACTTGAGACTGGAGTTAACTAAATTGGAACCTGACATAAAATCTCTTTGTAGCAAGCATCAAGCGCAAGGATCTCACTAAATTTAAATAATAAATAATTACTAATAGTTAAAATAATATAGAAAAATCTTTCATTAAAATTATTTTGTACTTGAATTTCAGTTCTCCATTATATGTTTTGAAAATTTACTTACTGTGTTTGCTCAATAATTTCCTATTGATGTCTTCCTAACACATATCATTCAAGTTTCTTTAGTGAACATTTCAATTTTCGAATATTAAAAAATAATGTATATGTTAGGTTGCATAAGCATTTTAGAAAGGCTTAGGTGGGGCAAAGCACAAAAAAGGTTGGGAAACACTGGGTTAAACCGTGTGCCGTGATGTTGATCCAACGACTAAGACTAAGACTAAGACTTCTTTGATGTAGCGCCTGTGCTGGTAGTTGGTGGTGTTGCATTCTAACTAGATACGAGATGACTGAACTATTTGATCTTCTGCCAGTCGATATATGTGGCACAAGAAGTTTATCACACTTTCTGTCTGATATCAGCATTTCTTATTCGGTTTCGGATAGTTAAACTAGCAGCTCTCTTCAATCATCTTATCTCACAGGTGTTGATTTTGCGCAAGTGTGATTTTGGATAATGTAAAAAAAAAATGTTTTGCATATCCTTTACAGGACATCGCTGTCAACATCAGCATCTTTCAGCTGTATGTTGATTTCTTGGCAAGAAATCTTCTTACGCTCAGTAGTTTGCCATTGCTTTCTGAGCGGCCGGCTCAGTTATCCCGCAAGTCACCAGCGGGGGTCGAACCGCTCCCAGCTCTCGCCCTGCTACGAGACTCTGCGTGATAAACGGGATTACGGAGAAAGTGTTGAAACCCCTCGGCCAGAGAGATCAGCTTGGATAATGTAGTCACCTTTTATTCTTTTGCGTAAAGGAAGATAAGTCCTGTTTACTGTTGAATTGTTTTTGAAAGGGATTCATGAGAGGTCATCATCGTTATCATCATCACCACATCATCATCATCATCATCATCATCATCATCATCATCATCATCATTGTCCTGTTATTTCCCGAGAGGAGACTGGACTCAACAAGCACATCTTTAAACTTATTATCTGTTGGGATTATTGACTGACTTTTGTCTACACTCCTCTCTTCTGTCTTCCCTTCCATATATCTATTTCTTTCACTCTCTCTATTATTCCCTCAACACATACTCCGACAACAGTTCCTTTCAACGATAAGATAAAAGATTTATTAATAAAAAAATATGTCTGGTGTATGTATGGATATTGTCTATGTAGTTGGTATGTTCTTCTAGTGTGGTTGCCAGATTATGAACTCTGAATGTCTATCAGCGTTGTTGCTTCTCGCCCTTTCATTCTTCAAGATCACAGGACAGCACATCAAACAGGACAGAGCTCACCCGGATGATCCGTATGCTTGCATCTAATGGTAAATCCGTGATTGTTTGAAACAAAAAACTGTTCACCACAGAGTCAAGGTACCGTAATAAAAGTCCCGTAAGTTTATGAATGCTCCTGAATCTGTTTCATGACGGTAAGTATCCAACATCGAAAAACCACCACATCGCCACAGTTCTTCCTATAGTCTTTTATTACTATTACTGTTTGGCTTGTCTCTTATTTCTTCTTTATTCTTACAATACGTATGTAGTTGTAAGTATCCCTGCTTGCCACAGTTTAACATCCTTTCCTTTTAAGGGTTTTGTGGTATATTCGTTTGAGCATACAGTGTTCTGTATTTGATTTAACTTATTTCTTTCTTCATCGTAAATATGTTCATATTCTGTTTGGTTCCATGTAAGTACTTTATTTGTTCAAGGGTATTCCTCTTCATCTCTTCTCTGCTTTCACTAGGAGAGTGGAACCTTATTTAGGCATCTATGTTCCTGGAATCGAAATAACACTTAGCGAATAACACACTATTATCCCCTCTTTCCATCATTAGGGACGTGTATTTCTATTCCCACTCAAGAACATATCTCCTTCAGGTCAGTTTGGAACACACACTAAACTTACACAAGAATTGACCCTCTTTATATCGGTCATTTTTGCCGCATAGTCCTTGACATTGCTGGACACCTCACATCCAGACTGCATTATCATTGTTAGTGGAAAATTACAGCTCTGAACCGTTTCATATCCATACTGCAATATGCTGTCCAATAATCTCTCTGCTTTAGTCGCAAACCAATTTTTCCACTCGACCGTTTCCCTGTGCGGTTAGCCGGCCCCTTCTGTGTCTTGACCTATAAACACCTGCGCCTTGTCACTCCTTTGTCCGTTACCCCCACTGCTTCACTTGTTAACCCTTCCTCCACCTGGTCAGTCGGTGTATACAGTCGTCCATCTGGGAATCGTTAACTCTCAGTATTCCACGACATAGGCCGCCTCTTAAGAGATTAGACCGCGTCAAATCTTTCTCACTGTAGGTTTGATTCCCATGATCCACAACCCTAGTCTTCTTCCTCCGGAGCTGGATGTCTGAATAAGAAATCTGCTCATACATTCTCCTTACCAAGGATGTATTCCACTGTGAAGTCCAGTTGCAGCAACAACGTCCATCACATCCACCGTGCGTTGAGCTTCTGCGAAGTAGCTATTAACATCACGTGTTGATGATATGATTGGATCCTCACATGGCTCATCTCATTATCCAGTAGGCGCTCTAATTGACACCCTACTATACTACTCATCGACTGAAACTAGTGTTGGCTCCTCGCTCCTGTACGTCCGGTCGACCTACTTTCGACTTGCGTCAGCGACGGCTCACAATACAGACGGATTGTCCCATCCTGATTGTAACACTGCTTCCATGTCCTCTTGGTTTCCCCCGGCTTTGCCTCTGGGGATGTTCCACCTCGTCCTCGATGGACCGAGTCGTCTTTCCCAAATCTCCTGGACTTTTGCTTCCAGGACCATCTTGGGCGATATTGTATCTGGTCAGCCAATCTTTGGTTGGAGTCCTGGGTAATTCTCGCTTTTCCCGACGTTACCCACCCCTTCTGAACTTGGTTACCGGTGAAACTTTCACTCTTGTCCTTTCTCTGACTTGTGATTTCCCTCCTCCTGTCGTTGGGTAAATCTGACCTATCACGTACTGTCCCATAGGCCCTCCTATGTTGTACTGGCGATCTCTGGTCTTCGTCTGGACTGGTAACCTTTGTCCCAATGGCTGCCATCACCATAAAGTGCGAAGCTTTGCTCCCGGATCTCTCTTCATATTTCCTAATGAGATGTCTAGGGAGATTTTTCTTCTCTTCCCCGATCCGTATTTTGTAGATGTTCTTGGACACCACCTTTTCCACAGGATAAGGTCCTTTCCATCCTACTTGGAGTATATTGGTCTCTGCTGGACTCCACACTTCCACTTTGTCTTCCACTTTAAGAGCTAGTTTCCTCTTAATTCGCTTGTTGGGTGGTGCTTTCTGGCACTCCGAACAAGACTTCACCCACCGGCGTACATCTCCGGTCATTCCTGGCCAGCAATAATGGCCGGATATTTGCTGCAAGGTCTCTCTGACACCCATATGTCGATTCTCGCCTATGATGTGTCCACTCTGAAGAATGTGAGGACGGTGGGTCTCTGGAACCACCCACTGCTCGTGCAGGTTATCTCCCCTCCCAGCTCTCCGATAGAGTAGTTGATTCTTCAGAAAGTACTGTCCCCGTTCTGGTGGCTCAGCACTTCTTTGCAGCTTCCTGTAGCAAGGATGCAACGTAGTATCCTTCCTCTGGGCAGTATGCAATTCTCCTATCCCTGAGTTGTCGCATAGTGTCTCTGCCTCTTTTTCCTTCCCTTGAGATCCACTGACTACTGTTCCCTTTTGGGCTTGGCTGTTTGGGCATCCCCAAAAAGACATATTTCGTGCCAATGATCATTGGAAATAAGGAGTCAGATAATACAGCAGCTGGAATAATGCCCGTGACGTACCTGGATTTAATCTCCACCTTGGCGATTGGCAGCGTCATGGTAACAGCACTCCTCATTGCCGGCTGTATCTCTATGGTCTCCCCTGTAAATTGGTCTGGGCTTACCAAGCTGGCGTCCACCACCGCTTCCCCATCCAAACCGGTATCGTAGAGACAAAGCAACCTGCTGGCCATTGACTTCAATAAGTTCAACCACAGGTGGTCTCTCTTGGTCCTGAGTGTCTTTCATCTCCTTGACCGTTTCCTTGCCTTCCTCTTTTGATTCCTCGAGGTTGGTTATGCAATTGGCGTGTTTGGCCTTGCATCTGCAGTCCACAGTATTATGTGTTATCGACTGGCAGTGATGTGCACCCTGTTCCCTTCCTAGGTTTCCGTGTGTCCTTTTTGTTCCTTTCTCCTTCGCCGACCTCAGCCTTGTCTGTGATCACCGATGTAGGAATCACTTTGCATGCTGCGAAGTAAGAACTTTTAGGTTTCGATCTGCAGTCTTTGGTGTTAGTGAGAGGCCGCCTTGCAAAATGAACACCACTTCTCAGACCACTGTCGTTTCGCTTGAGAATTCGAGGTGCTCTGGTTTCCTACCTTCACCTTCTCTGAACTCTCCTCTGTGTGCTTTATATAAGGTTCCCCTTTTTCTCCTTCCCAGTTTTTAGGTTTCTTTTTCTCTGGTTTCTCCTGACCTTTGGTTTGTGTACTTAGTTCCTCAGTTTCACCATGTACTTCCACGAATCGTTCCGCCAGCTTATTCACCACATCAATCCGTTCCGCCCCTTGTTCTCCCAAGAAGGTTCTGAGAGGTTTCGACATTTGCTTTCGCATTTGGTCTACCACCATCATCTCTTCGAGACTCTCATAATCCCTCTTGAATTCTGCCAAGTCCATCCATTTCTGTAGATAGGATTTCAGCCTCAGACTGTAGGCGGCGAATAGTTCTCCCGGCTCTCGTCTAGACGATCTAAACTTCTTCCTATACGTTTGTGCGGTTATGTCAAAATGTTTCATCAAAGCGGCTTTTAATTCCTGGTAATTATTTTCCTGTCCTGGTGGTAAGCGTGTGTACACGTCAAATCCCGAACCGATTAATCCCTGGGATAGTTTAAGAGCCCATCTGCTCCGATCCAGCCCCATAGCGACTGACATTGCTTCGAAACGAGATGCGTACTGGTCAAAGCGTTCCTTAGACTGATCGTAGACAGCTAAGGGAAACTTCATGGCATGGTAACCATGTCCACTCATATGGGTTGCACCAGGTGAAGAAGAATTTCCTTCCACTCCATCTATTTCTCCCTTAGTTTGTGTCTTGAGCTCCAGTTCTCGCATGCGGTATTCATGTTCCCTTATCTTGTGGGCTTCTTCTGCTTCCAACTGGGTCTTCCGCTCCTCCCTTTCCGCTTGACGAACCTCTCGCTCTCTTTCTTGTATATAATCAGTTAGCTCGGAACCGGCTAAACCAATTGCCTCCCCGTTGGCCCTCAGTTCGGCTGTAGTTACTTTAGGAGTCGCCATAGTTACAGCAGATAATTCAGCACGTTGCGTAAAGACACCTCAAGCAGTAAAGAATACTCACTATAAACCGATAATCTACCTAGAACCTATATCATTTATCTATGTCTATCTAATATTATTAATCCACCACACCACACAGTACATCACAACCACTCTCTCATCCACAAGAGGAGATATAGGATAAAGACTTATGTAGACGTGTGACCGTGTGACTAGGTATGTAATGTGTCTTACCACCTATCCACATTCACTCTGTCTGGAACTTTCTCACTGTAAAGTCACCAGCATTAATGAAATGTTTCTACCATAAATGTAATGGCACCATATATCCAATGGACGTCCTTCCATTAAAAGTCATCAATATATACTTCTATTTATTCCAATCAGTATGTCCCAACATGTAGGTACTCCGCTATGCCTGTGCCAATATGCAAGTACCCCTTTATGCATATGCCATGTTATGCCTTCCGGTCATATGGGTATTCTGTATGTACGTATCCCGCTCGCTCCACCAATTATGTCCTGTTAATTTCCCGAGAGAAGACTGGAATCAACAAGCACATCTTTAAACTTATTATCTGTTGGGATTATTGACTGACTTTGGTCTACACTCCTCTCTTCTGTCTTCCATTCCATATATCTATTTCTTTCTCTCTCTCTATTATTCCCTCAACACATACTCCGACAACAGTTCCTTTCAACGATAAGATAAAAGATTTATTAATAAAAACTATGTCTGGTGTATGTATGGATATTGTCTATGTAGTTGGTATGTTCTTCTAGTGTGGTTGCCAGATATGAACTCTGAATGTCTATCAGCGTTGTTGCTTCTCGCCCTTTCATTCTTCAAGATCACAGGACAGCACATCAAACAGGACAGAGCTCACCCGGATGATCCATATGCTTGCATCTAATGGTAAATCCGTTATTGTTTGCAACAAAAAAACTGTTCACCACAGAGTCAAGGTACCGTAATAAAAGTCCCGTAAGTTTATGAATGCTCCTGAATCTGTTTCATGACGGTAAGTATCCAACATCGAAAAACCACCACATCGCCACAGTTCTTCCTATAGTCTTTTATTACTATTACTGTTTGGCTTGTCTCTTATTTCTTCTTTATTCTTACAATACTGTATGTAGTTGTAAGTATCCCTGCTTGCCACAGTTTAACATCCTTTCCTTTTAAGGGTTTTGTGGTATATTCGTTTGAGCATACATTGTTCTGTATTTGATTTAACTTATTTCTTTCTTCATCGTAAATATGTTCATATTCTGTTTGGTTCCATGTAAGTACTTTATTTGTTCAAGGGTATTCCTCTTCATCTCTTCTCTGCTTTCACTTATTTAGGCATCTATGTTCCTGGAATCGAAATAACACTTAGCGAATAACACACTATTATCCCCTCTTTCCATCATTAGGGACGTGTATTTCTATTCCCACTCAAGAACATATCTCCTTCAGGTCAGTTTGGAACACACACTAAACTTACACAAAGAATTGACCCTCTTTATATCGGTCATTTTTGCCGCATAGTCCTTGACATTGCTGGACACCTCACATCCAGACTGCATTATCATTGTTAGTGGAAAATTACAGCTCTGAACCGTTTATACATCCAGACCGCAATATGCTATCCAATAATGCTGTCTGCCTTTGTCGCAAACCAATTTTTCCACGCGACAGTTTACCTGTACTGTTGGCCTCCTTCTGGGTCTTGACCTAGAAACACATGCGCCCTGGTCACTCCTTTGTCCGTTACCCCCACTGCTTCACTTGTTAACCCTTCCTCCACCTCTGGTCAGTCGGTGTATACAGTCGTCCATCTGGGAATCGTTAACTCTCAGTATTCCACGACAATCATCATCATCATCATCATCATCATCATCATCATCATCATCATCATCATCATCATCATCATCATCATCATCATCATCATCATCATCATCATCATCATCATCATCATCATCATCATCATCATCATCATCATCGTCGTCGTCGTCGTCCTCATCATCATCATCATCATCATCATCATCATCATCATCATCATCATCATCATCATCATCATCATCATCATCATCATTATCATCTTCTTCCATTTTTGCCGTTAAGAGTCGTTGTGAAGAATATTTGACGTTCCACCGCCTGATGGCTTTAACTGGGTAGTGTCTTTCCATGTATTGTACAATATCCTTAATATCGTCAATCGAGCTTCTGGGACGCCCGTTTTTTAAAACATTCACATCCCCAAAGCGGATAAGCTGTTGGATCTTCACATTCATACACATGTTTCGTATGGGTCTGTGTACACTATTATTTTCTCTATGACATAAGCATTATAGACATTTGTTTTTGTGTTCGCTAAGGCAGATACGGGAGCCGCAGTGGTATGGTCAGCCAATACAAATGTAGGACACACTGACCACTTGGTTAGAAGGGTGAGCATATAGGCTTGGCGCTATTCTTCTTCTTCTTCTTCTTCTTCTTCTTCTTCTTCTTCTTCTTCTTCTTCTTCTTCTTCTTCTTCTTCTTCTTTTCGGATCAGGGAGAAGCCTAATAACAATCTCGTTATTGAGTAGAGGAGTATAGAAGGTCAACCAAGTTTATTATGTTGTCTCGTTAGAAATAAATATGCCACACTTTTCGTAAGGGTATTTAAGACACGAAAGGTTGAACGGACTGGTTGTTGAGCTGAGTTATTGACCAGAGAAGACAACGGGATACAGGTAAAAGATAGACTTGTTTGTCTGGAACTCTAACGGCGAGGATAGGCGCCAAAACCAGCTATAGAAAATACTCAATTTATTTGTCACTATACTATACACTTAACTGATCCTCATACTTCAATATGTCACAGATGTCACGACAGTTGTAATTGCTGTGTACCATGAGAGTTGTAATTGTTGTGTTGGACCAACAGAGTATTACCGCATTTACTATCACATTAATAAAGATTGAAATAACAGAACTTGTGGCTTGTACTTTTTGGTTAACCCTGGCCAGCCATGGGTCTTTCATAGAAGCTGGTATTTCTTGCCTCCGCACATCGTGGTAGTCCCATGTGTAGTGGCTAATTGTGCATGTACAGTATTATTCCATAGACTGTGCAACACCAGCATGGGTCACAATCAGGATGGTACCAAGCATCAATTGTAATGCGTAGATGTCCCTTTTCTAGCTCCTAGTCACTCGGGCCAACATCTTCCGACTTCGATGGTTTAGGATTTCTGGATTCCTCTTCCCGTAGACTGATTGTCTTCAGGGCTTATGATCTCTGCTTGCCCACATTTTCTATCGGGTTTCGTTTCTACAGACTTGGTTTTCACATGAACTTTTACAAGACACTGATGATTTGGCATGCGTTTTATCCTCGAAATAAGAACGAATAAGACAAACAAGCATACAAATGGTCTTCAACATGCGGTCCGACTAAATCGCTATACTTTATCCGTGTACTCATGAGTCAACGTCCTGTAAAGGATATGCAACTAACTGTAACTTATGAGTCGTGATATCACACTTGTCGAATCCTAACAGTAAAGTAATGAAGTACTTCTCTAGTCTATTGGGTAAATGGTGCTGGCATCATATGTGTGTAGATGAATCGGCACTCAATGGGTGACATAGTCAATATCACACAAGTCGACGTCACTTCCTAGGTCATTTCCTTGTGCTCACTTTACTTGAAGTCGACTTTGGAGCACAGGTCAATTACTTGTAGAAATTTACCTCGTTCGGGATTCGAACAGTTGACCTCCAGACCAACAACCAAGCGTCTGAGATGAACTCAGTTTAAAATATGTTTATGAATACGTTATGTCCGAGGCAACTAGCCAGACGGTGATCGATTAATCCACATCATATGCGGCGAGTCAATAAGTAAGTCACACAGTTCTGTGGGATGGTAGGTAAATGTAGTTGGTGTTTTCTACAGGTGTCATTAGGTGACAGCAACATCGAACTTTATATTCCCGTTCGTCAGGTGGCGCTACGTGTCTCATGCGCATGCACAGCGCATAAAAAATGGCGACTGTACTTACGGCGTGTACAACCAAAGAGCAACGTGCTGTTGTGCGTTTTGTGTGGGCAAAAGGAAGGTGAGAAGTTCTGGAACATCCACCTTATATCCCCGACTTCCCCTCGTATTACGCTGTTTAACGCCTTCACTCCCAAAAGTTGCTACACATACTAATCTGTCTTAATTGTTACGTTCAATCATTTCGTCACAATCAGTTATTACTCGGACCCAATCAGTTACCCAGTCCGTTCTTATCTTTAACTCTTTAAGCCCGTCAGCTATTTAGTGAACCACGTCTGCCCTAATCGTAACTTTAAAGCATTCATTCAAATACAATTATTATTTGTACCCAATCCACGATAGTCTCATCTTGACTGTAACTCTGTCAGTCTTTGTAAGCTATTATTTGTACCAAGTCCCACCTAGCCATAACGTTAACGCATTCATTCCCATACAGTTATTATTTGTACACAATCCTTAGGAATTGTTACTTTGATTCTTTAAGTTCACTTTTATTTCCCAGGAATGTTCCTGGTACCCAGTTGACCCGAATGCCCAGTGCAATTTAAAACAGCACGTGCCTGGATGTAAATTCGAACACATGATCACTGGGTTCACAGGCAGGTCCGCTAAACACTGCACCATCGTGGCTTCTTGTAATAGCCTTGAGTTGAGTTTAGTTGAGATAAGAACCCCATCGATCAACAGCCAGAGAAGAGTCACACTACTAATTGTTCTCATCGATATCTGATTGAGAGTTCTCCTGGTCTTGCCTCTCAGTTTTGAGATTCTTCCAGAACCCCTGCTGATCTCCCGCAATCTCATTCTTTACACATAAGGGTTCTCAATCTGTCCCCCCCCCCCGACCTTCCCCACTTGGTCCCACAGGCGCACGACCACCTCTCCTTTGTCCATAGGTATTCTACCACCAAGAGGACTTCATGTCCCAAATATGGCGGTTAGGCATTGAACCGTTAAATCCTCTGGCGTGTTTATGCTTGTAGCTTCGAATTGCATTCGCATTTTCCTAATGTTGGACTGGTAGAACAAGGTTCCGTCGCCCTGCCACTGAGTTAGTGTGTGGCGCGACACTGTGAGCTGTGCGATTCGCGTGGAATGCTTTTACATCTGTCCGCTGTTGTTTGCACAGTGAACTGCATGTTCGGAACAATGGCCGGCTGTAAATGAATATACTGGTTTGCCTTTTCGGTTCACGAATGCATTTGTCAGGAGACTCCTGGGAGTCGTCGCTGGAGCTACGGAGTACGTGCTTTGTGCGACACTCTCGGCGGGTCACCCTGGGGAGAGAGACCGAGCATTGTGGGATTAAATTCAGGTTAATGAAGTCTTTCTGGTGACTGCCGATTCCATTGACGATGAACTGTATTTTTCGTGGAGGACTTTTGTGTTGGCATTCTGGCGGCGGCATTATGCACAGTGTACCTGTGTGGGCTGGCTTGCCGAGACTCCTATCTATTCCATTGTTCACATAGGGCAAAAAGGAGCATTTTGTGTGATATTCACTGGCACAGGAACGGAGCATAATGGGGACTACCCGTTGCCATGAAGTTGGAACCACAACTAACTAACTGACTAACTAACTAACTAACTAACTAACTAACTAACTATCTAACTAACTAACTAACTAACTAACTCTAACTAACTAACTAACTAACTAACTAACTAACTAACTAACTAATAACTAACTAACTAGGTAACTAACTAATTAAATAACTAACTAACTCTCCACTAAGAGATGCATTACCTGCCAGCCTATCAGCCTGTCTCTTTCTCCCCCCCCCCCCCCCCCCCCACTCTTCTTCACCGCACTCCCGCATGGCCAGAGCAAAAAAAAATCCATAAAATTCTGACAATCAGAGATTGAACACATGCATACTTACTGTCTCATCTACAGTCGGAACACCATCAACGTGCACATCGACCCGTGGCAACATGGGGGAGAGAATCTATTTTACACACCAGCTGAACAGTACATCATCATCATCATCATCATCATCATCATCATCATCATCATCATCATCATCATCATCATCATCATCTTCATCATCATCACCATCTTGTTCCTCTTGTACCATGCGGTGTCGAGGTAAAGCATAAACAGTGGGAGAGTGCCCGTTTATGGGCTTTATATATCGAGATTCCTATTGACTGTGTTATTGCCTCTGTCCATCGTTTACTTAGTCGACATCTTCTTCTGGTCCCATTTGATTTATACATCATTGCTTGTTGTGATATACTGTCGGATGGTAACCTAGTTATGTGACCAAACAATTTCACTCACTGTTTTTCTAATCTAATAAAATCTAGCACTACTATTACACCACTTTAGTCTTGTTTTCACCATTTCTGATTTTTCTCTCTTCTTGACACGTTGAGTATTCTTCTCAGGAATCTCATTTCCGTTATTGTAATTTTTCTTTTCTCTTTGTTGTTGTTGTTGTCATTGTCAAGGTTTTGCATTGGTAGCATAGAGTTGGCCGACGTTGAAGATTGTTTTTCCGTATCTACTGATACGTGTTTAGTATTGGTGCCATATGTTCAACGGGATGGTTTGCCTTATCTATTTTCTATCTCGTCTTCTGATTTGCCATTAGACGATATTATACAAGGAGGCTTCAAATTAAAATCTTAAAAGTGTGAAAGAAATTACAATAACCATGCCATTGTCTTGTAACCTGTCAATACATGTTAAGGATACAAGTCAAGAGTGTTAGGCGAGTGTCATCACGGTGCAGAGAACACTGTGACCTGCTAGGCACAGTTGAAAGATGGCCGCTCCACTTTGGGCATGCATCAAAGAGGAGCGGCGTTCTGTAATCCGATTGTTGATCAGTGAAGGGGTGGAACCTATAAAAATCCATCGGCGAATGAAGGTCCAGTATATTGATGCATGCCTGTCAATCCAGCTAGTGTATGAGTGGAGTAGGAAGTTTCAAAACTTGTCGGTCTGATGAAGAGGTGTAACAGGTGGTGCACACGCGATTAAGAGAATTTTTTCCTACAGGAATCCAAGCACTTTATCGGCCCTGGAGGACTTGCATTGAACGCAGTGGTGTCTACATCGAAAAGATGATACATTTTTTCTTTACTTTTTCATAATATATTCCCACAAATTAAGGTGTTCATTTGACCCCCCCCCCCCCCCCCCAAACCAATTTACTTTCAAAGTAATTGAAGCTCTTTATTTGTTTCACATGGTGTTCTTTTACATGAATCTTTCTTGGTTTTTTGTTTTTCTTCTTCTTTGGTTATGACCATTACCTGAAGTACACATTTGCTTTAAATATAAATGCAGAGGTCAGTGTGGCTGAGAAGTGTAACGCGCTTAAACTGTCTCTTCTGACTGCGGCGCAATGGTTCGATGCACACGCTGGTCAGCTTGATTTAAGTGTCGATTACTCGTCATTGATTTGGGGGTTTAAATTGCAAGTACAGTACCTCTGAAGTCGGAGAAGAGTTCGCCTGATGACGGGGAGACGATGATAAAAAGCACAGCTAACCTTCATGCAAAATCAGCCCAGTGCACTCACGAGGAGGGGCACATACTAGCAGTGGTACCACGTGTGTGTACTAGGCTCGAGGTAAGAAAGTAAGCGAGTGCACACACACACACACACACACACACATATATATATATATATATATATATGTGTGTGTGTGTGTGTGTGTGCGTGTGTGTGTGTGAGTAAGTTTGCGCGTGTGTGTGAGTCCATGTGTGTATATGCTTGCGTGTGTGACAGAAGAATTTTACAGTATATTAGACGGAAACGTGGACACACAGATTTATCTATCAAGAAGTCTAATGAAGAATAATTGTTATTAAGACGAACAGAAACGAAGACATTGACATGTTTCGGACATGTGCAAGTCGTGAAAAGATCATTACGAGGAAAACGTACCGGAGAGGCGTTATAAAGAAAGGCCACAACGTGTGGCCACAACAAAATGTGTTTTAAAAGGGTTTACTCCGGAAAGATAACCCTGTCAACAAATGCCTGAAGAAGTCGGATGTGTCGGCCGAAAGGTGCAAATATCACAGCGCTGCTGTAATCAGACACAACTCGCGATTAGTCTAAAACAACATTCCGGACGAACGCAGAAGTAGAAGAAAAGGGTCTACAATTAGAGAGAATTGGCTTCATTGCGCCGGATTGTATCCCATATGGCTCGATCTCTTTCCACATTACAGTCTTCCGAACGCGTTGCACAAAGCACTAACTCTATAGCTCAAGCATCGACCCCTAGGTGTCTCCTAGAAAACAGCACTCGTGAACCTAACGACGTTGCCGGAATCTAACCTACAACCTTAGAAGTGCGATTCAGACTGCGTAGCTACTTCGCCACAGAGACCCATGCAAGATGTGATAGATGACAATACACGTGAAACACCCGAGACTTGTGACACATACAGCAAAGCTTAGATTAACCGTCACTCGTTTAACCATCAGTTTCTGATATTCCTCTATTCGGTTATCCGACGCAGCCCTGGTCCCGACGGTGACGGCTATCGACGTTGTACTATATTTCGAAAGTATGTTACAGGGCGTTTTTCTCCACGCGATAAGCCACTGGATGATGATACTTACTAGTTCACCCCTTCGCGTCGTTGGTTTATATTTCTTTCCGAAAGACTAATGTGTACTTTGATTCTCTTTCTTGATTTGTAGCAGCACCTATGGGTCTAGTTTGATTTCGGTAAACTATTTCGTTTCTTTACAATTCATCGTAATGTTTCTCACGCCATTCCTAATGTAAACTTTCTTGCATTCCAGTGACGAAAATAATTGCCATACAACAAAGAATTTCTTGTGCCCGCTTTTGCCATCTCCTTCTATTTAGAAGTTCGTTTTTATAAATAACCTCTGTATAAAGACGGCATTGAACTTTCGTCGAGACCTTTGACGAGAGTGTGACTAAGATGTGCTAATTCTTTGTGTAGACACAGGGAGCCGCGTTAGCATGTGATAATTTACCAGTACGCTTTGGAATACGCCTTCTCGTCTGTTAACACAATTCGTACATGAAATAAACACTGATGGACACTTATAGAAGATGAGGCCAAGAAATATAATTACGGGGATTCAGAGACAGCATAAGAATTTAAAGCTACAAGAGCCTCAAACTTCCGACATATGACACCAGTGCTTTGCTGAACGAGCAAATGAATCTAGACCCCTAACAATCTAGAAAACATGTCAACACCAAATGTATCTCGACCCCTGATCATCTAGAAAACATGTCAACACCAAATGTATCTCGACCCTTGACCATCTAGAAAACATGTCAACACGCCATCAAAGAACAGGTCACGGGGTAGGCGTCCTGGCTGAGAGGTTATGGTGTTCGCCTCACACTCAGAAGGTCCCGGGTTCGGTCCCAGCACAGGGTTGGCAATGTTTTCTGAGAATCACCGGTACCTAACGATTTCGAAATGTTGCCCGGGCAGCGCAGTTAGCCTACTCTGTTTCGATTTCCAACTGCCAATAGATATTTTTACGTGCGCACCAATACACACGGGCGTCCGATCTCACTACCCAGAGACCAGGGGAAATTTTGTTACTAGAAGTCCACATGAAAAAATCCCGGCCCTCACTGGGGCTTGAACCCGGGACCTCCAGCACTCGAGGCGGACACCATACCTCAAGACCACTCAGCCCCCTTCGAGTTAAAAATCTACCCAAAGTATTTTCAGGATCCTCTCCGGTGCTACGGAGTTCGTGCACTGAGTTGAGATTCTCCTTACTCAGACTTGAGCTAGGAGTAGAACGGAGAACTTATGGGTTTACACCGGTGTGCCTTGATGTTGATCCGTCGACTAAACTAAACTAAACTAAACTAAACTAAACTAAACTAAACTAACGATATCATTCGGGCTCTTATCTCTTGGGTAAGGGTATCGGATACCTAATCTTCTTGGATGATGGATCAAGGCCGGAGGTCGCGCGCGCAAGTTCTTCATGTGTCTAATCCCATGAAGGTTGACAATTACAAAGAGTAGGCCGTAATGGCACTGCCCTGGCGAAGTTGTTTAGAAAGAAAGCATACCCACGGATAAATACAGCTTATGACCTTGAATGGAATCTGCCTGGTGAAGCAGGCCTTAAAGACATGCATGCCGAGGTCCATACAATCTCTCAGTATAGTGTAGTCAGTTACATAAAATGTCTCAGCTGTCTAGTCTTTTTTAGCCGTTACATGAAATGTCTCTATAGACTAGTCTCTTCTAGCCGTTACATGGCAAGTCTCTGTAGTCTAGTCTCTTCTAGCCGTTACATAAAATGTCTCAGCTGTCTAGTCTTTTCTAGCCGTTACATGAAATGTCTCTATAGACTCTCTTCTAGCCGTTACATGGCAAGTCTCTGTAGTCTAGTCTCTTCTAGCCGTTACATGAAATGTCTCAGCTGTCTAGTCTTTTCTAGCCGTTACATGGCAAGTCTCTGTAGTCTAGTCTCTTCTAGCCGTTACATGAAATGTTTCTGTAGTCTAATCACTTCTAGCCGTTACATGGCAAGTCTCTGTAGTCTAATCACTTCTAGCCGTTACATGAAATGTCTCTGTAGTATAGTCTTTTCTAGCCGTTACATGAAATGTTTCTGTAGTCTAATCACTTCTAGCCGTTACATGGCAAGTCTCTGTAGTCTAATCACTTCTAGCCGTTACATGAGATGTCTCTGTAGTCTAATCACTTCTAGCCGTTACATAAAATGTCTCAGCTGTCTAGTCTTTTCTAGCCGTTACATGGCAAGTCTCTGTAGTCTAGTCTCTTCTAGCCGTTACATGAAATGTCTCAGCTGTCTAGTCTTTTCTAGCCGTTACATGGCAAGTCTCTGTAGTCTAGTCTTTTCTAGCCGTTACATGAAATGTCTCAGCTGTCTAGTCTTTTCTAGCCGTTACATGGCAAGTCTCTGTAGTCTAGTCTCTTCTAGCCGTTACATGGCAAGTCTCTGTAGTCTAATCAATTCTAGCCGTTACATGAAATGTCTCTGTAGTCTAGTCTTTTCTAGCCGTTACATGAAATGTTTCTGTAGTCTAATCACTTCTAGCCGTTACATGGCAAGTCTCTGTAGTCTAATCACTTCTAGCCGTTACATGGCAAGTCTCTGTAGTCTAATCACTTCTAGCCGTTACATGAAATGTCTCAGCTGTCTAGTCTTTTCTAGCCGTTACATGGCAAGTCTCTGTAGTCTAGTCTTTTCTAGCCGTTACATGAAATGTCTCAGCTGTCTAGTCTTTTCTAGCCGTTACATGGCAAGTCTCTGTAGTCTAGTCTCTTCTAGCCGTTACATGGCAAGTCTCTGTAGTCTAATCACTTCTAGCCGTTACATGAAATGTCTCTGTAGTCTAGTCTTTTCTAGCCGTTACATGAAATGTTTCTGTAGTCTAATCACTTCTAGCCGTTACATGGCAAGTCTCTGTAGTCTAATCACTTCTAGCCGTTACATGGCAAGTCTCTGTAGTCTAATCACTTCTAGCCGTTACATGAAATGTTTCTGTAGTCTAATCACTTCTAGCCGTTACATGAAATGTTTCTGTAGTCTAATCACTTCTAGCCGTTACATGGCAAGTCTCTGTAGTCTAATCACTTCTAGCCGTTACATGAAATGTCTCTGTAGTCTAGTCTTTTCTATCCGTTACATGGCAAGTCTCTGTAGTCTAGTCTTTTCTAGCCGTTACATGGCAAGTCTCTGTAGTCTAGTCTCTTCTAACCGTTACATAAAATGTCTCAGCTGTCTAGTCTTTTCTAGCCGTTACATGAAATGTTTCTGTAGTCTAGTCTTTTCTAGCCGCTACATGAAATGTTTCAGCTGTCTAGTCTTTTCTAGCCGTTACATGGCAAGTCTCTGTAGTCTAGTCTTTTCTAGCCGTTACATGAAATGTCTCAGCCGTCTAGTCTTTTCTAGCCGTTACATGGCAAGTCTCTGTAGTCTAGTCTCTTCTAGCCGTTACATGAAATGTCTCAGCTGCCTAGTCTTTTCTAGCCGTTACATGGCAAGTCTCTGTAGTCTAGTCTTTTCTAGCCGTTACATGAAATGTCTCAGCTGTCTAGTCTCTTCTAGCCGTTACATGGCAAGTTTCTGTAGTCTAGTCTCTTCTAGCCGTTACATAAAATGTCTCAGCTGTCTAGTCTTTTCTAGCCGTTACATGAAATGTCTCTGTAGTCTAGTCTTTTCTAGCCGTTACATGAAATGTTTCTGTAGTCTAGTCTTTTCTAGCCGTTACATGAAATGTCTCTGTAGTCTAGTCTTTTCTAGCCGTTACATGAAATGTCTCAGCTGTCTAGTCTTTTCTAGCCGTTACATGAAATGTCTCTGTAGTCTAGTCTTTTCTAACCGTTACATGGCAAGTCTCTGTAGTCTAGTCTCTTCTAGCCGTTACTTAAATGTCTCAGCTGTCTAGTCTTTTCTAGCCGTTACATGAAATGTCTCTGTAGTCTAGTCTTTTCTAGCCGTTACATGAAATGTCTCTGAAGTCTAGTCTTTTCTAGCCGTTACATGAAATGTCTCAGCTGTCTAGTCTTTTCTAGCCGTTACATGAAATGTCTCTGTAGTCTAGTCTTTTCTAGCCGTTACATGAAATGTCTCTGAAGTCTAGTCTTTTCTAGCCGTTACATGAAATGTCTCAGCTGTCTAGTCTTTCTAGCCGTTACATGAAATGTCTCTGTAGTCTAGTCTTTTCTAGCCGTTACATGAAATGTCTCTGTAGTCTAGTCTTTTCTAGCCGTTACATGAAATGTCTCTGTAGTCTAGTGTCTTCTAGCCATTACATGAAATGTCTCTGTAGTCTAGTCTATTCTAGCTGTTACATGAAATTTTTCAGCTGTCTAGTTTCTTCTTGGCGTTACATTAAATGTCTCAGCCGTTTAGTCTCTTCTAGTCTTTACATAAAATGTCTCAGCTATCTAGTTTCTTCAAGTCGTTACATGAAATGTCTTTCCTGTCTTATTCTCTTCTAACTGTTACATGACAAGTTTCTGTAATCTATTCTTTTCTAGCCGTTACCTTAACTGTTTCTCTTGGACCGTTCAGGTCTCACGAGCAGGGTAAGATTTCATACTGGCCAAGACCTTCATAACCTCATTATAATAAAGCCTGTCCAAATACGAGGGCCCAGTATGACTCACACTCCAATGAATGCCACGATTTTCCGCATATGTGAAGTTCCAGTACCGGTCTTTCACATGCTCCTGATGCACCAGCTCTGTTATGACCCCATTTTGCTATGATAATTTGTTAGATTGTGTGTCCTAACTAACTAGGAGATTGGGGGGGGGGGGGGGAGGAGAGAGAGAGGGGGGGGGGGAGAGGGGGGGGGGGGTCTGCAGCCCCGTGGAGGTGGTCCTGTGGAACAAGATCGAGAAAGAAGTCTCTAAGCCAAGTCGACTCACTTCAATAGATGCAACCCACGTTCAGGGACTCAAACGATCTGACAGACGGTGAATTGGACTCAGTTGTTACAATTATGTCTTCCAGAGGATTCACAACCAACCAACCAGTCAACCAACCACCAGCCAGCAAGTGGTTTTGTTAATGGAACCCAACCAGCAGAACACAACTTTATTTTAAAGCCATTCCACTTATATTACTATTATTTTAAAATAGCATTTTCCTGGAACATGAAGAGCTAGCTATAAAGACTGCCCTTTACGCATTATGTCATGTGACTCCCAGCATTGTTTAGCGCAAAATGCTTGCCATTTTGAGTGGTCTGCACTTCTCTGAGAGTGACTGACAGGATTGATGCCACAACAATAGGATAATTCACTGTCGCATGACGGTTTCTTGTAGGTTCTTCAACAGGTCGAATTGAATTTACTGTCTGAGGTGCCTTCCCGTGCCTTTTCATCTATAGATGGCACCTGCAAAACAACAGTGTGGTTTGTATGCCGAGGTCTCGTGTGAATTGAGCTTGAAGAGGCTAATGTTGACATAGTCCCGCCGTTGCAGGACACGGGGAGTACTTCAGTGGGAGTAACTGCACCGTCTGATTTATGGCCAACATACGCGCGCGCGCGCGCGCGCACACACACACACACACACACACACACACACACACTGACTCAGGGGATGGATGTGATGCTATAACTTTGACCAGACTGCAAGAACATCAAGACAAATGGGGTCACGCTTGACTAGCGCATCATGCGGGAAG
>JACEFZ010028469.1:32500-105000 GCA_014155875.1 Cepaea nemoralis
TAATACCGTTTATTTACTATCCACTTGTAGCCGGTCTGCGTAGCGTAGGCGTTAAACGACTCCCTCCGTAATACCGTTTATTTACTATCCACTTGTAGCCGGTCTGCGTAGTGTAGGCGTTAAACGACTCCCTCCGTAATACCGTTTATTTACTATCCACTTGTAGCCGGTCTGCGTAGCGTAGGCGTTAAACGACTCCCTCCGTAATACCGTTTATTTACTATCCACTTGTAGCCGGTCTGCGTAGTGTAGGCGTTAAACGACTCCCTCCGTAATACCGTTTATTTACTATCCACTTGTAGCCGGTCTGCGTAGTGTAGGCGTTAAAGGACTCCCTCCGTAATACCGTTTATTTACTATCCACTTGTAGCCGGTCTGCGTAGTGTAGGCGTTAAACGACTCCCTCCGTAATACCGTTTATTTACTATCCACTTGTAGCCGGTCTGCGTAGTGTAGGCGTTAAACGACTCCCTCCGTAATACCGTTTATTTACTATCCACTTGTAGCCGGTCTGCGTAGTGTAGGCGTTAAACGACTCCCTCCGTAATATCGTTTATTTACTATCCACTTGTAGCCGGTCTGCGTAGTGTAGGCGTTAAACGACTCCCTCCGTAATACCGTTTATTCACGCAGGGTAACGCGTCGCGCGTTGGTAACTAGGGAAAAGTGAGCTGGCCGCTCAGAAATTAATGGCAAACTACTGAGCGTAATCGTGCCAAGAAATCAACAACAGCGGTAAAATGCGGGTGTTAACAACGATGTCCTGTAAAGGATATACGAAAAAAAAAAAATCCTTCTTTTTACTATCCAATGTGTACACTGACTTGTTGACTACATTTGCCGTTAAGCATAGCAGGAGTTAGGAGCCTTGGTAGCTCAGACAGTAACTGACAAGTTTTACCTGCTGGTCCCGTGGTCGGATCACACCCACCAAGGCGGGGGATGGTCATAAAACTGACCTGGGTTACCAGACCCAGCTAGCCTAAAACAGAAACCTGGACATGGCGTGGGAAGTCAAGGCGGCGGGCATGATATCGACCACAGCTTCCCTGGACTGCCGACTGTCTGTAAAAATCTGGGGCTCTCACCTTTAACCTTAACGCCTGAAGACGTGGTAAAAAGTTTTGTAAACTCTGACTACTTGTTCCCACCTGTACTCATTGGTGACATGTTGACACCTGGTTGACACCTTGTTGACACTGATACATCTTGGCATCCCGTGATCGTAATCTCTGGTTCAGGTGTATGGTATACCTTGGCTAGTGATGACAGGTATTGGATCATCTAGCTGGCCACATCAAAGGAAAAAAAAAGAAAGAAAAGAAGGCATGTAGCAGGAAACTTTCGCGGGTATGTGAAGTTTTAGAGACATAACATGTTTGTAGGCCTGATTGCACGGAGGAATAGAGGACCAGTTTTCTCCTGTAGAGAACGACGAGTGCTTGTCAAGGGGGTCTCCGTGGAGTAGTTGTTAAGTCGCCTGCCTCGCGCTTCGAAGGTTGTTTGTTCGATTCTGGGCTCTGTCATTCGGTTGAGTGCAATTTTCTAGAAGACTCCTGGGGGTCGTCGCTGGAGCTACGGAGTTCGTGCTTTGCGCGACGATTCCGGTAGGCCGCCCCGCGGAAAGAGACCGAGCCATATGAGGTAACAGCCGGTGCAATGAAGTCTGTCTTCTTATCTTGAAATATCCACCCCGCCCCCTTCACCCCTTTTGAATATATTTTTTTACAAATAGGACACTCAACATAGAAAGGGCGCTGCAAGGAAAATAGATATGGGAAAGGCAGATTACTTTGGTATATAGTATAACGATATAACGACTGATAGAAACCATAATGAAGGTGCAGGGGGAAACTGATACACAAGGTGAGACAAAGAGCAAGAGGTTGTCGAAATATAAATGACAACAAATAAGAAGCAGCTTATCAGCATGTACAATGTATACTCATTACAAACACTGATGAAGACCCATTATTGCTAACAGACAATGAGGGGGAAAGCACTGTACGAAGATTGTGATAATGATAATGATGATGATCAAAGAGATGATGATGATGCATTACTTGGTTATTTAAGAAAGTTATCACTAGCATTTGGCTGTTTTGACAGACGATAGTTTGTTACACTGGGCTTCAAAAATGGCATAAAACTATAGCCAGACCATGGATGGGGTTATACTTCTCCAGAACAGAAAGCCTGGTATGAATTGTAGAGACCATGGTTTGCCCACACAGCGTGATCCCTCTCTCAACCTGCTTAGTTTACTCCAGAGAAATACACCTGGAACAAGACAAGCTACAGAAGCTACCGGATCAGCAAAACAATGCTCAGACTATCCGCATTTTTGAGCTTCGATCCTAGACCAGTTGTCGACCAAGGCTTAGGGTCTGGCCTGCCCTTCCATGAAATCTAGTCTTAGGATGCATTTCCGCAGCAGGGTAAGGCTTTGTAACCTTCATATTGCGCTCCTACGTTTGCACAATGTGGTGTGTCGGGTTTGGTGAGCGCCAACCAACATTCAGCGCTAACAGAAAGCAAGTAGTACCGTCTACTGTCATATCTGACTGCGACCTGACTATAATGAAAGATATATTAGCCCACTTAATGATTGATTGATTGATTGTTTGATTGACTGAGGAACCGACATCACAGCATTCGGGGCATTCCCATAAGAGCTCCGTCCCCATCCTCAGCAGCCAGCGAAGGGTTCCAACACTAATAGTAACAGTAGCAATCTGATTATATGTCCGTCTCGCCTTTCCTCTGAGCGTCGATCTTCGGCCAGATCCCCTCGTCACCCCACGCTGTCGCATTCTTGCCAGACCATGGTGATCCATTTGCTCCTCCGAGGTGTACACGTGCTCCCACAAGGCCGCAACCACGTCTGCCTTATCATGCATCAATACTCCACCAAGGTTTGCAGAGCCAGGCATTCTGTCTGCCTGTTCATTCCCCAGCACACCAGCATGCCCCGGAGAAAATATCCAGACGATGCTTGCCACTCGTTACTTCCCGAAGCTTGCCGTCCTCTCCCTACTCAGCATACTTTCTGAGTCAGTTACAATTACGATGTGTTTGTGTGTGTGTATCGTATTCTCGATCCAGCGGAAAGCTGCAGTGACCGCCTCCACCTCCATTCTTAAGCTAGATGTTGTGGTATCATATGCCAGGCTCTCCTGCACTAAACGGCGACCATTAGCTTTTGCTAAGAACCCCCAGGCACTTCTCCTGCCTCTCAACACCGAACCATCTGTGTAGATAATCACATCACCCGGGCGAGCATTATCCTGAATTAGTTGCTAGATTTCCACTTCCGTGGCCCCCGCTGTCCACTCCCTGCACTCCCGGCTCAATGTGATTATAACTCTGCACAAGTCTGACTGCTCCGCTGGCACTCTAACCCACTTCTCTCCTCGCCTAATGTTCTCCAAGATGCACTTAGCCCACTTAATCTACACTAAACTACAAAGTTCTACAGCGAAGTCACGATTTATGGCTTAAAAAACATCCTGCTGTGTTGAGTTGAGTCAAGAACCGACATTTCTCGGGGCATTCCCAAACCTGCTCAATCCTCATCTACAACAGTCAGCGAGGAGTCCCAATATTTATGGTACCAGTAGCATTCTGATTATTTGTCCGCCAGTTCTTATCTCGGATTCGGAAGTGTCGGCGAGATTATCTTGTCACACATTGAAGCACCATTCTCTAACAAACCTTGTTGATCTAACTGTTCTTCTGCAGAATTCCAAAGGGCCCCAACCACATTTGTACTATCGTGCACCAGTACACACTAAGTGGTGCAGACCCAACCAATCTGTCCTTCTGCTTGTTTCCCGCTATACCAGCATGTCCTGGGGCAAACCTCCAACAGACGATCTCTATTTATGACTGTTGAACTAAAGCCTGCCACTCTGCCCGAAGCATGCCTGAGTTCACTTTTCTAATCATACTTTGTGAGTTTGCCACAATCACGACATGCGCGTGCCGTTTGTCATACAGCCAGCGGAACCTGCTGTGTTGAGCCTTGTAATCTCTCTTTGAACTCAAGCGTAATCCACACACTTGCTACTATTGCTAGTGCAGTGGACTGATGTTTGCATGTGGATTAGCTTTTCATATTACCACTGTCGCTCGCCATCAGGCGAATCCACTCCGACTACAGAGGTACTTGTCATTTGCGTCCCCAATCAAGGATGACAAGTCAACATTTTAGTCCAATTGACCGGTGTAGGGGTCAAATCAGCACACCGGATGTTTCAGAACAAGGACTCTTATCCTTTCGGCCATGTCGACCTAGATAAATAGATGTTTATTCCTGCTCAAAATATGATGCCCTGTACTTAACTTGGCTGCTACAAATGTCGGCTTGTTTTTGCTCCGTTATCTGTGGTAAGTGGTTAAATCCGGTTCAGTCGGTTTAGCGTTGTTTGTAAGCGGTTAGAAGATTCGCGTTCATATTATTAATTTATCATTTAAATAAAATTTATCATTTAGGCGGGCTGAGTTGTCTCGAGGTATGGTGTCCGCATCGAGTGCTGGAGGTCCCGAGTTCAAGCCCCGGTGAGGGCCGAAAGTTTTTTACGTGGACTTCTAGTAACAAAATTACCCCTGGTCTCTGGGTAGTGAGATTTAGGTAATTTCGAGTTAAAAATCTACCCAAAGTATATCAGGATCCTCGCCGGTGCTACGGAGTTCGTGCACTGAGCTCCGGATTTAGCTTGAGTTAGGAGTGGGGGAGGGAGGGGTAATTATATTATAATCTATGCGACACACACTCACACACACACACACACACATACACACACGGACATACGCAAGCTGGCTTTTACGTACGTACGCACGCACGCACGCACGCACGCATACATATATACATACACTCAGAGAAAGGGAGAGACCTAGATCAGAGAAAGTGAGAGACCTAGAGAGCAAGATAAAAAGAGACAGACAGACAGGGAAGGTCTTCTATAATACGATAGATACATTTCTTCATAATATCTTCTGATCGCTACTTCTTTTCTTTCTTCACTATAACCACTAATGAGCACCTGCGAATCTATTTCTCATGTTATTTCAATGGTTCTCAAGCAGTCTTCAGCAATTGATGTTTCTGTATTGTAGGTATAACACTATATAATAATTGTAATATCAGATATGACTGAGCTATCGTACAACATTAGACTGTACATTTTGCTTTCTGTTAACGGCGAATGTTGGTCGGCACTCGCCAAATCCGACACCCCACATTGTGCCAACGGCTTCAGGCGGAGAAGCGCAACTGGAAGGGTACAAGCCTTACCCTGGTGGGAGGAAATGCAACCTAACGATTAAATGTAATGTCAGGGCAGACGAGGCCCTAAACCTTGGTCGGCAACAGATCTAGGATCGAAGCTCCGACAGGCGGACAGTCTGCGCATTGCTTTGCTGACTTTCTTTGCATATTTTTTTGTTTTGGAGTGGACAGGCTGATGCCTTATTCTGTTAGATCTTTATTGTAAATTAGACAGGACAGTAGAAGGGACTGGCCGTTGTTGGGTTATTGTAAGACATACAAAGATCCTAGGAGCCAATCTTTAACTTTCAAAACGGCCCAATAACTACAACCCAAGGCTGGGTCTGTGGAAGGAGTTATACCCCCTCCATAGCACAATGTCTGGACTGAAGTGTAGAGACCACGTGTTGTCCAAACAGCCTCTCTGCCTGCCTCCGACATTTAGTCTTTAGGTTGCATTTTCTCGCACTAAGAAAAGGCTTGTATCATCCACATTGCGCACGTCCGCCCGAAGCCATTCGTACAGTTCGACATGTTGAGCTTGGAGAGCGCCGCCCAACATGCGGCGTTAACAGAAAACAGGTGGTAGCGTCTACTATTATATGGTAATTCAGTCATACCTGACCTTACAGTCAGTCAGCTTGTGATATAGTTGATATTTTAATTTGTATCCGCTTTGAAATCTTAAAAAAAAACAACAACAACAGCAACCTGATCTTGCATTACAAACCAAATACATAATTGTATATATGGTCATGGTGGTCTTTTGCCCAGTACAACACATTTACAATAGAATACAACGATCACTTGCACTACACAATAAAAACATATGGTTCGGTATCCTACTATAGACAAGACCACAGAGCTGATCCATGACTCTGGTGATTGTGTGAGATGGAGAAACATGACCGTCCATAGTCATTGTGTGTGATGATTCTACCATTCACTTATTTTTGAATACAAAAATAAACATACATATAAATTATATGATATAATGCTGTAAAGCCATGAGATAATCAGGCCAGAATCAGACACCCAGACTTCAGCATGCAACCCCGCAACGTGTTTCTGCTGGCAATCGATGTAAAAGTGACAACAAACCGCCGCCACACGGCAAACAACTGCGGCAGCGCGCCGAGGCGGTATTTTTAACTTGAGCACTGTGCAGTTATAGTTATCAGAGAGCCTGTGCGTTGAAACAATCCTGCATGCGCTTCGCTGTTACATCTGTGCTTTACCTTAGCTTTTAAACTACGAACTTATGTTTGTATATGCTGCCCACCAGAACAAAACATTGATGTGTAATTGTTTCCATTTATTCTTTAACGGATATCAGTTTGTTTAATTAGAACATTGTGAAATGGCGTTGCTAGAAACCCAGGTAGGCCATTCTGTGTGGTAAAAGCCAACTAATTAGGGTATTAATCATTTAGGATCGGTCATCATCATTTCAAATGATGTAATGTTTACTGCTGTTTTGCTCTCATTGCGGCATCTGTAACAATAGCATTAATTTAATGTGACGTTTACTGTTGTTTTCTTTTGATTGCCTCTTCTGTAAAATTGCTGCTGTTTGCCAAGAGAGTTTTTTTTTTTAACAGATGAATTAAGTGGTCTTGCCCAGCACTCGCCACCTAGTTTCAGGCTAGGGATTTATTTACAACCCCGTAGCCCTAGTGAGAATCGAACACTCAATTTGGAGGCCGACATTGTGACCCTCGGCCACCCATCCTCCGTGTTTAACCACTATTATCAAATTGTTAGTTATTCCTATTTCTATTACTTTTCTGAGATTTGCATCAATACACAGACAAGAGCCGCTATGGCGTGGTGGTTACAACGATTGGTTACCTAGACATCATCATCACGTGTCATGCCAACAAGCGTTGGCATTCATGGTAAACCGTATCACCGTGTGGCCAAGCATCCCAGTTATTTTTGTTATCTTTTCGCTGTTTTCTTCATCAAGTTTTCTAATTGTCAACAAGATTTCAATTTATTTCCTTCTCGTTCCGTGCCCAAACATAATGACTCTTCACGCCGGGTTTCTCTAATCAGTTTACAGTTTTTTGTCCTTCGCTTGAAGGACTGTCTCATTCGTTATTCTGTCAGTCCATGACATTCTTTGCAGTTTCCCAAGAAGTCACACTTTCACAGTCATTAGATGTCTCTAAGCTTGTCTACTTATTATCCATGTGTCGCATGTATACAACAACATAGGTTCTATATAGAACACTAACGCATTTTCCCCATTGCTCTTGTCTGTGGACAGCAGATGACCGGCATTGGTAAGATTAAGTTGTTTCCGCCCAATACAGTTAGAGATGACAGGTTCGAATCCCGCCCGGTAACTATAGCTTTCAATTGTTATGTTGTCTAGTGCGTTCTCGAATGCCGACTTCTTGTTTCTACTTCTATGAGCGCCAATCAATACGTGTGAGTTTATTGATGAACCTATCCAGTAGAATAGACTTGAATCAGTCTTCTCCTGACCTTTATCCCCCAATGAGATATAGGCCGTAAACCAAACCACGCCAAGCCATTCCATCTTTTGCCTTATCCTGCAGCTCCCTTTGTGTCCTTCCAATATTATTCATCTGTCTGTAATTCTCTTCTTCGTTCAGTTTTAGGTCTCCCGCTTTTACTGTTGCCTTGTTAGTTCCAGATAACATAGTTGTATTGTTTGTGCCAGTGGAGAAATATACAAAAAGAGACTGAAATATGGCATTCCACATAGACCTACATTATCAGTGTCAGACATTGGTGCTTATAGTAAGCGAAAACAAAAGGAAACTAGAAACAGCTGAATTGCGATATTTGAGAAGACCAGTGGGAACTATAAAACGAAACAGGGTCATAAATTAAGAAATACGATTCGTGGGAGCAACGCCATTACTAAACAGCGCGCATAAACCCAACATCAGATTGTTTATATTTGTGTAACAAGAACGCCACAGAAACGCCCCTCGCATAGCGATGCACTTCCATTATAACGTTTGCAAGCTAAAGGCCACCACGAACAATGTGGATAGAGGGGGTGGTAGAGACTGGTGGTGATGTTTATAGCAGGATCATACTTGATCTCAGCGTGGACAAAGCAAAAGAGAATACTGAAAGAGGGGTAAGAAGAATAAGTAGAAGGAGGAGAAGAAGAGGAAGAAGAAAAAGTTGACATTAGAAGACTATGATTTAAGTATGTGTGTGTATGTGTGTGCACGCGCACGTATGTGTGAGTGTGTTTCTCCCTTTCTGTGCGTGTGTCTGTGTATCTGTGAGTGGGGGGAGAAGACGAACGAACGAACTCTATTTTCAAAGGGTCACAAATTGGGCACGGTGTCCCGTCTTACATTCGGCCCATCCAATCACTCATCTTTCGTTCACCAGTTATCTCTTGTGCACTAGAACGCCAGCAGGAACACTCATCAGATAGCTATGCTGTTCCGTTATATATATATATATATATATATATATATATATATATATATATATATATATATATATATATATATATATATATATATATACTAGCTGACCCGGCCCGGCTTCGCCCAGGCCCTGGAGGGGATCTATCTATCTATCAGTCTGTCTGTCTGCTTGTCTGTCTGTCTGTCTGTTTGTCTGGCTGACCCGGCCCGGCTTCACCCAGTCCCTGGCGGGGAGCATCTAATTTAATTCATATAAGTAGTCATATAAGCTCTCCCGTTCCCGACTATCTGTCTGTCTATCTGTCTGTCTGTCTGTCTGACCCGGCCCGGCTTCACACAGTCCCTGGTGGGGAGCATCTCATTTAATTCATATACGTAGTCATATAAGCTCTCCCGTTCCCGACTATCTGTTTGTCTGTCTATCTGTCTGTCTGTCTGTCCCGGCCCGGCTTCACCCAGTCCCTGGTGGGGAGCATCTCATTTAATTCATATACGTAGTCATATAAGCTCTCCCGTTCCCGACTGTCTGTCTGTCTATCTGTCTGTCTGTCTGACCCGGCCCGGCTTCACCCAGTCGCTGGTGGGGAGCATGTCATTTAATTCATATAAGTAGTCAAATAAGCTTCCGTTCCCGACTATCTGTCTGTCTGTCTATCTATCTGACCCGGCGTGGTTTCGCATAGCTCCTGGCACACAGTAACTTAAAAGAATGTCCTTCCACACACCATTCATTATTTTTAATGAAAACTGTTTTTAATCACCGACATGACAGTTGATAAGTTCTTTAAGCAGAAAAAGATGGGTTACAATGTTATGCATTATGCATTATTTTTATGAAAACTTTGAAAATGCCTTAAAGATTATATCATTATTTATTATAACTCATATGCCTGAAAATAACTATAGACAAAGAGTTTAACAATAGTGCAAGTAAGTCCAACAATATGACTATAAAGTATATAGAAATGTTATTAAAAGTTATGCCGCTTGAAATAACTTTTCTAGAGTGAAGTCCCCCTGCTATATAGAAATTATATAATGAAAAATGAAAAAGTAAATGTTATTAAATAAGTAGAAGATTTTACACTAAGAAACTATTATAGTCGGTTGCACAGGAATGAAAGGAAGACGTGTAGAAAATTTCATCTCAATCGGATGTACCGTTATCGAACGCATCCAATACAAACAAACAAACAAAGTCACATACACTCTGTTATATATATATATATATATATATATATATATATATATATATATATATATATATATATATATATATATATATGAGAGAGAGAGAGAGAGAGAGAGAGAGAGAGAGAGAGAGAGAGAGAGAGAGAGAGAGAGAGAGAGAGTTAAAATTGTGATCACTAATGAAGAAGAGAAAGACAAGAGGACCAGGACGAGGAAGAGTGGAAGGCACGGATAATATTCTATTAGTAATATAGGTAATTTAATCTCCTCCTCCTTTCTTCTGCAACTCAAGACGTAAACATTTCACGACAAGGAAAACCACAGTTGTAGGAAAGCTCCCGTAGAATGGTTCTATGACCAGCAGTGATATATATATATATATATATATATATATATATATATATATATATATATATATATATATATATATATATATATATATATATCATATATCTTTATATATAAAGGGGGGGGTGGCATTTATTACATGTCTTGTGGCATAATGGACATATGGTGCTGACCCCATATTTTTATACAGCAATCGGCACTTGAAAGTCGGCCTGGTCAATATCATGACTACCGCGTCTACTTCCCAAGAGATTTCCTGGGTCGTATTTAGGTTACTTTAAACAATACACGACAGTTGACATTCGAACACCAGGTCACGGGTCCAGCGGGCATGCAGGCTAGCCACTGCGCTGCCGCGGCTCTCAACTAGAAAAGAGCCTAGTTTACATTCAGATTAATGGGGGTTTTATCAAAATAGATCAGTCGAAGAGTGTTACCAAACCTCACCGTAGCCTCGGGGAGTAGATCTGATAATGGGAAAACAGGATGCCCCGTGTGCCAATCTGCACTCGGGCGTTTCTCGGTAGTTGGAGTCGTCAGAATAATAGGCATATGGCGGTAGAATTTCATTCTTTCTAGAGTCACATATTTCTTCTCTGTAGTTAGAGTCACAACAAGAGGCATATGACGATAGAACTTCATTCTTTCGGGAGCGACAGATCTCTTAGTAGTTGTAATAGGAACACAAGACATGTGGTCATATAATTTACTCCTTCTTTTCACTGTTATATATCTCTCGGTAGGCCAGATCGGAACATAAGTCATATGACTAGAGAATTTATTCTTTCTTTCAAGTGTGACAGTAGTTGGAATCGGAACACAAGACACATGGCCATAGAATGTATTCTTTCTTTCCACTGTGATATATCTCTCGGTTGTTGGAATCGGAACACAAAACACATGACGATGTGATCGCCTGACGCTACACATGATGATGATGATGTTACCAATACCAGCGTCCCTTGCAGTGCCCTAGGGTATGATGGGAAGCCGATCTGGAAACATGGATAAAAAGGAGTGCTCGCCAGTTTCCCGCTCTCTTCAACTAACAACCGTGGCCAAAGGAGCGATTATGTAGATCGCTGTAGATATATAGATACCATCAAATAGGGAGGCTTGAACCAGCCCTCCCCAGTCACTGGACCAGAGCAGGGAGTCACCAATGCCTCTAGATTTAACCAAGACTGGCCTGTGTGGTCCACACACAAGGACCGAGGAAATCCATGAAAATGACTGGCAATTTGTAAGCCCACTCTTGGTAGTGACCCTTGGCCATAGTTGTTTGTAGAGCAAACTTGAGCCCCAGCTCTGGTTAATGTCGTTTTAGGCCACTCACACCCCCATTCATATACCTGTTTATGCCACTATATCTCTGCTGTTAGGGTTATGGTTTTGTTATTCGTTATGTTATGGCTCTTTGCTGTATCTGGTCCCAGTCGACCTATGTGACGCGGGTATCTTGTGTGGGTATTGAGGGTGCCCTTTGACTCAACTGAATATGATTGAGGTCTCACTGTCATTTAGAGACCGCCCCGGTAGTCAGTGCTAGGCAGCAGTTATCTCTAACTGTGGGATTTCAGATTCCCATTTCTGTATGTACCGACTGTCCATGAGTCCTGAGATGATAACAATAGAGAGTCCATACCTGCTGTTATGTTGTTGTTTACATTGAGGCTCCGTTGTTGCAATTTCCTTGCTGGTTTGTGGAGGTGGGTACCTGGTCGTGTTCATAGCGATGTTAGGCAGCAGTGAGTGATATCCACTGTGGGAACGTAGGTTCCAATTTCTGTATATGTCAGTTGTGTGACATGTCAGGATGTCTGTTTGCCCCTGAATCATGCAGTTCTGTCAATAAAGGTCTAATTTTGTTGTTCTTAATTTGTTTTGTTTAGTTTATAGTTTGTTGTGTAAACTCATTGATTCTGTTACAGTCCAGCAGTGTAATCTTTTGTCTGGGGTATACAACAGTATATCTTCCGCCCAAAGAACTCCTGGAATCTTCTGTCTAACTCTATCCCTTTTCTTGTTAACTGAGGAGAATATATACAGTGCTCTTTCTCTATTTCTTTGTATTGTCCTTTTCTTCTCTAAAAGTCAGTGTTGCGCTTCTTTGTCTTTGAGCATCTAAGTATAGGAAACTATGTCTTCCGGTACTTTATATTCTACCTCCTGTTACAACGATATAATTTATTCTTTCTTTCCACTGTGATATATCTTTCGGAACCGGAGCAAAAGACAAGTGACTATGAAACGTATTCCTTCTTTCCAGAGTTGTAGATCTCTCGGTAGTAGGATATGAATGCAAGATATAATGCTAATAGAACTTATTATATTTTTCTGTTACAAATCTCTCTGCATTTCGAATCGGAGTACGAGACATATGGCTATAGAACTTATTTATTTGTTCATGTATGATAGAGCTCTTTACAGTTGAAATCAGGTACAAGACTGGCGATAGAAGTTATTCATTCTTTCTAATGTTACATCATCATAATCATGATCATCAAGTGCCGTTTCTTTCCCTTGATCTTTCCAGTTGTCATGATGTTCCCCAGTACCTCTCTTCTCATGATATGACCAAAGAAAGCTGTTTGTTTCTGTCTTATTGTTGCTATATAATGTTCTGGTAATGTTGGCCTCTTTCTTATTGTTGTATATAATGTTCTGGTTTAATTAGCCTCTTTCTTATTGTTGTATATAATGTTCTAGGTTTCATTAGCCTCTTTCTTATTGTTGTATATAATGTTCTAGTTTCATTAGCCTCTTTCTTATTGTTGTATATAATGTTCTAGTTTCATTAGCCTCTTTCTTATTGTTGTATATAATGTTCTAGTTTCATTAGCCTCTTTCATACTGTTGTATATAATGTTCTAGTTTCATTAGCCTCTTTCTTACTGTTGTATATAATGTTCTAGTTTCATTAGCCTCTTTCTTACTGTTGTATATAATGTTCTAGTTTCATTAGCCTCTTTCTTATTGTTGTATATAATGTTCTAGGTTTCATTAGCCTCTTTCTTATTGTTGTATATAATGTTCTGGTTTAATTAGCCTCTTTCTTATTGTTGTATATAATGTTCTAGGTTTCATTAGCCTCTTTCTTATTGTTGTATATAATGTTCTGGTTTCATTGGCCTCTTTCTTATTGTTGTATATAATGTTCTGGTTTCATTGGCCTCTTTCTTATTGTTGTATATAATGTTCTAGTTTAATTAGCCTCTTTCTTATTGTTGTACATAATGTTCTGGTTTCATTGGCCTCTTTCTTATTGTTGTATATAATGTTCTGGTTTCATTAGCCTCTTTCTTATTGTTGTATATAATGTTCTGGTTTAATTAGCCTCTTTCTTATTGTTGTATATAATGTTCTGGTTTCATTAGCCTCTTTCTTATTGTTGTATATAATGTTCTAGGTTTCATTAGGCCTCTTTCTTATTGTTGTATATAATGTTCTGGTTTAATTAGCCTCTTTCTTATTGTTGTATATAATGTTCTGGTTTCATTAGCCTCTTTCTTATTGTTGTATATAATGTTCTGGTTTAATTAGCCTCTTTCTTATTGTTGTATATAATGTTCTGGTTTAATTAGCCTCTTTCTTATTGTTGTATATAATGTTCTGGTTTCATTAGCCTCTTTCTTATTGTTGTATATAATGTTCTGGTTTCATTGGCCTCTTTCTTATTGTTGTATATAATGTTCTGGTTTAATTAGCCTCTTTCTTATTATTGTATATAATGTTCTGGTTTCATTAGCCTCTTTCAGGCAATCATTGTTAGTTACTCATTGAGCACTGGTGACGTGGTAGTGAGTTCATTCCCTGCACCGGTCAGTTCAACTTAAACGTTGACTTCTCATTCAAAACACAATGGCAAACTACCTACCGGTAAAAAAAAGAAACTGCCTAACAAATCAACTTAGGGTTGGGGTTGACCACAACGTTCCGCAAAGGACATGACTCATTCTTCAGTAACAGCTCTGTTGACTTCACATCTTGTGAATGATCATCTCGTGTAGAAGTCACCCACTCACAAGGAATACTACAGATAAACACCAGATTGCTCTCGAGCACAGATAAGGAACATCTGCCACTTTTGAACAGAGTACAACCCTATCCACGTGTCACAGATGTCATTATTGTTACGCTGTTCGTGTTAATTAGGTCATTGATTTCCACAATACGCTGGGCTATATCATCATAATTTTAGTTGGAACGCGAGTTCTGTTTATATCTATATATAAACGGCTACTAGTGGTTCTGTTTATATCAATATACCTACAGCTATAACGAGTTATGTTTATATAAGTATACCTACAGCTACCAGGGATTCTGGTTATATAGATATACTGCAGTTACTGCGAGTTCTGTTTATATTAATATACTACGGTTACTACGAGATCCATATATATATATATATATATATATATATATATATATATATATATATATATATATATATATATACTAGCTGACCCGGCCCGGCTTCGCCCAGTCCTTGGTGGGGAGCATCTCATTTAATTCATATAAGTAGTCATATAAGTTCCCGTTCCCGTTACCGACTGTCTGTCTGTCTGTCTGTCTGTCTGTCTGTCTGTCTGTCTGTCTGTCTGTCTGTCTGTCTGTCTGTCTGTCTGTCTGACCCGGCCCGGCATTGCCCAGCTCCTGGTGTGGAGCATCTCATTTAATTCATATAAGTAGTCATATAAGCTCACGTTCCCGTTCCCGACTATCTATCTGTGTCTGTCTGTCTGTCTGTCTGTCTGTCTGTCTGTCTGTCTGTCTGTCAGTCTGTCTATCTGTCTGATCCGGCCCGGCTTCGCCCAGCCCCTGATGGGGAGCATCTCATTTAATTCATATGAGTAGTCATATAAGTTCCCGTTCCCGACTGACTGTCTGTCTGTCTGTCTGTCTGTCTGTCTGTCTGTCTGTCTATCTGTCTGTCTGTCTGTCTGTCTGTCTAATCATTTATTGGTTGCAGTTAGAACAACCTTAGATAAACGAAGACCAACTTGGTAATATATTAACTTGGGTAAATGGAGCAGCGGCAGCAGCAGCAAAAGAAGAAGAAAAAGGAGGAGTAGGAGCTGGGAGGAGGAAGAGGGAGGAGGAGGGAGGAGGAGGAGAAAGAGAGAAAAGGAGGATGGAGGAGGGAGAGGGAGGAGGGGGAGGAGAAGAGGAAGAGGGTAGGAGGTGGAGGAGGGGAGAGGAGGAGGAGGAGGAGGAGGAATATAACGCATATGCCTGTAGATTTAATAATGGCTGAGGTTGTTCCATGTCTTCTTAGAGTTGGCGACAGTGTAAAGAAATATAAAATCTTCAAACTTTCATACTAAAAAAATATGACAGTGGGCTTCGCTGGAATGAAAGGAAGACGTGTAAAAAATGTCATCTCAATGGGATGGGCCGTTCGCGAGCGCATTAGGGACATATAGACAGACAGACAGACGGACGGAGATCGCCTTTTATATATAAGATATACCCATCCATGTTGGGTTTTCCTCTTGTCCGCTTACTCGTTAGGCCGCCCTCCATATACATCTTTTGCAGACTCTACACGCCCAAAGTATTTCATTTCCCTCACTTTCGTTTGTCTTAATAACCACATTTCTTTGACAATGAATCCCTGTTGAACGGTTCAGTGTGTTCTCTATTTCGCCCATGCAGGAGGAGGAGAGGGAGGAGGAGGGAGGAGGAGGAGAGAGTAGGAGGAGGGAGGGAGGCGGAGGGAGAAGGAAGAGGGAGGAGAAAGAGGGAGAAGGACGGAGAGGAGAACGGAGGTAGAAGGAGAGGAGGAGAGGTGAACAGTGAGTGCGTTAGCGATCAGTGGAGGCGGAATGTGCAAGGGAGGAGGAGGGGATGGATGTAGAGGTGTCGTGAGTAGGATGAGTGCGAGTCGGAGAGAGAGGCGGGCGGTGAGGATGGTCCTATTGAGGAGGAGTAGGTAATGTGACAGGGACGAGACGAGGTATATGAGTGACGAGTGCGGGGAGGAGGAGGAGAGGAGATGTGATTAGGAGGAGGAGGGAGGAGTAGGGTGGAGCAGATGGGGAGGATTCAGAGGAGCGAGGAGGCGACGTAGTGCGGAGGAGAACGCAGGCGTAGAGAGGGAGCAGGAGGAGGATACGGGAGTAGTTAGGAGAGCGGGAGGAGGAGGGAGAGGAGAAGAGAGTAGGAGGAGGAAGGAGGGCGGAGGGAGACAATGAGGGGATGCGAGAAGGGAGAAGGAAGGAGGGAGACAAGAGTAAAGGACGAGGAGGGCGGAATAGTTATACAGGCTGGAGTGGCGGCCCTTTTTAGCCTGTAGGTGTTGATCGGAGGATGTACCAGGCTGAGGGGGCGGGAGGGTAGGGCGAGGCGGACTGTGAAGGGAGGCGGCGTGATGCGGACGGCGGGAGAGGATGAGGAGTCGTGCGGGCCGCGGCGGCGCGGGCGGGCGGAGGGCGGCGGCGAAGCGGTCGGCTTCGCCCCTTATGGGAGTCGGTCCTTGGGGCTGCTGACTTGGCGGAGGAGGAGAGGGCGGAGCGGCCGGAGGTGGCCGGAGGTGAGGCGTCAGGAGGCGGCGCGGGCCGAACGGCGAGGAGGATGACGGCGGCGCGGGCGGCTCTAACCTTTGTTTCGGCGTCGGACTTTGCATGTCGGCGGCGGGTCGCCGGGCGGCAGGTCGGGCGGCGAGAAGGGCGGAGGACGGCTTGCGGCGGGGAGGCCGGCATGCGGAGGCCCCGGGGAGGATCGTGCACGGGCGCGGCGGGCGGCGTGTCAGGGAGCGGCGGCGGGCGGCGGCGTGCGGACGGAGGCTCGGGCGTAGTGGCGGCCAAGCGCGAGTCGGCTGCGGGCGCCGTCAGGACCGGACGGTAGGAGGAGAGGGAAGGCAGAGGGAGAACTGAGGCAGGGGAGGAGGAGAGCTGTGGCGGGGCAGAGCGGGAGGAGGAACGAGGTCGGGGGATCGGCGGGAAGCTGAAGGGGCGGAGGGGGAGGCGCCTGGAGTGGCGTAGGAGGGCGGCGGACTGGGAGCCGGGGCGCAGGAGACGGGCGACGGAACGCGGGAGAAGGATAGTATAGGCTTCGAAGAGGGATGAGAGGAGAGGCAGAGGAGAAGGTGGAGGGAGAGGTCAGACAGGGCGGAGAAGAGAGAGTGAGAGTTCGCCATTCCGAATTCATACTCGTCTAGTTCTTCCCTTCTACACGACTGTAGATAACTTCCTTACACATAAAAAGATGAATTGTTATTGATATTGCCGTGGCATGGAGGAATATCAGCAGCAGAGTTGATTAAAAAAAACAAAGACCGAGATCTACAGAGAGCCATGAACGCCTACGCCAGCCGGCACGGCACTTAATGATGATGATTGCCGTGTGACGATTCTGTGTAGTCACGTCATTTTCTTCCCTTTCCCTAGCGTTTTGGTTCGGGGATTCTTTCATCATCATCATCATATATTTACGTACGTATTTTGGGAGGGGGAGGAGGGAGGAGGAAGAAGAAGAAAAAAAAACTATGACAGTTGACAGCTCTGGAATGAAAGGAAGGCGTGTAGAAAATTTCATCTCAATCGGATGGGCCGTTCGCGAACAAATAAAGGACATACATATTTACATACATACATATATACATACACACATATTTACATACATACACTTTGTTTTATAAATATATATATATATATATATATTATATATAGATATATATATATATAGATATATATATATATATATATATATATATATATATATATATATATACCTACAGCCACTCGTATCAACAAATTGGCGATATTTACAAAATAATTTAACATATACTCTTTAAGATTTGACAGTCTCTGTTGAGGAGCCGTTTGTTTATTATTGTCTTTATTTCTCCCGCTCTGTTTGAGGACAAAGTCTACGGAGATGTCAATAAGTTCATGTTGACTGCTACATTAATTGGAATTATGCATTGCGCTCAACGTCAACAATCAGACCTCTACACAACATCCTTCGCTCACGAATGCTGTTTATTAATTCATACTTTGATGTTTTTTTCAGCCAATGATTTCAGTTTTGTTTTCATGTCAAGAGTCTATAATTTGTTCATCCAATACTTATTGCACTCACAACTTATATATTCTCTCTGCCGCCCGTAATAACGTTTCCATTAACGTAGCAGTTGCCGCATTATTTTCCTATTATCCCACGAGATAGTCAAGTGAACCATCACAAATGTGCTGGTAGGGCATCTACATGGTGAAGTCGTTACGCCATCTGTATCGCACTCCGATGGTTGTGTGTTCGATTCCTGGTTACATCGTTCTATTCCCCAATGTAATTGTCTCGGCAACTCAAGGGGGTCGTTGTTGGAGATAAGGAGTTCGTGCTTTGTTCGACGCTTTCGGGAGGACGATATGCAGAAAGAGACCGAGCCATATGAGATAAAAGCCGGTGCAATGAAGTCGATCCTCTTGTCCTAAATCCCTTTGTAAATATGTGAATTGTAATAAGTTTATGGAGCATATTGACCCCTCTGGGAAAATTGTCGCTGGTCACTCTGTCTGTCCGGGGCAAACGAATAGTCACATCACACCTCTACTGCGTGTCTGTCATGACTCATTTATATCTTCCGTTATAGCATAGACGACCTTGCGTTCATTTTGACGGTATGAGCGTCGGTTGTTCAGAAAACAATGATAAACTACTGAACGTTAACTTTTCCTAGTAAATCACAACCAATAAATGTTTGGGTTGACTTTGGGTCTTGTAAGGGGCATACAACTATCTTTCTTATGTCAAATAAACATATTTATGTTGGAATCCAGCTGAGAAATCACACGCACAAATTCATACAAAGAACCCGAGGTGTGGCGCACATGTTAAGGTATGTATGTGCGTTTGTGCGTGTTATTTTATGACATGATTTACACAAGTCTTTCTGTGGCGGAGCAGGCACCACTGGAGGTGTCTGATTATCAGAATCACGCCCGACTCCCGCCCCTTTCGCCGAATATTTCGACTCTTTTACCTTCTTTACCCTCTCAGGGAGAGGGCCCGTTCGGTTCATGAGGGCCAGACGTTTTTTTTTCCCCTGTCGTGAGTGTTCGTATTGTCATATGAAGATGTGTCGCATTTCGTCAAAGCAAAAACAATCAATGGGGCTTCGTGGCGAAGTGGTCAAGCCGTTTACCTCGGGCTCCGAAGGTTGTGGGTTCGATTCTAGTCCGCGTCCGTAGGTTCACGAGTTAAATTTTTCAGAAGACTCCTGTGGGTCGTCGCTAGAGCTACCTAGTTCGTGCTTTGCGCGACGCTTTCCGCGCTGCGGAAAGAGACCGAGCCATATGGGTTAAAACCCGATGCAATGAAGTCGACCCTGTCGACTTTTAAGCGACTTAAAAAAAACAAAAAACAATCAAATACAGAGGGTCTAGGAAAACTGGGAATGAAAAGAGATGGAAGAAATATAAATACACATGATGTAAGTGAGATATTTCAGCCATGTCAAAAGGCATAAAAAGTTAGTTGCATATCCTTTTCAAGACGTGGCAGTCAACCCCAGCTTTTTTTTCTGATTGTGATATCTTAGCAAGTTTACGTTCAGTTGTTTGCCATTGCTTTCCGAACGACCGGCACTCGTACTTTTGTTTAGAAAACAACGCAAGGTTGCTTCCAGTTTGCTTCCATATCGCTCGCAGCTTTGCTTCGAACGAGGTATGAGGGAAACGAATTGCGTCCGTTACCTGTTCGCCACAGAGACATACCACTCTAATAAAATTCATACAGGAGGCACATATATGACTGTTCACGCTCCTGCGGGTGATTTGGCAGCTGCCTGCGTTGCGTTAGTTTTCATAAAATGGTATGAGACACTGTCGTTCAGAAAGTAATGGCAAACTACTGAGCGTAAACTTGTCAAGAAATCACAAAGTCTACACACAAAAATTAATGGGTTGACTGCGACGTCCTGTAAAGGATATGCTACTAACATGCTCTTACAACAAAAAAAAAAAAAAAAAGAAGATGAAGATGATAGATGCGTTTTCGTCCCGACGCTATCGTACCAATGCCAAACATGGACAGTCATAGAAACATAGAAACACCACAGGTGTAAACACCCACCCTGTGAGTTAATATACATTAAAATGCAGCTGGAAAAACAAGAAAAGAATTTAAAAAAAAAAAAGAACTATCGAGACACAAAGAAGAAGTGTCGGGATCATCATCATCATCATCATCATCATCATCATCATCATCATCATCATCATCATCATCATCATCATCCACTTCTGCCATCAAGCGTCGTGGGGAGGAATAATTTGCGTCCAGCGCCCGGTGGGCGGCACTGGATAGTGTCACTCCGTGTGGTTGTACAATGTCTTTGATGTCGTCAATCCATTTTCTTCTTGGACGTCCTTGTGGTCTCGTCGCAGATGATCTTTGGTGTAAGGCCAGTGATGGTAGTTGTAGGTGTTGCATTCTAACGACATGGCCAAACCACTTGATCTTCTGTCTTTCAATAAATGTGGTTCAAGGTTTTGATCCCACAGTCTGTCTGATAATAGCATTTCTTACTCGGTCTCGGATTGTTAAGTTGGCAGCTCTCCTCAGGCATCTCATCTCGCAGGTGTTGATTTTGCGACGGTATAATTTAGATAAAGTCCAGGTTTGAGATTGGTAGCAAAGGGTTGGTGTGAATATGCTGTTTATTATATGGTTCGTATATTTAGCTAGATTGGAACAAGATCATTTAGCGACTAGAGCGTGAGAACATTGGAATACAAAGCAAGAGGAACGAAGAAAGACGGATTGGCTAGATGGTGTAAAGAATACTGACGAAATCAAATATGACAATAACACAAGCAACAAGACAAGCGCAAAACAGAAAATGACATCTGCTTCCTCTCTTTGAAGCTTCAAGGCGAAAGCAGCAGAACAAGAGAAGAAGAGTCAAACAACAGAAAACAGAACATATCTACAAAAATGCATCTTTATATATTTCACGAAATGTAATGTTGAAAAAAAAAGTAATGGAAACAACATCGTCTCCCGTCGTACTGAGAATCTAACATTTCATCACCCAAATCTGAAGATGTCAGAAATTGGTTTTCGTGCCTTCCCTATGTTACATTGTAATGGATGCACATCGGAGACTGACATCCCAGTTGTCCTCTCAGACTGAATTCTGAGAAAAGGTTTTTCAGTTAAGATAATTCAGCAGATTCATAGTCTGATTAAACGTTTTCTGACCTGTCCCTCCGTCCGTTTGTTTAACATATTTTATTTCCCATCCTTTCCTCTATTTCTGCCCTATCCCATCTCTCTCTCTCTCTCTCTCTCTCTCTCTCTCTCTCTCTCTCTCTCTCTCTCTCTCTCTCTCTCTGTCTCTCTCTCTCTCTCTCGTCTGTCTGGCTCTCTCTCCCTCTGTCTGTCTGTCTTTCTGTCTGTCTGTCTCTCTCTCTCTCTCTCTCTCTCTCTCTCTCTCTCTCTCTCTCTCTCTTGTTTATCTTTCTGTTCCTCTCTCCCTGTTCCACCCATCCGTCTGTCTCACTGTCTGTTCATTCATTCGCCTATCCATCATACACACACGCTCGCACACAAATGCACACATTTAAACACATATGTCTGTCCATCCAGCTATCCATCCGCCCATCGGTTTGTCAGTGTGTCTGTCTGAATGTATGGCTTTGCATTTGTTTATTTTGTGCCCCCTTTCTATTTATTTATGTATACCAACCACATATACACCTGTCTGTCTGTCTGTCTACCTGGCTGCCTGTCTGTCTGTCTGTCCGCATTCCTGCCCGCCCACCTACCTGCCTGACTATCCGCATGCCTGCCTGTCCGCCTGTCCGTCCGTCTCCCTGCCTGCCTGCCTGCTTGTCTGCCCGCCCGCCTGCCTACCTGACTGGCTGCCTGTCCGTCCGTCTGCCTGGCTACCTGCCTGTCCGTCCGTCTGCCTGCCTGCCTTCCTGCTTGTCTGCCCGCTCGCCCGCCCGCCCGCCTGCTCCCTTGCGTGCCTACCTGCCTGCCTGCCCGCCAGCCTGTCTGCCTGGCTGTAACAAATAGCATTATTGTCTCTGGGGAAAAGAACGAAGTCCCTAGCTGGTTTACTTCTGAGAATCTAATACCTCGTGAGAGAGCGATGATGTGGCATGTAATTTGATATCCACGGGGAAGCAATTCATCGCATCACACCATTATCTTTCATGCTCGATTAACTTTGCATTTTCTATCAATAAGAATGTGTGTGTATGCGCGTGTGTGTGTGTGCGCGCGTGCGTGCGTGCGTGCGTGCGTGTGTGTATGTGTGTGTGTTTATTTTTTGTTTGTTTCATAATTGTTTCCCACCACTATCTAGTTTAATAGTGTAAGGTAACCTATTGTCTATTGTTTCCATCGGTTTTCTAGTTAACTAGTATTATATAATACATACTATGATCAATTTTTTTGTCTATCACTTTCTAATCTAATAGTGTATGTTAATACTGTTCATTGTTATAGTCACTTTCTAATTTAAAAGTGTATGTTTATAATTAAAATGTTGGAAGATATCAACATTGATGGGAAAGATTTAAGAATAATAAAGAATATTTACTGGAACCAAGAAGCAGCAATTAAAATAAGAAATAAAGATGGTAGTTACGAACAGGTGAAGTTAGGAGTTCGACAGGGGTGTGTCTTGTCACCGCCGGATCTTTTCTCCCTCTATAGTGAAGTAATAATGAGAGAGATCGAAGAGAAGCCAGGAATACTAATCGGGGATTATAATATAAACAATATACGCTATGCAGATGACACAGTATTGGCGGCGGATAATGCAACATACCTACAGTAATTGTTGGACATTGTAGTAACAGAGAGTGCACAGAAATGACTCTCCTTGAATATCAAGAAAACAGTAATAATAGTGACATATCAAAGAAATTGGTGATACCAAAATGTGACATAGAAATAGAAGGGGAAATTCTTAAACAAGTGGATAATTTTAAATACCTAGGGGCACTTATAACATCAGATGGAAGATGTACAACAGAGATTAAGAGCATAATAGGGCAAGCAAAAGACACATTTCAGAAAATGAAGAGTATCGTAGGCAATAAGTCTGCCAACATGGGAGATGCGTTGACAGTCGTAGTATAATGTGTTCTAGAATACAGTAAACAACAGCCGCGTTACAGGTGTGGAGTGAAAACACAAATATCTTTATTTTCTCAACAGCAAAAGTCAGTTATAGCTACGCCGGCCCTTTAAGCCGTTTCACGTTCCCGCTAGCCCTTAACCTGCCTACACTCCACGGCCTATCATCATGACCAGTTGCTATTTTAATTCTCTGACAAAAGTTATTGTAACTTGACTACTTACGATCTTACAGCTCAACTTGACCTCCTGTCATCACAGGGCTCGCTCGCTTTGATATAGTGTGCTCAGTTGCCTGGTTGCTGTGGAGTATCTGCTAGCCATCATTTATCGTTTGTTGCTGAATAAACTATCTCGCCTGCTTGTTGTCAAACTTTTCTTATGGTCCATATCTTTGCTCTCATTTCAACTTTCTGGCTCTGGACTTCAGTTTTATGTGAAGTGGCCGCGATGGCGGTTCTCAGCAGACTGACTTTTTGTCTGCGGCTTTCTGCGCTTGATCCTTCCATCACGCGCGGCCTAAGCTCGATATCTGATTAGTTCTTAAATTTAGCCGTCTATTTGTTCGAGTCCTTTCTTCAAAATGACTGTGACTATTCGTCACTGATACCGACTAGTTCCTGAATTGTTGTCCGTCGATTTTTCGGTTGGGCTGACTCATGGCAAAGTCACTATCAATGAATGTAAGAAAGAGAGTGCTGAAATGCTATATAGAACCAGTTTTGATGTATGGCAGCGAATCTTGGAATGTAAATGAACAAATTAAGAAGAACTTAGAAGCAACAGAGATGTGCTTTTTGAGACGAATGTTGCGAATTCCTTGGACTGCAAAGTAACTAACAATGATTGCCCGAAAGAGGCTAATGAAACTAGAACACTATATACAACAATAAGAAAGAGACAAATAGCCTTTTTTGGTCACGTGATGAGAAGAGAGGCACTGGAGAACATCGTGACAACTGGAAAGATCGAGGGGAAGAGAGGCAGAGACAGACAAAGAGAAATGATGCAGGACGGATTGAGTCGGTGGCATGGAGGAATATCATCAGCAGAGTTTATCCAGAACAACAAATACCAAGATCTATGGAGAACCATGAATGCCTACGCCGCCGGCTGGCAGGGCACTTGATGATGATGATGTTAATAATGTTCATTGTTTCAGCCACTTTCTAATTTATGGGAAAAACATACCTTTAGAACTGGCAAAGTTATTAGGAAATAAAACCCACCCACAGGAAGAAAGAGCCCATTACCTTGAATGGGACCTGTCTAGAGGAAAGAAACCTTACAGACATGCATGTCGAATTCGAACACCCTCTCCTTTGAGGTGCAGAACCAAGTGTGAGGCACTCTTCTTCAGAAGCAGACTATGATTTATTTTAAAAAAAACATTGGCAGGGGATTTAGCACCATATACACGATAGCATCAAAGCGTAGAAATGGACACGACCCCACTCCCATTTTTTTTAAAGACACGCTTTTAGAAATCAAAAGCCTTTAAACTTAAGCTCGGACAAATTCCCAAGAGACAAATCACAATTACACCTAAGAACGGACAACTTCCTACATACCACACACACACACACACACACACAACACACACACACACACACACACACACACACACACACACACACACACACCACACACACACACACACACACACACACACACACACACACACAACACACACACACACACACACACACACACACACACACACACACCACACACACACACACACACCACACACACACACACACACACACACACACACACACACACACACACACACACACACACACACACACACACACAACACACACACACACACACACACACACACACACACACACACACAACACACACACACACACACACACACACACACAACACACACACACACACACACACACACACACACACACCACACACACACACACACACACACACACACACACACACACACCACACACACACACACACACACACACACACACACACACACACACACACACACACACACACACACACACACACACACACACACACACACACGCACACACGCACGCACGCACGCACGCACGCACCCCCCCCCCCCCCCCCCCCCCCCCCCCATACGTCGCAAAGATAGAGCACATACGAAGAACATTCAGTTTTCTGATAACGATTACCAGACTGCATTGTGACCCGTGGAAACGAAGGGAATTATGAACATCTCACATTCCGAGTTGCCAGTTAGTTATGCTTCAGATAGAGAGGCTATGTCGAGGGAGTGATTATTCAGATCCCTGGCTGCGTGGGAGAAATCATTGTCTCTCGGCTCCGATCTCTATGATTAGTTGCATGTATTTATTCTCTGGCTTTTGATGCTGCCTATAACTTTGAAGCTTTGTCTCTTTGTCCGTCTATTTGTTTGTCTTTTTGTCTTTCTCTTCTCTCTATGTCTCACTCTTCTCTATATCTTTCTCTGTCCCTCTCTCTGCCTCTCTCACGCGCGCTGTCTCTCTCCCTCTCTCTCTGTCTCTCAAGCTATCTGTCGTGTCCTCCTTTAAAGTGTCGTCCCTGGAGTGAGGCGATCCGACACCCACATTATAATATTTTTTTTTTCCTCTCAATATTCTGGAGAATCCACCAGCTTCCGTCCAACACACTCCATCAGCCTATGGACACCTTTTCCTATCACTCTCACACTGTCGTGCTATGCCCCCTTCTCATACTTCCCCAACGCAACATACTCAACAACTCTTGCTTCTAGAAATTAATAAAGAGTAATTTATTAAAATAAAAGTGTAACGTATATGAGACGTGTATGTGAAGAAAATGTGTGACGTGTTCTATAAAGTGTGTAGACTCTAACTCTCAGACAGCAACCCAGTCAGCTGATCCCAGCAAAGATAGACCACAGCACGGTACGTCAGAACATGTACTTCTCACCCGTTGCCGAAACCATCTTGCCGGATACTGCTTTGCCTCTGTAGACCTCTGGTAATCCAATTTCATGAACATCCGAAATAGACACCGGTGGTATTAACAGTTAATCATGGACCGGTTGCACTCTACACAATGTCCGTTCCTAACGTTCCTTAACAAACTGCACAAGTCTTTTGTAGTGTGTACGCAGTTAGTTAGTTAGTTAGTTAGTCGACAGATCATCCTCGTTGCACATCGAACCATTCAGTCCATAAGTGCTAATTACTAATGTTAATTGTTACTGTACTAACACTAGGTACTCTTAGCCGGTTCTCGGTTCGTTACTACTGTCTGATGCTGTGTGGTGCATCAGTATGCATCACTCTCTTTGATGAATCAATTTCCTTCTAGCGTAAGTTACGTTTCTGTATGCAACTTTATTGACTCTTGAACTGGTGTTCTTCAGAATGGGTTTTTTAATTCTTTCCCAAAACTTGTAGAGTTTCCTTGGATCTGGTAGGGAACCTAGGATAGAAACAACACATCTGGTGATAGTACTAGTCACTGATCCTTTCGGCTGAGTGTAAGCCTATCACCTTGCTTAATGATCTTTAGCTAACTAGACTTAGTCACTAGAGCAGATTAGCTACCCACCTAGAGTCGAATCAGGCTATGACAAAGAAAAAATATCAGCAAACAGAATGCGGAACCCCGCCCACCAGGGACACCTACGGGAAGATCCCAATTATCCCTCATTACTCAATTCTCAACTAGTAAAGCTTATCAACACTTCACTAATCTATTTTAGCTAACAGAGCCAAGTATCACTTCACTACTCTAGCTAGTTTCCACTAACAGTGCTAATCATCACACTATAGTTTAACAAGGCTACTGCCTAAAGTAATTATAACGAATATATTATAATAGGTTATACCTTAAATGGCACTACTGCAGTCCTATCAATCATATCTACATCTGCCATTATAGGCACGTGCAAAATTAAGTCACTAATTAACACACGGTAGATATTATTTCCACTAAGCACTGCAGTGCCCTGGCACTCTAACTAGAGCATTATTCAAGTCCACCCTAGTTGATCTCAACTCGAGTTTATATCGCAAACTACCAAAGTTGGCCACGTGACGTTATCCTTTACTCCCCCACACAGGTGGCACAGTGGCAAATCATCCCCTGTCAAGAACTATTTTCCTGGCTTAAATCCTGTCAAAGTTGTCAGTAATTGCCTAGATTCTCAAAACAAGCCAGCTAGTTTCTGTATACTCCCAACAAAGAGTTTCGATACCAAGCTGCCAATCATCTTGATGTGCCGGAAACCAAGAATTGACAGATGCACTGTTTTCCGTACTAGGTACTTCCGTTTTACATCTGCCCCTGTGATCTCACGGCTTCCATCTGCATTCAAATGTTGACAAACTTGTCAATCTTCTGTTCCGTGGTGACAATCCCAGCAGCCATTTTCGTCTGATGTCCGGCCGTATAGATGACAAACGGAACCATTCCATATCCTAAGCTGACAATATATGTGATTCTACTTGTTAATGAACTGCCAACTCTGTGTATCCATTCCTTCTCACTCACCACCAAATGTGTTTATGGGCTGACACGATGTAACCTGTGCAGCTGTGTTTACTCTGTTAGTACGACTGTTGTGGCCCAGGAAATATACGCCACGCAAACGTCGGTATTATTATCTGGGTTAACTCAGGGCGCTCGTGACATAGGCTCCCTCTTAAGAGAGTAGTCCATCTCACTCTTCTCCACCATGAGTTAAATCCAGATGATTCATTCCTCTTCTTCAGGAGCTGGGTGTCTTGACAAGAAGTCCGCTCCAACATTTTCCTTCCCAGGAATGTACTCTACTGTGAAATTATACGGTTGAAGTAACAACGACCACCGCATCAAACGTGCGTTGAGCTTCTGAGAAGTAGCCAGGAACATCAGGGGCTGATGATCTGACTGGACCCGAAACTTAACTCCATACAAATATGGCTGAAATTTTTGCACTGCCCATACGAGGGACAAGCATTCTCTCTCGACGGTTGAATAATTCCTCTCCGCCTGTAGAAGTTTCTTACTTGCGTATGCCACAGGTTTCAAAACCGAAGCATCGTCTTTTCCTTCCTGTAACTAAAGCGGCTCCAATTCCAATCGCACTCGCATCCGTTCTCAACACAAATGGTTTGGAAAGGTCAGGGAGCTGTAATACAGGTTTGCTGACCAAGGCCTCCTTTAACTGACTATAGGCATTCTCACATTCTGGTGTCCAAATGATTTGATCCGGTAATCCCTTTTTCAAGGTTTCCGTCAACGGAGCTCCCAGTTCAGTGAAATGTGGGATAAATTTGTGGTAGAACCCACACAACGAGAGAAAAGATCGCACATCCTTCTTCGTTTTTGGCCTTAGGTGCATTTCTGATTTTCTCCAGGTTCTTCTCTTCTGGGACAATGTGTCCTGGAGTGATGGTGTGACCTAGAAATTCCAGAGTCTGGTAACCAATCATGCACTTGGTTGGACGAGCAGTAAGCCCTGCTTCCTTGAGTCTATTAAACACTCTCTCCAAGGATTGTAAGTGGTCATCCAAGCTGTCACTGGAAATCAGAATATCATCCATGAATGAGATGATGGACGGATCCTGTAACGGATCTAGTAAAGTCCTCATCATGCGTGTAAACACACTAGGTGCATTGCTGAGTCCAAAGGGCATGACCTTGAATTCGTAGTGTCCACTGGGTGTACTGAAAGCTAACAGTGGTCGAATCTCCGGTTTGACTGGTATCTGATAGTACCCCCGACTCAGATCCACCTTTGAAAAGTACCGAGCCTTATGGAGCCTAGCGAATAGCTGAGTGGGATTCGGCAAAGGTTCCACCTGAAACTGTGTATGACTGTTCAGAAGTCGGTAATCTATACACAACCTGTGTTCTCCACTTGGTTTGCGTAACAAAACTACCCCCGCATTGTATGGGGATGTGGATGGTGCAATCACGTCATCCTCCAGCAGTTTTTTTATTTCCTCCTCCAGGGCCTTTTCTTTAGAGAATGGCACTGGGTAAACCTTTTGGCGAACAGGCTCCTGTGTGGTCAAAGTCATCTCGAACTCAACCAACCTCGTTCGTCCTGGTTTATCAGTCAGTATCTCCTTATGAGACTTGAGAACCTGGGTTATCCTTTCCCTCTCCTGGGAGGTCAGATCAGGGTTCACTTGCACATCCCTATAAGGTTTCCTGGTGTACTAAGGGATATTCCCTGCCCTCGCTGGTTCCCACTTCTGTCTCCACTGCAACTGCCATTGCCATGAGGTGAGCTGCCTTGTCTCCGGGTCTCTCTTCGTATTTCCGCAAGAGATTGATATGGAAAATCTTCGACTTTCCCCGGATCCGGATCTGATAGTTGGTTCTGGATATTACCCTTTCCACGGGAAATGGTCCTTGCCAACCTATCTCCAGTTTGTTGTTTCCCGTTGGGAGTAGCAACAAGACTTTATCTCCCACCTCTAGAGATCTTTCTTTAGACCTACGGTTGTAGTAAGCCGCATGTCTTTTCCTGGCCTTTTTCAAGTTTTGATTTGCCAGAGTCCATCCCTTGTGGAGTTTTTCTTTCAGTTCCTCCAAGTATTGATAGGATGAGATCACTTCTTCTGACGTCCCCTCTTCAGTCCAACTCCTCAACATGGCTTCCAACGGTCCTTTGATTGGACGACCAAACAGCAACGTAGCGGGTGGTAGTCCTGTTGAGCCATGAGGAACTTCCCGATAGGCAAAGAGTGCTGCTGGGATATATTCATCCCACCTATCAGGTTTTTCCTGCGCTAGTTTCCTGAGCATTGTCATCAACGTGCCGTTGAAACGCTCTACTTGTCCATTGGCTTGAGGGTGGTAAGGGCTGGTATGTATGTGGTTAGAGTGAAACACCCTAAATACCTCCTCCATGAGTTTTCCACAAAACTGAGATCCATTGTCCGTCAGAATTTGATCCGGAAAGCCTAATCTGGTAAAGGCCTCCATCAGTGCGTCCGCCACTCTTTTCGAGTCAATCGTGGTCAACGGTATAGGCTTCACCCCACATTGTACAGCAATCCACCATTGTGAGTATATACATGTTCCTCTTCCTAGTCCTGGGAAGTGGACCCACGATATCGATGGCTACCCTCTCGAAAGGAGAGTTCATGATGGGCATCTCCCCCAACATCACCGGTGCTGTCCAGTGTTTTGGTGCCACCCTCTGGCACTCAGGGCATGACTTCACATACCGACGCACATCATCTGTCATTCCCGGCCAATAGTAGTGGCAGGAAATCCGCTGCATGGTGGCGGCAATACCCATGTGTCCACTAAAGGAGATGGTATGCCCCATATGAAGAATCTGGGACCGATGAGCTTTCGGGACGACCAACTGACCGTATAGGTTGTCTCCCCTTCCTGCTCTCCTGTAGAGTATCCTATTCTTCATGTAGTACTGCCCCCGTCCTGGTGGATCAGCACTTTTCTGCAGCTTTTTGTAGCAAGGACGTAAAGTATCATCCTCACTCTGGGCAGTTCGTAGCTCCCCCGGCATTGGGTTAGTCACAATTGCGTCTGCCTCTTCCGTTTTCGTCTGAGAGCGAGTCTGCATTGCTCCCATATGGAATTGGCTCCCTGGGCATTCCCAGAAAGACATACCGGCAACCTAGGATGACTGGAAAAATGGGATCGGTCAATACAGCGGCCTTGATGGTGCCGGTGACGTACCTTGACCGAATCTCCACATTAGCAATGGGCAACTTCATGGTTACAGCACTCTTCTGTGCAGGCTGTATCTCCAATGTTTCACCTGTGAATTGTTCTGGATGTACTAGATCCGCAGAAATCACGGCCTCCCCGTCCAGTCCTGTGTCGTATAAACACTCCACTTGACGACCGTTAACCTCTACCAATTCCACTACAGGTGGTTTTTCCTGGTCTGGAGTCTCTTCCTCGGCCTCGACCTGTTCGGTGGGCTCCACCTTAGGTTTCCCTGAGCACACGACGAATTGAGTGTCTCCTGACTTTCCCCTGCAGTCAATAGCATTGTGCGTGTTTGACTGACATTGGTTGCACCATTTCCCTGTCCTAGATTTTCTATTGTCGGACTTTAATGAGCTCTCCTGGTGGCGAGCTTCCTTGTTGACCTTGGCATTTTCCGTGACAACCTCCTTGGAAGTCACTTGACATGCTGCGAAGTGAGGGTTCTTAGCCTTCGATTTGCAGTCCCTCGTATTGTGAGAGGGTGACTTACAAATTGAACACCACTTCTCCGACCACGGTCGTTTAGGTGTAGAGCTTGAAGTGCTCTTGCTTCCCTCCTTCTTCTTCTCTGAACTATCCTCTGATTTTTGCACATAAGGTTCCCACTTTTTGGTTCCTGAGTTTTTGGCTTTCTTCTTGTCATGTTTCTCTTGACTTTTGGGGTTGGTGGAAAGGTTTTCCCCTGCCTCCCCATGTACCTCGACGAACCGTTCTGCTAATTTAGTCACGAGGTCAATACGTTCCGCTCCTTGTTCTCCCAGGAACGTCCTGAGAGGTTTAGACATTTGCTTCTTCAGCTGGTCGACCACCATGAGCTCTTCCAGACTCTCATAGTCATGTGCGAACCCAGCCAAATCCATCCACTTATGGAGATAAGATTTAAGACGCAAACTGTAGGCGGCAAACAACTCTCCCGGTTCTCGTTTCGCTGCTCGAAATTTTTTCCGGTAGGTATGTGACGTAACCTCGAATCGTTTCAGCAGAGCCGTCTTTAACTCATCATAATTGTTCTCATGTCCTGGTGGCAGGCGAGTATAAACCTCGTATCCCGTCCCGCGTAATCCCTGGGATAGCTTAAGATTCCATTTGTTACGCTCCAGACCCATAGCAACTGACATAGCCTCGAAGCGTTGAAGGTATTGGTCAATCTTCTCTTTGTCCTCCTCGTAGACCGCTAAAGGAAACTTCATAGCATGGTACCCATGTCCACCTACTGGTGTTGATCCTGGGATGGAGGAACCTCCAACTGCTCCCTTAGTTTCTCCATTAGATTGACTCTTCAACTCGAGTTCAATCATCCGGTACTCGTGCTCCCTTTTCTGTGCTTCCTGTTCAGCTTCTAATTTCCTAGCTGCTTGTTCAGCTTCAAATTTCCTAGCTGCTTGCTCAGCTTCCAATTTCCTAGCTGCTTGCTCAGCTTCCAATTTCCTAGCTGCTTGCTCAGCTTCAAATTTCATAGCTGCTTGTTCAGCTTCCAATTTCCTAGCTGCTTGCTCAGCTTCCAATTTCTTAGCTGCTTGTTCAGCTTCCAATTTCTTAGCTGCTTGTTCAGCTTCCAATTTCTTAGCTGCTTGTTCCAACTCCATCCTCCTCAATTCCAACTCGGCCTTTCGATCTTCCCGTTCCGCTTGACGATACTCTCTCTCCACTTCTTGTATGTAATCCGTTAGAGCAGACCCAGCTAATCCCATTTCTTCCCCCCTTGCCTTTAATTCTAACGTGCTAAGTTTAGGGGTGGCCATTATACAGAGAGGTAAGCTAGCAGGTCTAGTACAATATAACAGCAAATTACTATACAGATATATGAACAAGTACTATAAATCTAGATATTACTACACACAGCACATTCACTCAGTGACAAGAGTAGAATTAGGACCACAGACCTATGCAGACGTGTGAAGTGTGAACAGGTAAGATATTAATCCTAACCCCTATCCACATTCACTCTAGCTGGATTCTCCAAAATGATATCTCCCTCTTATAACTAAGGATCCCGTGTCAAAAGACCCCGTTGTCAGAAGATCCCACTGTCAAAGGTTCCTGCTTGCAGGAGATCTCGCTGTCCAAGGATTCCGTTTACGGGAGATCCCGCTGTCCAAGGATCACGTTTACGAGAGATCCCGCTGTCCAAAGATCACGTTTACGATAGATCCCGCTGTCCAAAGATCCCGTTTACGAGAGATCCCACTGTCCAAATATCCCGGACGAGCCCCCAATAATGTCGTGTCCTCCTTTAAAGTGTCGTCCCTGGAGTGAGGAGAGCCGACACCCACATTATAATATTTTTTTCCCTCTCAATATTCTGGAGAATCCACCAGCTTCCGTCCAACACACTCCATCAGCCTATGGACACCTTTTCCTATCACTCTCTCACTGTCGTACTATGCCCCCTTCTCATACTTCCCCAACGCAACATACTCAACAACTCTTGCTTCTAGAAATTAATAAAGAGTAATTTATTAAAATAAAAGTGTAACGTATATGAGACGTGTATGTGAAGAAAATGTGTGATGTGTTCTATAAAGTGTGTAGACTCTAACTCTCAGACAGCAACCCAGTCAGCTGATCCCAGCAAAGATAGACCACAGCACGGTACGTCAGAACATGTACTTCTCACCCGTTGCCGAAACCATCTTGCCGGATACTGCTTTGCCTCTGTAGACCTCTGGTAATCCAATTTCATGAACATCCGAAATAGACACCGGTGGTATTAACAGTTAATCATGGACCGGTTGCACTCTACACAATGTCCGTTCCTAACGTTCCTTAACAAACTGCACAAGTCTTTTGTAGTGTGTACGCAGTTAGTTAGTTAGTTAGTTAGTCGACAGATCATCCTCGTTGCACATCGAACCATTCAGTCCATAAGTGCTAATTACTAATGTTAATTGTTACTGTACTAACACTAGGTACTCTTAGCCGGTTCTCGGTTCGTTACTACTGTCTGATGCTGTGTGGTGCATCAGTATGCATCACTCTCTTTGATGAATCAATTTCCTTCTAGCGTAAGTTACGTTTCTGTATGCAACTTTATTGACTCTTGAACTGGTGTTCTTCAGAATGGGTTTTTTAATTCTTTCCCAAAACTTGTAGAGTTTCCTTGGATCTGGTAGGGAACCTAGGATAGAAACAACACATCTGGTGATAGTACTAGTCACTGATCCTTTCGGCTGAGTGTAAGCCTATCACCTTGCTTAATGATCTTTAGCTAACTAGACTTAGTCACAGAGCAGATTAGCTACCCACCTAGAGTCGAATCAGGCTATGACAAAGAAAAAATATCAGCAAACAGAATGCGGAACCCCGCCCACCAGGGACACCTACGGGAAGATCTCAATTATCCCTCATTACTCAATTCTCAACTAGTAAAGCTTATCAACACTTCACTAATCTATTTTAGCTAACAGAGCCAAGTATCACTTCACTACTCTAGCTAGTTTCCACTAACAGTGCTAATCATCACACTATAGTTTAACAAGGCTACTGCCTAAAGTAATTATAACGAATATATTATACTAGGTTATACCTTAAATGGCACTACTGCAGTCCTATCAATCATATCTACATCTGCCATTATAGGCACGTGCAAAATTAAGTCACTAATTAACACACGGTAGATATTATTTCCACTAAGCACTGCAGTGCCCTGGCACTCTAACTAGAGCATTATTCAAGTCCACCCTAGTTGATCTCAACTCGAGTTTATATCGCAAACTACCAAAGTTGGCCACGTGACGTTATCCTTTACTCCCCCACACAGGTGGCACAGTGGCAAATCATCCCCTGTCAAGAACTATTTTCCTGGCTTAAATCCTGTCAAAGTTGTCAGTAATTGCCTAGATTCTCAAAACAAGCCAGCTAGTTTCTGTATACTCCCAACAAAGAGTTTCGATACCAAGCTGCCAATCATCTTGATGTGCCGGAAACCAAGAATTGACAGATGCACTGTTTTCCGTACTAGGTACTTCCGTTTTACATCTGCCCCTGTGATCTCACGGCTTCCATCTGCATTCAAATGTTGACAAACTTGTCAATCTTCTGTTCCGTGGTGACAATCCCAGCAGCCATTTTCGTCTGATGTCCGGCCGTATAGATGACAAACGGAACCATTCCATATCCTAAGCTGACAATATATGTGATTCTACTTGTTAATGAACTGCCAACTCTGTGTATCCATTCCTTCTCACTCACCACCAAATGTGTTTATGGGCTGACACGATGTAACCTGTGCAGCTGTGTTTACTCTGTTAGTACGACTGTTGTGGCCCAGGAAATATACGCCACGCAAACGTCGGTATTATTATCTGGGTTAACTCAGGGCGCTCGTGACACTATCTCTCTCTATCTCTATCTGTCAGCCTTTGTCGCCCTCTTTCTTTGTATGCATATGTGTCTCTCTTTCTTTCTGTATCTCTGTTTATCTCTCTTTCTTCACCTCTCTCTATCTATCTGTCTCTGTTTTCTTCTCTTTTTCTCTCTATCTATCTGTGTCTCTCCCTCTGTCTGTCTGTCTGCCTGCCTGCCTGCCTGCCTGCCTGCCTGTCTGTCTGTCTGTGGGTCTGTCTGTCTGTCTGTCTGTCTGTCTGTCTTTGTCCGTCCGTCCGTCCTTCCCTTCATGGCAGAAAAAAGTCGTTTATATATTTGAGCCTGAACAGCTGTCCCCCACAGAAGTCTCTTTTAAACTCCAGCCCGCACAACTTCCCGGCAGACCAGTCTTCTTTAAACAATCAGCTTGGACAACTCCCTGTCAGAGAAGTCTTCTGTAAACCCATTCTGGACAACCCGCTGTCAGAGAAGTCTGCTGTAAACCAATTCTGGACAACCCCCTGTCAAAGAAGTCTTCTGTAAACTCATTCTGGACAACCCCCTGTCAGAGAAGGCTTCTGTAAACCAATTCTGGACAACCCCCTGTCAGAGAAGTCTTCTGTAAACCCATTCTGAACAACTTCCTGACAAACAAATCTTCTGTAAACAATCTCTCTGCTTGGACAACTTTTCAACCTCAGTTCGTACAGTTTCCCATGCGACAAATCGCATTTAAACTTTTGCCCCGTCAACTTCCTGCTTGGGCACCTCCTTGAAAGAGAAGTCTTCTGTAAACTAATTCGGTACAACTCTATAACAGATAAGTCTTCTGTAAACCCATTTTGAAAAATTCAAAGACAGAGAAGTCTTCTGTAAACTCATTCTGGACACCTCTATGACAGATAAGTCTTCTGTAAACCCATTTTGGGCAACTTATGACAGAGTAGCCATCTTTAAACCCATTTAAGACAACCTTCTGCCAGAGAAGTCTTCTGTAAAAACATTCTGGACAAATCCCTGACAGAGACGTCTCTCCTACAAATCAGCCAGTACATCTTTTCAACAGACACGGAGCCCTTAAACCACTGCCTGGACAAACTCCCAAGAGAGAAATCGCATTTAAACCTATGCCCGGACAACTTCCTGCCAAACACCATCAATGGCCAAACACGTCGCCGGTAGTTATTTTTAGATACAGAGGCCGTGGTGTGGAAACCATATTCATATCTCTGGCTGCGTGGGAGAAATCATTATTGTCTTTCGGCTCCGATCAATAAGATTAGTTACTTGCATTTGTTCCGTGGCTCTAGATTCTGCCGATAACTTTGCATCTCTCTCTCTCTCTCTCTCTCTCTCTCTCTCTCTCTCTCTCTCTCTCTCTCTCTCTCTCTCTCTCTCTCTCTCTCTCGATCGCTCGCTCATATACAAATGATGAAAAACAATGTTTGCATATCCTTTACAGGACATCGCTATCAACATCAGCATCTTTCAGCTGATTGTTGATTTCTTGGCAAGATTACGCTCAGTAGTTTGCCATTGATTTCTGAGCGGCCGGCTCACATACCCCGTAAGTTACCGACACAATTCGAAACACTGCTGATTCTCACCGTCGTCACGTTACTTACGAGAGTATACGAGATTACGGAGAAAAGTCACTAACCTCTAGGCCAGGAAGCCGGCTATACAAATGATACAAGTAAGTAAATCCGTGAACGATATCTATCCAGTCTCTTATCGCTTCAAGATACCTGCACAATATATTGCCTAGCTGTTTCTCCTAGATGCTCATAACAAAACAAGTTCAACATATAATGAATTAGCGTTATGAATTCCTTCAACTGTAACACGCACGCACGCACGCGCGCACGCACACACACACACACACACGCGCGCGCGCGAGCGTGTGTATAGCAGTCGCCTCGTCATATCTCAGTAACTTTTAAATGACCATTATATGTCGAACTGTTTCTGTACAATGCTCCTATCGAGATACAGAGAAATATGCCTGGCAATAAGCTGTACAATATATTTGTATGTTTTCATTATTCAAATTCACAACGGGAAAACATTCTACACAGGTTGAAGCTTGTTATTGTCTCATATCTCATCTCATCTCATCATGTTCCTCTTGTACTTTGCGGTGTCGAAGTGAAGTATAAACAGCGGGAGAGTGCCCGTTTATGGGCTTCATGTATCGATATTCCCATGGACTCTGTTATTCCATGCGTCCATCGTTTACGTGGTCGGCCTCTTCCTCTGCTTTCCTCTGGTCCGTACATCATTGCTTGTTGTGGTATATTGTTAGTTAATAACCTACTTGCATGGCCAAACCATTTGACTTGCTGCCTTCTAATAAAATCTAGTGCTGCTATAACCCCACTTTAGTCCTGATTTCTTCATTTCTGATCTAATCTATTATTGATACATTGAGTATTCATCTCATTGAGTTTTTATACGAGCAGTAGCGCTTGCTAGGCCAGTCGTAGGTTTAGGACAAAAATCTGAACATAGGGAGCCTGTCCCATATGGCAAGCCATAGCCCCGTTAGCCCATGACCTCGAGGTCATGGTTTCCCAGTCTACACGACGTGGGGGGGGGGGGGGGGGGGGTTGACTTGTGTAGTCTTCGGGTCATCGGCAGGCTATTAATTTTCACTTTTCACTCCTCCTTGGAGAGGCTAGCCGATGCTAATCCTGCCCGAAGCAGGAATCTGCCATGAGTCTATGGTGTGCTAGGATCATCACATCTTGTAGGCCTGGGTGTGTGGAGGAAATAATGGGCCATTCTTTCCCTCACGTAGCGAGCGGCGAACCCAGGTTATCAACCCTCGTCCGACTGTCTTGGAATTGTCAGGGCAACTTCCTAGCCATTAGAGGGTGTTTCGTGGGAGACTGGTGTGTTGACATTCTGGTGGCGGCATTATGCACAGTGTATCTGTGAGGGCTGTTGTTTGTCGAGACTCCTGTCTTTTCCACTTTTCACATTGGGCAGTGGGGAGCGTTTTGTGTGATATTCACTGGCACAGGAGCGGAGCATAATGGGGACGACCCGTTGCTGTGAAGTTGGAACTGCGACTAACTAACTAACTAACTAACTAACTAACTAACTACGCCATGGCGCCAGCTATTATAAACATACTCCACCCGGTCCATGGAGAGAATGGCTTCATCATGCAGTCCCCATATCCGACTTCATTAGGGCGTGACCTTGAACATGTTAAGGTCGAACGCGGCAGTGTCGGCTATATGACTGACTTTTATCCAGTGGCGTCACTGGAGTTGGTGTCACCCAGTGCGGTAAACTCTTGGTGTCACCCCTCTAGACTTTCACCATGGTCTTCTTCCGAGTGTTCCTGTACCATATATAATCGCATATAGTAACTTTTGTAAAATAAGTCAAAAAGTTAATAAGGACATAAGAAAGAAAACAAATTGAACAATGTAACTTCAATACTCAGGTAAAACATAAATAAAGAACTTCGACAAACTCGGACAAAGTTAAATTTTTGTGATTTAACATTAAAATTTCTGTTATTTAAAATTAAAAGTTTCCCATCCTGGTCTTCAAAGCTGCAAACCTGTCAATCACATCATCAAAATCAATATCTTTCACCATATCACTTTCAATTGATAATATAGCAGATCAGAAAGTCTTGACTGTCCCATGGTTGATAGCAAATAGTTCTTTATAAGTTTCAGTTTTGAAAAGCTCCTCTCACATGAAGCCACAGACACACAGTTCTTTTGCAATTTTTTTATTTTGGTGTCACCCCTTGATGGTGTCACCCGGTGCGGCCCGCACCCCCCGCATCCCCCTAGTGACGCCCCTGCTTTTATCCAGGGTGTAGTTTTAATGACTGTGCAGTGTTTGAAAATACTGCCGGTCAAAATTTTGTATTTACCTATTATGTTGCATGAACTCTTTTTTTTTTTATTGCATATCCTTTACAGGACATCGCTGTCAACACCAGCATCTTTCAGCTGTATGTTGATTTCTTGGCAAGATTACGCTTAGTAGTTTGCCATTGCTTTCTGAGCGGCCGGCTCACATACCCCTAAGTTACCGATGCGATTCGAACCACTGCTGATCCTCACCGTCATCACGTTACCGACGAGAGTATACGAGATTACGGAGAGAAGTCATAATCTCTAAGCCACGAAGCCGGCGCATGAACTCTACAAAGGGTGAATACAAAACTTGGACCGGCAATATTTTCTAACACTGCACAGTCATTAAAAATACACCTTATATAGCCCATGTATTAATACAGAACTGTTCATAGTACTAATCATTACAAAACAATACAGTACTTAATTTAACATGTCCCGGCAGCAGGAACACGCTACGGGGTTTGTGATGTGATGGGGACATGACATCGTAGCAGGCCTGCATGTACGGAGGAATAGATAGACAGTCTCATACTCTGTTAGCGGACGACGAACGCAGGCATCAAACCTTCGTCCGACGGCGCTCATGACATTTTCAGCGTAGATGCCTGATCGACTACGTAACGCACCCGCCTTGTATTGTTTGACGCTCATAGAAGTGAAGAGAAGCAATTAGACACTAGAGGACGCACTAGACAACATTAAAAAAAAATCAAAGCTATAGTTACTGGCCGATATTCGAACCGGTGACCTCCAAATGACGACGGCGCCTCGCTGCGCGAACAAGTGTACTTCGAAGCATGACCAACTAGACATATGTCGTTTCCTATTGTAGCAATATGATAATACAGGGCGTTCAGTTGTGATCTAAGTATACTTTGTTCATACGGATATATATATTCTTGGATGTTGTGAAGGCACGCCCAGTTCGGCGAGGTCATATCATGGCTGTGGGTTAAACAGAGCCTGGATTCAAAACACAAACACATTTTCATCTTTGAGCTTGTTTCCTTTCAAAGTTACGCTGCAGAGCATGAAAGCATTATGACGAACGATGAAGAAACATTTACTGGATTTATATTTGGGCCACACGATACAGCTTTGTTGGACTCTTCACGTTACTCAACAGTCTCGCATACAGCCCTCAACTTTCCCAACCTGAGAAAGTCACCAGGGAATGGTCAATATGCTATGTTAGAGTCTCCCGGGCCTTCACATTGTCTTCACAGGTGGACCAGCTTCAGATACTTCAAACTCATCGTGTGGTCTTCGTGGGTAAGTTACGTTATCTTCATGTTGGTATGTGTGCTCACATTGTACTTTGAATGGTGTTGTTTGTTATCGTCCTCACTGATGTGTCCACATCTTGTAGAGGTGGAGGGGTCTACGTTTCCGTAATGATCCTAAGAGCAATGCCAATGGTAGGGTAGCTACCGGTTGGGTCTCCCATGTCAAACAGGTCAAGGGATAGGAACTAGACGAAGAGGGACACAAACCTGATGCCTTGTAGGTAGAGTAGGGACAGTCAAAGACTAGAGAAAGCAAACCCAATAAATGCTTATCGAGGTCTGATGTACTTAGCGATTGACTTGATGAAACAGAGCAACGCAATCCACACAATGATTTGTTATCTTTCATGTTAGTTAATTTTAATGTAAGATTTCACTGCTTGCTTCGGTTATTGTTGGTCTGAGAATGAAAGCGCCCGTCTTCTCCAGGTAACAAACCAGTTATGCCAGCAATATTTTACATTGTCCTATCAGCTACGTTTTCTCCGCGGCGAAGGGTTTACGGACGTAATTCGTAATCCCGTATACCCGCGTTTGAAACACAGCTGTGGACGATTTGGCAGCAGACCGCCTTGCGTTGTTTTTTTTTTAATGAAGTGTTATGGGTGCCGGTCGTTCAGAAAGCAATGGCAAATTCATTCATTCATTCATTCATTCATTCATTCATTCATTCAGTAGCATGTCCTTTGCAGAACCGCGCTCTCATAACATACTTTCGGAAAACCTCTCGATCATAAGCACGATGTCCCGCGTCCGATACACCCATCTGGAGATCATCCGCCACATCCTGCATCCGTCTTCTCTTTGGCCTTCCTCTTCCTCTCTTTCCAGGCGTATACCCCTAAATTATTGTTCTCTCCAAACTTTCGTGACGTTTAAAGTGACCAAAATATTTCGATTTTCTTTGTTTTATCTTCTTTAATAGCCAAACTTCTTCAATATTCAGCTCTTGAAGTATGGATGCATTTGTTCTTTTCTTTATCCATAATATTCTTAGAACTCGTCTATAACATTTATATTGAAAGGCATTTATGCTTGTTTAGTAAGTGTCCAAGTCTCACAGAAAATATTAGAAGTAAGACACCCAACTGTAACCGAAAAAGTTGGAAGAGTGAAGTAGAAGTAAGGCATCCAACTGTAATAGGAAAAGTTGGACTGACATCATATATTTTAATCTTATCTTATGGTCTTAATAACTTATGTTATCTAAATGATTAGAAATTAGTTAGGACTGCATTGCTGCATGCCGGACAGGCTCATATATGCTCCCATCGTCTCCTTGACATTCCCGTGAAGGTATGGCGACTGATCACGCCACTTCTGTGTTGATTGATCGGGTGTCAATTGCCGGTGTCAACATGTTCGTGGCCAGCGGCGCCCAGCTTCATTCCCATCTCCTTCACTGTGGATAAGGAAGAGTTCTACTCGTGTCTTCAAAGTCATCTCTTCGTCCTGCCTCTCTGATGACCTCTTTTATGGCGTTGACGATGTCTGGCCCAAACGTAACCCTTTCTTTTCGATTACCATCATTTTCCGCAAACGATCAGCTAACTGTTACTTTTCATGCCTGAGTGGCTAGATGCTTGCCTGCTAGCCCGGTGGTCACGGGTTCGAAACCGTACTGAGCGGGATGTTTTAAAATTGACCATCGCTTCCAGGTCGACCCTGCTGAAAATGGGTTCCAGGAAATGTATTGAGAAACAAAGGCGGCCGGCATGATATCGACCACATTACATTTGAAGTGCGAATTGATCTATACAGATATGGATCTAGCGTCAAATACCTACTACGTCTATAGGGTCCTTTGCTTGTAAAAGAAAAATGTGCTTTCTAGAGCCCATTCATATTTCTCATTCTTTCCTTTCGTTTCTATGAGTGCTATTAATTGCACATGCATTTATTTGAAAGTTAAATCTCGTTCATATTGTACTTTTTTCTTTTGGCACTTGCTTGCTCGCTTTGAACCTTTAGCGTAGTCCATACACACTATTTATAGTAGTGATGGACTGAATTTTGCGTGCGGATTAGCTTTCCCTATTAACAGTGTCCCCCGCCAACACGCGAACCCACTCCGACTTCAGAGGTACTTGTAATTTACGTCCCCAAATCAAGGACTACAGGTCAACATTTTAATCCAGCTGTCCGGTGTAGGGGTTGAATCACTTACCTCGGCATCAGCACACCGGATGTTTAAGAACACGTGGTCTTACCTATTCGGCTAAGCTGACCTGCGTATTGTACTTAATATACGTTCGTTTGGAGGGGAAGCGTGCAAGAGGAAGACAACGTTAAATATGGGTGCATAATCATCGCTGCATGGAACTGAAGAAGCCCATATGATTGCACTGTTGAGACTGAACAGATGGTGTCGGAGACTCATTACAATCGACCTTCAGCGTGGAGATGACACTTGAGTATCTTGACGATGACGATGAAGATAGCGATGATACGTTCTTGAAGTAAAATTAATGCTGCGTGAAGCTCATATCCGGCAATTAGAAAATGTCAAATTGTTGATTGTTAAATGAGGTTTAAGCAACAACAGTGGGTATTATTTAAAAGAAGACAGGCGTTTAGTTTAGTTTAGTTTAGGTTAGTTTAGTTTAGTTTAGGTTAGTTTAGTTTAGTCGATAGATCAACATCACGGCACACTGGTGTAACCCATAAATGCTCCGTTCTACGCCTAACTCAAGTCTGATTCCGGAGAATCTCAGCTCTGTGCACGAACTCCGTAGCACCGGCGAGGATCCTGAAATACGTTGGGTAAATATTTAACTCGAAATTTTGCCTGGGCAGCGCCATTAGGCTACTCTTTTTCAATTTTCAACTGCGAAGGAATTTGTTACGTGCGCAACAATACACACGGGCGTCCGATCTCACTATCCAGAGACCAGGGGAAATTTGTGTTACAAGAAGTCCACGTGAAAAAATCATGGCCCTCACCGGGGCTTGAACCCAGGACCTCCAGCACTCGAGGCGGACACCATACCTCGAGACCACTCAGCCCCTTATTATTTAAAAGAAGACAGACGTAGAGTGACCATAGCAGCGCAGAGGTTAAACAGTATTAATAACCTACGACACAATACCAGCAAACAAATTAAGTTACATTTATTTAGACCATGCGTCTTTCCTGTGGCAACATACGGATGAGCCAAGGACTATTTCAAAATCACTAGAGCAGAAAATTAAGGATTTGAACTGAGATGCTACAGACAAGTCTTAGAATACCGTGGACAAAGAAGAGGACAAATGCTGACATTCTACATGGTCGAACATAGAGGAAATTGTATCATAAACAGATACGTAAACAGATACGTAAACAGATACATAAACAGATAGATAAACAGATACGTAAACAGATACATAAACAGATACATAAACAGATACATAAAAGGATAAGTAAACAGATACGTAAACAGATACGTAAACAGATACGTAAACAGATACATAAACAGATACGTAAACAGATGTTTTTTGCGCTCGCTCGCTTTGAACTCAAGCGTAGTCCATACACCCTATTTATAGTAGTGATGGACTGAATTTTGCGCGTGGATTAGCTTTCCCTATTAATTAACTGTGTCCCTCTCCAACAGGCGAACCCACTCTGATTTCAGAGGTATTTGTAATTTGCGTCCCCATGTCAAGGACGACAAGTCAACATTTTAATCCAGCTGTCCGGTGTAGGGGTTAAACCCCTAACCTCGGCATCAGCAAACCGGATGTTTAAGAACACGCGTTCTTACCCATTCGACCATGCTGACCTGCATAAACAGGATGTCTCGAAACTGAAACACTTTCTTGCGTAAACGTCACAGTGGTTGTGGAAGACAGGTTGTGTGTGTGTGTGTGGGGGGGGGGGGGGGGACTGGGCATTGTTCCTAGAAGAAAAGACAGGGGCCAATGGACACAGGACACTGCAGGCATCTCGGGCATGAGGATGCACGAAGCAGGAGATATGGCAAGCGATCAATAAACTTGAAGGCGGGGCACGATAAATGCGAATTTCTACTTTCTAAAAAGGACCATATGCATCATCATTGTAATGGGTTGGAGTATCAGCAAACGTCTAGGTTCTGACCAGTAGCTTTGGCAGGGTGCAGAAACATCTAGGTTGGGTTTTTGTAAAGGGATCACCTTCGTTGATCATAGAAATATCCTTAAGAGCTCTAGTCTCTCCGTCCCCACCCCCTCTAGAACACATACGAAGAATCTTATCACAGTGCATTATCTCCGCAGCACCGACGTGGATCTAAATGTGTGCTTATCAGACATGTGGCGTGATCGTTGTGGGCTGTCGTCGTTCACTACGGGAGGGAAAGACTGGCTTTCTATACCTCTGTGCACTCATGCCTATAAACTGATGAACCTAACATATCACATGCTCAAAGCAGCACTTTTCTACGGGACATTGCTATTATTATTATTATTCCTAATTACTGTGCCGAGGGTTAGCAGCTTTATCCGTTAACCCCGAATACTCTCGTGGTTGACGTGAGCGCACGAGAATTAGAAGTGGTTCGAGTCGCGCCAGTGACTTATGAGAGTATGAAGCCGGTTGCTCAGAAAGTCGTGGCGGGCTGATGAGCGTAATCTAACCTAAGAATCAACATACAGCTGAAGGATGCTGGTGGTGACCGCAATATACTGAAACAGGATGGAAACGCGGGAAAAAAAAATTATTGTGTCAATATAGTGTTGAAAACCATTGGCATAATTAGCCCTTAACCACTAGCATAAAGGTAGTAACATAACAGATACTGCAGGCTGAGAATGAAGCTCTAACCTCAAAATATTACAGGCCATGACAAACGAGGTGTGGTAGTCAGTTCCCTTTCTCGTCGTGTTCACTCCCCAAACAATTACTAGAATATTCTGAAAATTGTCTGATACCCATTTGTAAGGGACTGGGTCGACACAGGGTTGTACTGGTCGTTAAAATTCATATGCTGACTTTGATGGGAAATGAACTCCGGCCACTGTATTTGTAGGCCAGCTCATTAACCACTTACGCCACGCTGCTCAAGTAATCTCCAGCTACTTTCGAGTTCTTTACAGGATGTTGCAATTAACCCCAAAATTTATTGACTTTTTGTGATTTACTAGGCAATAATAGTCCAGTAGTTTGCATTACTTTCTGAACGGCCGACGCCTCATACCAACTAAATCAACGCAAAGTGGTCTGCTCAAATCGCTTGCAGCTGATTTCAAACTCTGGACTCGGTATGTCGGGGAATTATGAAACTGCGCGTCTCACTATCCCCTCGGTCAGAGCGTCGGTTCTCTAGTATAAATTACAATTAAGAAAGAACAATTCTGCAACAATGACCTCGTTTCCTTAAAACCAAAAAGTGTAAAGGAGCATTGCTTACAAAAACCTCCAAACTTTGATCAAAAATTAAGATTTTGTTTTAAAGATTAACTTAATAAAAACTAATGTAAAGTTGCCTCTTTTAAGGGAAAGCTGGTCAAGTAAATGTAACATTTGAACACCAGTGATGGATGGTAATCTCAGGATTTCACGCTTGGCGTGATTTTTTATGTCTCTCCGGTGGTGTTTTCCCTCCACCTTAGTGGTTGTGCCCTTAGGCCCACACGCTTTTTTGAGCATGACATAAATAAATCACCAGAGCGAAAACTGAAAGGAAACTTGCATCCCAACATCGCAAGGTACATTATCGTTAAATCTTGGTGGCTGAACAGGACACGACACATCAGCAACGAACCCTAGTAGGTCACAATACATTTTATGTATTAAATAGTCGCCTTTTTGGACGCTGGTTTCTATATATGTTTACTGCAGAATCGCCGTAACTAGTCAAGGGTGGAGACATCAACAGAAAAATAGCAATAATATATAAATAACATATGAGCTGTATGAGACATGTATGCTGCACGGAGGAATGTGATCGGTTGAGTTTATCCAGAGCACCAACGACAGACGCCTGTCTGTTCCACTTTTCACATGGGGCAGTCAGGAGCATTTTGCATGATATTCACTGGCACAGCTACGGAGCATTATGGGGTGACCCTTTGCCGTGAAGATGGAACCGCGACTAACTGGAAGCTACGCCAGCTGGCAAAGCACTTGATGATAATAATGATGATGAGCTACGCTCATAACCTAAACAAGTCAAACTATCTGTTTATTATGTTATATGTATGATCTATTCTCATATGGACGGTGGGTCGTGGTTCATATTTGACGTTAGTGAACACAAATGGTAGTGACTTCGGCAGGTAAAAGAAAATTAAGAAAACCAGCGATGCTGAGATCGTGTCGACGTACAACAGATACATACGCATGTATTATACGTGGAGTCTGTATTTTCATTGGCTTTGAATTCGTGTCTACTACATACACGCGTAATTACTACTTATAGTTGCTCCTGCTAAGGAGTTCACTGGACTGATTTAATGTGAGGGTTAGCTTTATCTATTACCAGCGTCGTTCATCATCAGGCGAACTCTCTCCGACTTCTGACGCACTTGTAATTAACGTCCCCAAGTCTCGGAAGAGAAGTCAATATTTCCGATTAGTGGAACGAACCAGCTATGCCTCGGTTAGAAGGGAAAGCTTCAGCTCGTTAAACCTCTCAGCCACGTGGACCTCCAGATATATAAAAGAGTTTGTATTTATTAGTTCTTCACAAGCTTCCAATACATCTTTATCCTCTCAACACATGTCTTTAAACGTGGGGGAAACTGGAAGTTTTCCGTCTTCAGCCGAATGTGTCGCAACGACTGCGCTGAGTTTGTGTTTGTGCAGTATACTATTGATATACTTTTCTTTCATTGTTTGCCTCTAGCTTTATTTTAAAAACATAACAAAAGAAAAACTTTACAAGATGGCTGTATGTCTTTTAAATGACGTTGCAATCGATTCTAGTCAGTAGTTTGTATATGGCCGGCGTCCCTGGTCTAGAAGTTACACGACTTTCTCCGTAATCTCGTATACTCTCGTAAGTAACGTAACGACGGCGAGAATCGGTAGCGGTTCTAATCGAGCCCGTAACTTACGGGGTATGTGAACCGGTCGCTCAGAAAGCAATGGCAAACTACTGAGCGTAATCTTGCCAAGAAATTAACAATCTGCTGAAAGATGCTGATGTTGACAGCGATGTTTCTGTAAAGGATATGCAAACAATTTTTGTGTTAGAGTTTATAAATGCATTCTGAACGTTCGACGCTCTTACCATTGTGAAAATCAACGCATAACAATCTGCTTCCAAATCGCCTACGACTAACTTCGAACCAGATATGTCAGGATAATAAACTGTTTTCATCACCCCTAGACCAGTGCTTCCCAAAGTGGTGGTCCGCGGACCGGTGCCGGTCCGCGAGCCCTTCTTTGCCGGTCCGCAACGTAAGTTGAAAAAAGTAAAGAAAAAAGTTAAATATTTTCTCCTTTGAGGATTGTTTAGATCTTTTTAAAAACAAGATTGTCCTTTTCTCAAAACATGATATCTGCACCGTTTTTATGGTGATTTAATTTTAAAATAAATTGAGCCTGCAGCCGTATAGCCCAAGGAGTATTTATTTTTAAGGAGAAACGCATCATTGGTTCAATCAATCAATCAATCATGTGCCATGCCGGAAAGCGTGGGTGGTTCAATGGGAAAGTTAAAAATAGTATACCAGATGAGACCGATACTAAAAGCCAACCCGGTCGACGACATTTGTTTGTTGACGACGTGCGTTTCTTTTGTTTCCTATGTTACGAAAAGTGAGAAAGATGCACATTATAATTTGCTGATTGTCATAAGTTACAGAACATACGTGGTTTTCGTTGCACGATTATAATGCGTTTTGCCATCGTCTGAGCGAGTGAAGGTGTTAGATACATCTGCAAAGTATTTTTCATTACAGCTGGACGAAAGCACGGACATTGCCAACTTCGCGATTCTGATGGTGTATGTGAGATATCGATACAAAGACAACTTGAAAGAAGAGCATTTCTTTTTCGTCAATGAGCATTATTAAAAGAAAATACAGAAACAGTATGGAAATTTGTTCTCCTTTGCAGGTAGCGCTGTCTACAATCGAGCCACGATTGGATTAGCTTGTAAATAATAAACAGGCCCACCCCTCGCATTAAATAGTTACTGTCAGCAGCTGATCATCATATCATATTTATTACATCCATCCATCCATCATGTGCCATGTCGATAAGCGTGGGCGGTCATGTTCTGCCATCTCACTGGATCACCAGAGTCGTGGATCAGCTCCGTGTTTCTGTCTCGACCATGCCACAAGGCCAAGCCATCCAGGTACTTGCTTCTTGGTCTTCTTCTTCTTCTTGGTCTGTCCCTTCGAACTTATCAGTTGTCACCAAGTTCTCCAAATCATTTCTTCTCATAACACGCCCTAAAAATTGTGACCGTCTCCGTCTAATGTCTCTAATCAGTTTACGATCTTCATTTGTTTTTATTTATTACAACATACTGTAATTTAGTCAGCTTGTTTAAAATCTGATTTGGTATCGTTTTCCAAGATATATTTTATTTTTATTTTATATTGGTGTTCATTATTGTCGGTGTATACGAATATATACACCTTTACAAGAAGATCTCAATGGTGTTTTGACATGTGAAAATTTTTTTTGATTTGTAAATCTCTACAATAAAATTTTTACTCATGATAATGGGACAACATTATATAAATCAACGTCATCCAATAGTATTATGGAACAACGAACGAACGAACGAACAAACTTTATTTTCAAAGGGTTAAGAATTGGGCACACAGGCCCATCTAACATTCTGCCCTTCTATCACTCTCTTTCATACATTATTTCATTCACACATCATTCAAGGCTAACAAAGAACAGCAACAATATAAAAGAAATGCATTATAAAGGCATGGGCAAAATGCAAACATCAAAACTACACGACACAGTAATAATTAATATTAGATAATGGTCTGACACTTGTTATTAGCCATGTGGAATATACTGGCCTACAAAAAGGGGATTGGCTGTTATACTAGGGTTTTGTTATTATTATTATTAGTATCTCAATTATTAAGGGGGAAGGTAATCCGTATTGAGATAGTGTTCGAATAATTTGCGATTATATGAATAGGGATTGGTGATGTCTTTGATTTCTTGTGGAAGATTGTTCCACAGCTGAGCTGCAGAGTACGTTAAGCTTGTTTTGTATAAGTCAATCCTAGGCTTCGGAATGTGTAGTATATTTAAACGTTTACTAGTGAGAGCGCCTACGACATTGCTTTAACTGATTCGGCTTCGTTCTCGTCAGACTTCCGAAATACTGTATCTATTATATCTCAAAATTATAGCTGACAATCACACAATAATTTATTCGGGAGGGGATACACATGAAAAAGGTGTAGGAATAATATTAGACGGAAAAACAGCCAAGTCAATTAATGGATACTGGTGTATTTCAGATAGAGTTATTATGGTAAAAATCAAAGGCAAACCAATAGACATAAATATTTTACAAGTATATGCACCAACAGCAAGCAGTAGTGATGAAGAAATACAACACTTTTACGATGAAATAGAAATGGCGATGGCTCAAATTGGATCACAAGAAATAAAGATAATACTTGGTGATTTTAATGCAAAAGTAGGAAAGGGAAAAATGGAGGATGTAGTGGGGAATTATGGTTTAGGTACAAGAAATGAAAGAGGGGAAAAGCTAATAGAATGGGCAAATATCAATGATATGATAATTGGAAACACATGGTTTAAACACCATAAAAGATGACTGTACACATGGATAAGCCCTGATAAGAAAATACGCAACCAAATTGACTACATACTAATTAATAAAAGATTTAGAAATTCTTTAATTAATGTAAAGACAATGCCTGGTGCTGACTGTAATAGTGATCATGTACCACTATGTGGACAAATAAAAATAAGATTAAAGAGAGGGAAAAAAATGGTTAAGAACATGAGACTTAATAAAGAGGTTCTAAAAATAGATAAAGAAATGCAAGAACAATACAGAGTGACTGTGAAAAATAGGTACAATGCAATAACTAAAATACAGAGTATAGATGAACAATGGGAAATGTTAAGGGACTCCATTAATCAAACTAGCAAAGAAGTATTACCAGAGAGAGGCAAAATAGCTAAGAAAAAATGGATGAATGAAGATATCTTAAACCTGATGGACAAAAGAAAACAGTATAAAAATGACAAACAAGAATACGCTAAGATAGATAAAGAAATAAAAAATAAATGTGGGAAGGCTAAAGAAAGTTGGTTAAACGAGCAATGCAAAAAAAATTGAATTAAATTCCATTAAAGATACAAAAAATATGCACAGACAAATCAGTGAGCTTACAGGAAAAAAAATAAGAATAAATACAGGGTGTTTGAAATCAAAAACAGGAAAGATAATATTAGAGGAAGATGCTATAATGAAGAGATGGAATGAGTATATAAGAGAATTATATGAAGGAGAAAGGGCAGAATTAACAGAAGATAGTAACTTAGAAGGTCCACCTATTCTGAAAGAAGAAGTCGCTGACGCTATGAAACGTATGAAGAAAGGAAAAACAGCTGGGCCAGATGAAATCACAATAGAAGAATTAGAAGTATTGGGAGAATTTGGAGTAGATATATTAACCAAAATGTTGAATGATATTTACAGCAGTGGATATTTACCCAGTGATATGCTGAAATCTGTATTTATAGCTATACCAAAAAGACCAGGAGCAATTGATTGTGAAGATTTTCGTACAATTAACCTTATAAACCATATCACTAAGCTTCTACTCAGAATCATAATGAGAAGAACCAAAAAGAAAATAAAAATGGAAATTAGTGAAGAACAGTATGGATTTGTGGAAGGAAAGGGCACAAACAATGCAATTTATACATTGCGGACACTAATAGAAAGGTCAATAGAGAAACAGAGGGACATATATTTGTGCTTCATAGATTATACTAAGGCATTTGATAAAGTAAAACATGATGAACTGATTAAAATGTTGGAAGATATCAACACTGATGGAAAAGATTTAAGAATAATAAATAATATTTACTGGAATCTAGTAGCAGCAATTAAAATGGGAAATAAAGAGGGTAGTTACGAACAGATAAAGCTAGGAGTACGACAAGGGTGTGTCTTGTCACCAGATCTTTTCTCCCTGTATAGCGAAGTAATAATGAGAGAGATCAAAGAGATGCCAGGAATACTAGTTGGAGGTTATAATATAAATAATATACGCTATGCAGATGACACAGTATTGGTGGCGGATAATTCAACAGACCTACAACAATTATTAGACGTTGTAGTAACAGAGAGTGCAAGGAAAGGACTCAACTTGAATATCAAGAAAACAGTAACAATGGTAATATCAAAGAAAATGGTGACACCAAAATGTGACATAGAAATAGAAGGGAAAATCCTTAACCAAGTTGATAATTTTAGATACCTAGGGGAATTTATAACATCAGATGGAAGATGTACAACAGAGATTAGGAGCAGAATAGGGCAGACAAAAGCTGCATTTCAGAAAATGAAGAGTATCTTATGCAATAAGTCACTGTCACTGAATGTAAGAAAGAGAGTGCTGAAATGCTATGTAGAACCAGTTTTGCTGTATGGCAGTGAATCTTGGAATGTAAATGAACAAATTAAGAAGAAATTAGAAGCAACAGAGATGTGGTTCCTGAGACAAATGTTGCGAATTCCTTGGACTGCCAGAGTAACTAACGACGACTGCCTGAAACAGGCTAATGAAACTAGAACATTATATACAACAATAAGACAGAGACAAACAGCTTTCCTTTGTCATGTGATGAGAAGAGAGGCATTGGAGAACATCGTAACAACTGGAAAGATCGAGGGGAAGAGAGGCAGAGGTAGACCAAGAGAAGTGATGCTGGATGGATTGAGACGGTGGCATGGAGGAATATCAGCAGCAGAGTTGATCCAGAAAACCAAAGACCGAGATCTATGGAGAGCCATGAACGCCTACGCCAGCCGGCACGGCACTTGATGATGATGATGATTATATCTCTATAACTGTAATATAGGCAGTAGTACCTATGCACTTTATTTGACGCCTTGTACGAGGGTAAGTTAATAAGTAAGTCACAAATGGCTGTAGAAATTAACTACACATGATAACAACTTGGAACCAGTTTATTTGTATACATACATTGTCCCTTTATTTCTCAACATAATTTCCACCAACATTGATGCACTTATCCCATCGTTGTATTAGTCCTCCCAAACCAGCCGCATAGAACTGCGTGCTTTGTTTTCATTTACCGGCCATCCCACAGAACTGTGTGACTAATTGACTCGCCCTCGTAACTTTTTCTACCCAGCTGTCACCGCTTTACGGGATAAACATTTGTCAGTATAAACACTGACAACCCACCTTGGCGGGAAACATTTCTCGAATGACGCCGAAGTTGAATGTGAAGTGAAAACGTTAGAAAACAAAGCACGCAGTTCTATGCAGCCGGTTTGGGAGGACTGATAAAACGATGCGATAAGTGCATCAATGTTGGTAGACATTATGTTGAGAAATAAAGGGACAATGCATGTATAAAAATAAACTGGTTTCAAGTTGTTATCATATATTGTTATTTTTCTACAGCCATTTGTGCTTACTTATTAACTTACCCTCGTAGTAGGTTCTTCGCAGAACGTAGCTCTCATCGTGGCTCGCCGAAACAATCCTTGATCGTTTGCAAGTTGACCTGCCTCATGCAGTGTAATTCCCAAGGTGTCATCGATATCCTGTGTCCGCCTTTGTGCTGGTTGACCCCTGAATCCTCTTCTGTGTAACATGTCTCCCATAAATGTTCTTTCCAAATCACTGTGCTGTTTAATATCATCATTATCAGCGTTACCAAATGCTCTCCCACCTGGCGTAGGCTGTCATGTCTCTCCAGAGATATCTGTCCTTGGTGTTCTGGATCATCGCTGCTAATGATATTACTCCATGCAGCCGTCTTAATTCATCCAGCATCATTTCTCTCCGGCTGCCTCTGCTTCTTTTCCTTCCAGTCGTCACGATGCTTTCCAATGTATTTTTCTCTCCACGTGAACATAATTACTGTTTAATATGTTCAAAGTATTTCTGTTTCCGAGACATAATGCTGATTGAGACAGTTTTCTGCAATGTTCAGATCTTGTAAACTGTCAGTATCTATTTCTTTTGGTCCCACAGGATTGCAAGAATATTTTTCTAATATTTAAGTTCAAACCTAAACTTGACCCATGACTCACCACCGAATACTGCCACAGGAAAACTAAATGTTTTCAAAAATGTTACATGAATGTGTTTGTCTGTGTTGTGCTATAAGCTGTTAATACCGTTAAAAATTTGCATTGCTACGTCCAGTCTAAATGTGACTTCTTTTGACCTGTTCCCATTGTTGTTATTATTATTATTTGTTTTTAATTATGGCACCAAGATATTACATGCGTGCGAAGTTTCAACTTCTTCATTTGTTATTGTGATTGTTAGATGACATTTAGGTGTGTCTATGAGCATTATTTTTGGTGTGGTTTACTTTTAGAAAAAGATTGTGATCGTAGCTGTGTCTTTTGACATATATGATTAGTGCTTCTAATTTACGAACATTATTTGAGAGGAGAACCGTGTCATCTGCATATCAAAGTTCTAGAACTGGATTTCCACCAATTATGAATGTACCAAAGTTGTTACTAATCTCGAAGCTGTTGACGTTTCTCACTACATGTTCTGCATAGATGTTGAACGAGTAAGGGAAGAACATGAATCCTTATCCGGCTTCCCTCTGCAAGTTAAACACGTAAAACTACTTTGATGTCTCACCAGTCCCTCTGACAGCTGCTTACAATTAATTAAATAATTATTCAGGTAAATTAAGTATGATAGAAACCCCATATCTGTCATGATTTTCCTCAGTTTCTGATGTTTAAAATAGTTGAAGTGCCCACAGTAATCCACGAACAAGTATGAGCATCCATAAATGCACTATCTTCACATCTCAAAGTTAGTGCTTACGTTGAAGATCTGGTACTTTGTCACTCTGCCCTGTCTAAAACATGCCCGTACTTCTCGTATTTCATACTCCAACATACTTTTAACCCTCCCAATGATAGCCCGCAGTATAACAGAGCATACAATGAAGCCAGTATGCCTTGTTAGTGCCGCAGCACCACAGTGAGTGCACAGTGTTACATGTTCTTTACTTTAACGCCGTATTTTATAACTGTCTCTTCTGGTGACGCCGACATCTTTTCTCAGACATTTTGTTTCATATGTGATCAGTTTCCTTCATTGCTTTTTAGATAATGTCCGTGTTTGACACTGGTAGCAGAGTACTTGTAGAACTGTGCTTTCTGTCATTTGTCGCCTGACTTTATTACTGGTGTAATGTTGTAAGCACAAGGAACCAAAATGCAAACTGTATCAAAACGAATCAGTGTTTGTATAAAAGAAATGGCAGACTTACAGGATACGACAAGCAGGATGTGTACCAAAAACATAGCAGAGGCACAATATATGCCAACAATAGAGGATGTGTACCAAATAAATGATAGTGTTACATGATGCGACAACAATTAGAATTTGTACCAAAGAAATGACAGAATTACAGGATACGACAACATCAGAATATGTACTAAAGAAATGCCAGAGATACCATGTAAGGCAGTAGTTCCCAAGCTTTACAAGCAGAGGGTCATATCTACTATTTTCGGTAGTTAAGCGAGCCACAACGTTATAAAATTATAAAAGTCGTGCAATACCTTTCTTAACTTAAATTTTAAATCAGTTTCGAAAATCGCTATTAATGTAATTAATTTACAATTGTATCTGTTCTTCATAACCAGTTACTTAAGTTCAAATGCCAGTTTATCAATGTCTGGGCACAAATCTGTCGTGCCCAAAGTCAAAAGCGCAGCTAGGTTACTATCGGTGAGTCTGGAACGTTGCTTGCTTTTTATAACGGTAACTGCTGAAAATGACTGCTCGAGGCCTCGCGTACCACTTTCTGACAGCTGACAGGTAACAAGTGGCCCGCGGGCCGTGGTTTGGGAACCTCTGATGTAAGCCAATAATATTATGTGTTCAAAAGAAATGACAGAGTTACAGTATAAGCCAAAACTCAGAATGTGTACCAATTAACGTTAGAGAAATGGTAGTTTCCTCAGATAAGCCAATAATAAAGAATGTGTACCGAAGAAATGAATATATGTCTGAAAATATTGCCGGTCCAAATTTTGTATTAAGTATTATGTTGCATGAACTTTATAGAGGGTGAATACAAAACTTGGACCTGCAATATTTTTAAACACTGCGCAGTCACTAAAAATACACCCTATATAATGGATAGATAGTATGTTCATATTCAATTCTTGTGGGTTCCGGTGGATGTTAGAAATGGTTGATGATGCCAGCCTTTTTCGTGTGCCTAGATGCCTCTACATCGAAGCACACTTGTTGCTTCAGCGATACACTGTCGCAATTTTGAGGCGACAGCTTAGAATCCCTGTGTGGTCAGTGTATCATTCACTACTTATATTGTTTTGTGTTTTCTCTAATATCTAGTTATTCCTTCTAAAATGCCAGTATGATCACTATAACATTTCTTTCCTAGATTGTTGTGTTTTCTCTAATATCTAGTTCTCCCTTCTAAAATGCCAGTATGATCACTATAACATTTCTTTCCTAGATTGTTGTGTTTTCTCTAATATCTAGTTCTCCCTTCTAAAATGCCAGTATGATCACTATAACATTTCTTTCCTAGATTGTTGTGTTTTCTCTAATATCTAGTTCTTTCCTCTTCTTCTATGAGAGCCAGTCTATGATTGTTAATTTACTCGTATTTCTTATGATATTTCAAAAGCCGCAAGAGTTCCCTACTAACTGATATGTCTGTGTATATTACAACGAAGAAGTCGATCGTCGAGGTGCCATGATAGGAACGTTAATACTCAGTGTAGGTCGGCGGAGTAAGAGTATCTCCTATCAAATGAGAAGTAAAGGACCTCATCCCTCCATTAGCCAAAAAGACACCATTGTACAACGTGTTAATTGACGAAGAAGACACTACAACCCTCTTTGTTAGCTGTCATTTTGACGATGTGAGGGTCGGCATGGCCGAATATATAAATGTTCTGAAATGTCCGGTGCGCTGATACTGATGTAACGGGTTCAACCCCTGCACCTGTCAGTTCGACTAAAATGTTGACTTCTCGTCCTTGACTAGGGCACGTAAATTACAAGTACCTATGAAGTCGGAGTGGGTTCGCCTGATGGCGAGGGACACGGGTATTAGGGAAATCTTATCCACACGCCAAATTTTATTCTGTGCTACTATAAGTAGAGCGTATGGACAACGCTTGAGTTCAAAGCGAGCTAACACAAGAAAATTGTTTTTGTCGACGTTTGCGCTATTTGTATTATTATTTGTTGCCCATTTTAAAAAAAAATCTGTCGACAAACATCGTCTAGCCCAGCTCGCCTAGTATTTACCCACTTAAACCTAATTTCTCTGCTTTACCGTTTCTTTTGCCATAAGATTAGCTGCATGCCCTTTACGGGACATTTACCTACCATCCCACAGAACTGTGTGACTTACCTATTGACTCGCCCTCGTATTAACTATTATGTTGCATGAACTTTATAGAGGGTGAATACAAAACTCGGACCTGCAATATTTTTAAACACTGCACAGTGATTAAAATGCACCCTATATAGTAGCGCCTATTGACCCTTTTCAACCCAAAACATGTATTGACTGTATGATTTCTAGACAATGTAGCAGGGCAATAATAAAAGAGAACGTCCTAAGAAGAACTACACCACACAAGCATGCAAGGACTTTCGTGTACGAACTTATACTGCGCTGAAGTTAGTTGCTGAGTTCTGGTGACAGTGGGCGGACATGATCAAATGACTGCAGAACCATTCTTCAAACTGTATGACCTAACGAATGAATGCTTTTATCAGTAATTCATAATATCACAAACGTATGTCAATCATTTATATTTGTAAGATGAGGCGTCCATGCCCGAATGAGGAAACATCTCGTCGACCAGCCTGCTGGCCAAGTCGGCAAGTTTAGTTCCCCATACATGTTGCAAGAGCCCTGTTGACGCAGGTTAAGAATAAGACTTCAGTGGTGAAGCAAGGAGACGAAGCTTAAGCATCTGTTAACTCTGTTTCACCAATCCTGATGTGAAGATTGGTGATCTGTCCCTATCGGTGAAGAATGAGACAGTTATCATTGGGTTAGATTCTGTGCCCTTCTAGTAGCCTGGGTAGCTTTAATTCTTTTGTTTATATTCACCTTCTAATTTGCAAGTCTAGCAGCTGTCTCATTTCCGGGCACTCCACAGTTTTATTCACTGCAGTATGGTTCACTGTCTGGCAGCAACCTTGCCTAATACATTTCTCGTTTTTGCGAGTTTACCACATTTTAACTGCTAAATATGTTCAACATGTAGTCTTCTTACAGCCAGATAGCTTTAATTCTTTTGTTTATATTCACCTTCTAATTTGCAAGCCTAGCAGCTATCTCATTTCCGGGCACTGCACAGTTTTATTCACTGCAGTATGGTTCACTGTTTGGCAGCAACCTTGCCTAATACAGTTCTCGGTTTTGCGAGTTTACCACATTTTAACTGCTAAATATGTTCAGCATGTAGTCTTCTTACAGCCAGATAAGAAATACTGAGATATTGAACAAAAAAGAGACGAAACGAACACATTTTTAAAGACAATGGAGAAAATAGGTTGCCTCTGAACATAATATAAACAAGAAGAGATAATAGCCCACTGAATGAACATTAAATTTCAGGCTGTAAGAAACTACAGAGGAACTCATAGAAATGATCAGTTTTGTCATGACCATTCGCCTGATGGTGTAATCATTAAAGACAGCCATCGCAAGAAGAAGAAGAAAAAGAAGAAGAAGAGGATGAAGAGGATGAAGTAGTAGTAGTAGTAGTAGTAGTAGTAGTAGTAGTAGTAGTAGTAGTAGTAGTAGTAATAGTAGTAGTAGTAGTAGTAGTAGTAGTAGAAGTAGTAGTAGTAGTAGTAGTAGTAGTAGTAGTAGTAGTAGTAGTAGTAGTAGTAGTAGTAGTAGAAGTAGTAGTAGTAGAAGAAGAAGAAGAAGAAGAAGAAGAAGAAGAAGAAGAAGAAGAAGAAGAAGAAGAAGAAGATGAAGAAGAAGAAGAAGCAGCAGCAGCAAACCAATAACAAACAGACCAAGAAGAAGAAAAAAGAAGAATGATCCACACCGTGATATGAAAGATGTCAGATGAAAAATAAACTGACCTATAAAAATATGACATTTGCAACGAGAAAAAGAATGTTGAGGTGCTACATAAAACCTGTGGTTTTGTATGAATGTGAGGCGTGGGCAATGACCAAACAAGCCGAAACACATCTGATGGCTGTGGAAATGTGGTTTCTGAAGACAATGCAAAGAATATCATGGACAAACAGAAAAACCAGTGACCAAGTCCTACATGAAACAAATGAAAACCGTAAACTAATTAGAGAAATTAGACGTAGACAGTCACAATATTTTGGTCACGTTATGAGAAGAAATAAATTGGAGAACTTGGTGACAAATGGCAAGATCGAAGGACGGAGATCAAGGGGAGAGTAGAGAAGTAAATACCCCGATGGCATGGCCACGTTGTATAGTCGAGACAAGAACACGTAGCTGATCCACGACTCTGGTGATCGAGTGAGATGACAAAACATGACCACCCACGCTTACCGGCATGGCACATGATGATGATGATAAATAAAACGCCCAAGGTTAATACCACTGGGACGAAAAATACCCAGTCATAGTTTCTAACGCTACACATTCAGTGAGCAAATACTTGATTATAAAATGTCCACATTCATTATTAAAAATACACCCTGTATCACACAATACAATCGATGGCAAATTAATACCATGCTCAAACATCTGCCGCCAACATCCCACAAAAAAATGCCACTTTACAGCAGATGCATTGCATCTGTTCTTACAGCTGGAAATTCCCCACTGTCTTGTGTATAATACACGGCATATAGTATTAATTGGTTCTTCTATGACAGTGGTTCTCAACCGGTGGGAGAATGTTAGGGTTTACAGTGGGGGGGGGGGGGGGGGGGGGGGGGGGTTAAGATTATTTCGAGATCGTGTTATTACAAGAACTGATTACTTGATATTGTATTTCCCTCTATACTCTACAGTTCTGCACTTCTCGCTTTTCTGATATTTGTTTTATGTAGATGTCTAGACTTTATCTCTCTCTCTCTCTCTCTCTCTCTCTCTCTCTCTCTCTCTCTCTCTCTCTCTCTCTCTCTCTCTCTCTCTCTCTCTCTCTGTTCTAGTCAAAATTATTTGGGCATGTTATTGGAAGAAATAAATGACTAGGAGAACTTGGTGACGACAAGCAAAATCGAAGGGAAGAGACCAAGGTGAAGACCGAGAGGTAAATACCTGGATGGCTTGGCCACGTGGCATGGTAGAGACAGTAACACGGAACTGATCCACGACTCTGGTGATCGAATGGGATGACAGAACATGACCGCCCACGCTTATCGGCATGGCATATGATGGATGGATGGATGGATGGATGGGTGGATGGATGGATGGAGACTTGTTCTAGTATGTGTTATTAAACTTAGCTTCCATTTTTACGTATACTGTGTATGGGCGGGGAGGGGATATTTATAGGGAGGAAATACGAAAGGGGGTGGGAGGAATAACATTCTGAACATGTGGTGAAGGAGTGCATGGTCCAGAAAAGGTTGAGAACCACTGCCCTATGATATCCACTTACAAGACATAATATTAATCGCACTTCTTTTCCTATAGGGTTACTACTATCGCTACATATCATAATAGTATGAGAAGCCTGTATGTCTTTCTGTGTCTGTCGCTTTGTCTGTCTGTCTGTCGGTTTGTGTCTGTCAGCTAGCTTGCTTGCCAGCCTGCTTAACTATCTATCTATCTATCTATCTATCTATCTATCTATCTATCTATCTATCTATCTATCTATCTATCTATCTGTCTATCTGTCTATCTATCTATCTATCTATCTATCTATCTATCTATCTATCTGCCTGCCTGCCTACCTGTCTGTCTGTCTGTCTGTCTGTCTGTCTGTCTGTCTGTCTGTCGCTGAGCCAACCTACCAACGCATCCATACCTGTCTGTATATCCTCCGCCACTCTAGCTCAGTCCAGCCCACACAAAATGATTCAGGAGACATGAACGTGCCCCAGTTACCATAACACATCACCAAGCGCCCTCAATTCCTTGCTACTGGGAAAACATTAGTTTGTGTTTCCTGGGCAACGGAAAAAGCTTGTGCTGTCGCTCGCTATTCAGATTAGCTCCGTTCTAAGTCCCAGAATATGCGTTACCAGATGGAGAAACTGCTGATGCAATATGTGCGTTATTCTCGCGACAATTTGCCCAATAAGCCATGGAGTTGCAAGACACATTCCCACCAATGAACGCATGAACTCCGGTCTTTGCTAGCGTAAATTAAGTCTGCTTAATCTTTTATAGGTGATCTCCCACTGAGCGATGTTATTTTTATACTGTCTTTTACCCGTAACTCTCTGAATGTCTTCTTCTTCTTATCTGTTGTTGTCTAAGATTAGCTTCATAAGTGATGTATAAATGAAATAACGTATGAGAGGAAAGCGAGAAGAAGGGCAAAATGTCAGACTCAATTCTTACCCCTTTGAAAACAAAGTATGTTCGTTCGTTCGTTCGTTCGTTCATTCGTTCGTTCGTTCGATAGTTCGTTCGTTCGTTCGTTCGTTCGTTCTTCTTCTTCTTCTTCTTCTTCTTCTTCTTCTTCTTCTTCTTCTTCTTCTTCTTCTTCTTCTTCCTTCTTCTTCTTTTCTTCTTCTTCTTCTTCTTCTTCTTCTTCTTCTTCTTCTTCTTCTTCTTCTTCTTCTTCTTCTTCTTCTTCTTCTTCTTCTTCTTCTTCTTCTTCTTCTTCTTCTTCTTCTTCTTCTTCTTCTTCTTCTTCTCCTTCTTCTTCTTCCTAACTTAGCCTCAGAACTCCACTGCTTGGCTAAGTCTCCCTCACTTAGCCCCAGACTGAAAGCCACTGAATGCCTCGACCCATCGTTTCCTTCACTCTATATTCAGTATTTTCGGGACACCCCCCCCCCCCCAACCACGAACAACTATTTCACCTTTGATCCCACTTACAACTTTCCCCCAACATTACATTTCTGGGGTATTCCTTTGTCTATTCTCTCTCCAGCACGTTCCTCTCTGCCGCCTGGTGACTCAGGCTGACATCTCTGTGATATAACAATCCATTGTGTTTGGGGCTCAACCATTGTCTTGGGATTTCTTACTCCACCTCTCTGACCCTACATCCGCATACCTCTTTTCTGACCCCTGTAACCTCGATTGTTCTATTAGATTCTTAACTCGTGCATCCGCCCCACCTTGGCGTAAAATCATGCACGTTACAGTTATTTTTAGTTTTACTATTAATATTATCTTTCACTCATTGAATGATTAAACATCTTATTTGTATTATTATGACTAGCATTATAAACAGTAAGGTGGACATACCGTCTTACTACTAGGGGAAGTCAATAAGTAAATCACAAATGGCTGTAGAAAAATAACTAAATACGATAACAACTTGAAACCAATTTATTTTTATACATACATTGTCACTTTATTTCTCAACATAATTTCCACCAACATTGATGCACATATCCCATCGTTTTATCAGTACCCTTAAACCGTCGACACAGAACTACGTGCTATGTTTTCTAAACCACGTTTTCACTTCACTTTCAACTTCGGCGCCATTCACGAAATGTTTCCTGCCAAAGTGGGGTTTTCAGTGGACCAAAAAGGTGGAAATCGCTAGGGGCTAAGTCAGGACTGCAAGGTGGATGTTCCAGAACTTCCCACCTTAGTTGGTTAATTTTCTCCTGAGTTAATCGAGTCGTATTCAGTCTGGCATTGTCATGAAGAAGCAACACTCCTCTAGTCAGCAGTCCTGGACATTTTCTTCGAATTGCATCATGAAGCACCAATAGGACTTCACAGTACGATTCAGAATTCACATTGTCACCTTTCTTCTTGAAATTGGTTAAAAGCATTCCTTGACAATCCTAGAACACTGTCAGCCTAACCTTCCCTGCTTGATGGCGTAACCTTGAATCTTTGGACACAAAGCGAAGAATGATTTTTCCATTGCATTGAAGCATGCTTTGATTCGGACTGGTAGTGATGCCCCATGATTCGTCCCCAGTAACATTCCTCTCCAGCATGTCTTCTCCTTCATCTTCGTATCGACAGAGATGATGCAAGGACAGGCCAAAACGGTTCATTTTGTGTTCCTCCTTCTGTTGTCTGGGTATCCACCTTGAGCACACTTTCTTAAATTTCAATCGATCATGCATTATGCTGTATACTGAACCATGTGAGCACACTTTTGGATATGCTACAGAGTCTATCCTTACTCGCCTGTCACCTCTAATCTCCTCCACCCGCTGCATGGATGCTTCTGTTGCAATCTCAACAGGACGACCAGATAGTATTTCATCAACAATTTTAGAGCGTCCTTGAGAAAATTTTTCTACCCAGCTATGCACCGCTTTACGGTGCAAAAATTTGTCAGCATAAACAGGAAGCATTTCCTTTTGAATGTCCTTTGCTGGCAGTCCTTTTATCCCCCCCCCCCCACACACACACACACACACACACAAACGCACAACAGCACGTTGCTCTTTGGTTGTACACTCTGTAAGTACAGTCGCCATTTTGTTTATTCTCTGCGCATGCGCGTGAGACACCTAGCGCCACCTGACGAAAGGGAATATAAAGTTCGATGCTGCTGTCACGTAATGTAGAAAACACCAACTACATTTACCTGCCATCCCAGAAAACTGTGTGACTTACGTATTGACTCGCCCTCGTATATATGCGTACACGCATTAGTAACATTTTGAGAGAATATACTCAAACACAATAAATCAGAGTGTTGATATGCTAGTGTGACAAGCTACGTGAGAAACATATGCTCCCTCTATATGTGTTCTCTTTATGTCCAAACATATGCTCTCAATATGTACAAACATATGTTCTTCATACATGTGTTCACAATATGTCTAAACATATGTTCTCCCTACATGTGTTCTCAGTGTGTCCAAACATTTGTTCTCCCTACATATGTTCTTAACATTTCCAAACATATGTTCTCCCATTTGTGTTCTCAACATGTCCAACCATTTGAGAAGACAAAAACTGGAACACGTTGTGACAACCGGAAATATTTGCGGAAGAGAGATAGAGGAAGACAGCGGGAGAAGTTTCTTGACAGTCATGTGTCATGGTACGGAAGGGAGTCAACACACGAAGCCATCCATGACGCCGGATATCGTAATTTGTGGAGAGGCATGATCGCCAACGCCTGCCGGCAAGGCACTGGATGATGTGATTTACTAGGCATTGTTACGGCAGGAGAAAGGATCGAGAAGTGTTTTAGTGGCTCATGATGAGAGCGACTTTCTGCAAAGCTCATACTTCATGATGAAGACGATGAATGAAGATGATGAATGAAGATGATGAATGAAGAGGATGAATGAAGATGATGAATGAAGATGATGATAAGCTATCAATATGATCTCATCCTGAATGATACAGAGATTGGTGCGTGGGAAAATATATATTAAATGTTGCTGCGTGTACATTTTTACAGTGAATTAGAGTGATGTCTGCAAGTGGTAGAAGTGACAAGTTAGTGATAAAACATCCGAGTATTGGTAAATTGTAACAGTTCTGATCATCCTCACATCTTGTAAGATGTCTCGATATAATACAAAGTTCAAAGCAATGATTCTCCGTAGTGAATTGGAAAAACGAACTGGCATATTTCGCTGCATCTCGGCGGGAACATACTGTAGAAATCACACAACTTGAAATAAAACAGAAAGATAATTCCTTCACGCTGAAATATACAACATATATACTCACACATTAATTTGAAATGTCTACTACAGTAATTTTAAACTGACTAACGTGTCTTTTTGTTTGCACAAAGTTGGCTTTTGTAAATGAATGGCAATCGCCTCGGCAAGCTGTAACATACCACCATTTTGTGTGTTAACACATGAAACACAATGTCTCTATCTGTCACATGAAAGGTTTCCAAAATACGCCGCCCTGTAGATGTCGTTGGATATTTCTTATGTGTAGGTTTTGCCAGGTTACAAGAGTCTTTGTTTATTATACTGTCGATCTAATTTTGTGTGTTCACTCTACCACTCTCTCTCTCACACCGCGGTGACCGATATGGCAGCAGACTGTGTCTCGCAGGTTTTAACGTGTTGGTGTAGGAGCGGGTCGTTCAGAAAGCAATGGAAAACTACTGAATGTAAACCTAGCCAAGACATCAACAACGGCAGTAAAATGCTGGTGTTGACTGCAACGTCCTGTAAAGGATATGTCACTTTAAAAAAAAATCATAATGTTATTCAACTGCCTCTCTCTTCTGTCGATCTAGGTAGACTCTCACCTGCGTGTAAATTGATAAATGCAACTGGATTTGCCGTACAGAGGGACAGTTTTTTTGTTTTTTGCGCTCGCTCGCTTTGTACTCAACGTACTCCACAAAGGTGCTCCTACTTCTTGTGCACTGGACTCATGTTTGCGTGTGTATTAGCTTTCCTTATTACCAGTGTCCCTCGCCATCAGGCGAAACCACTCCGAATTCTAAGGTACTTGTAATTTTCGTCCCCATATCAAGGACGAGAAGCCAATAGTTTAGTCCAGCTGACCGGTGTAGGGGTTGAACCCGCTACTTCGGCATTAGCACATCGGAAGTTCAAGAGCGGGCGCTTTTATCTATTCGGCTATGCTGACCTCCGGACTGGTTCTTTATTGATGGGGTGGGGATCAGTGTGGTTCTATATCTAGTAACTTGAAAAGTTGCCACAGACTGACTGACGTCTCCTTGTCATCCTCGTGTCAGGAGGATCAAGTGTTTCAGGTGTTTTCTTAAAGTCAACTGAACCTCGTGTTTTTTTTATCCTCCACGATATTCTTCTTCCTGTTCTCCAGGAGGGTAAAGGTGGCCGACGCGACACTGGCCACATTGCCCACGGAGTGTTGATTGATGTATACAATATGGGTTTTACACTTGCACACCTTGCGCAATAAGACGTGTCAAATGATCCTTTACTGTTTGTAAAATATATGTATACCTTGCTGTCGTCTGATATTTTGATCAAGTTAATGCTTTAAACTGTCCATATACTTACACATTTATCTGTCTTTCTAGGTCAGCATGGCCGAATGGAATAAGAACGCGTGTTCTTAAACATCAGGAGGGCTGATGCCGAGGTAAGGGGTTAAAACCCTACACCGGACAGTTAGACTAAAATGTTGACCTGTCGTCCTTGACTCGGGGACGTAAATTACAAGTACCTCTGAAGTGGGAGTGGGTTCGCCTGTTGGTGAGGGACACTGTTAATAGGGAAATCCACACGCAAAATTCAGTCCAGCACTACTAGAAGTAGTGTGTATGGAACACGCTGGAGTTCAAAGCGAGGAACCGAAAAAAAATAATTCTTTCTTTCTTTGCTTCCCTAAACTAATATTGTCATGCTTAAGATTAATGTATTTAATTTCAATTCTGCTAAATAGCACTTGTCTTGTCATTATTTCAATAACTTTCTAGTGGTATACAGTGCCAATATACTGAGCGCGGTCAAACTAGGTTTTGACGGGTTCGTCCACTAAATGAGGGACAGACTTGCCACCTATTGCTCTGTACATCCAGGCCTATTAAATGTGATGGTCCTAGCATTTCATAGACCAATAGCCGGTTCCTGCTTCCTGTCTTCTTAAGCGATGAATGTACTAGGTTATAAACCGTTCACCTGTCAACACCTAGCTCTCTGTTCGAGCTATACTCATCAAACACCACATGTCCACGGCCTGCAATTCTTCACCACCGAAGCCTGTAATTGAAGTGTTTTACTGGCTTCTTCTTCTGCCAGTCTTTTCTTGTGATTACGTTTTAGAAGGCTTGACACGATTCTCTTGTTTTTTTTTTCAGGCTCAGCACGGCTTTCTAAGGCTTCTTAATGCAGATCTGATTTTCGCTCAAGCTAACCTTATTTCTTTGCCACGCAGTTTTCTAAATATGTAACTCTATCGTGCTTGTATGTGCTTGTACAAATAGTCGGCATTATTTCGTTGTTGTTTCAATCTCACTTCAATTTCAATATGCAATCACGCATACTGTGTTCGAAACACATCTGCGAGGGATTTTGGAAACAGGCCGCCTTGCGCTGGTCTTCATACAGAAGATTAGTGGTGATCGTTCAGAAAGCATTGGCAAACTACCCAACGGTAATTTGCCAAGAGATCTTAAACAGCCGAAAAATTATATCGTCCTGTAAATGATATGCAACTAACTTTTTGTTTACAATTTCACGGCCAATGATGATTCTTCTCTACAAAATTTGTTGAAGCTGTATTCAGCCGAGTGCTTCTCTGTAGCTAGTCAAGGCTTCATTATGCAATGTTGGATGTTGTTATTCGGTTGTCATACTATGATATAACAAACATTGAAACATATATTCCGGGAAATAGTCACTTAGTATTCAATTGTAAAATCTAAATAGCATTAAATACTGTTCATAATATTTAAGCACAGAACCACAAACAATATGTTGCACGATTTATTGCCTGGCATATTACACTGCAGAGTTATATATCATATAAAGTGAATAAATTAATAATACTTAAGCTGAAACAATTCAAACACATATTCACAGGTATTATTCGAATGTGGAACATCTGTTATCCCCAATTTCAAACTAAACGCAAACTCTTTCTATTTGCACACAAACCAGCTGGAGCCACCTAAATGTGACTTTTGAGTTTAAATTCATTAACTGATTCAGTGCCAAACAAAAGGTAGGTTTGCACCAGACATGGTACATGATCACATGAGCAAGTATTATAATGTACATTTCCATTCACTGATCATTGAAATTGTGGAAGATTTAATAAAACAAAACAAATAACGCAATGACCCTAGTATGGCGATATATCTTCCTTTTTTTCCAAAGGGAAGTCGTATTTGGTGATATAATACCATTTGGCGATATAATACCATTTGGCACTGAATCAGTTAAGGGAATACTTTGGTTTGAATTCATATAATTTGTTTAAAGAATGTTATATAGGATTTATCATGGATCTGTTTTCCTTTGCAAAGCTTCTTCACTCTTTGAAAAAGCTGATCTCGATATTCTTTTCTTTTTACCAAGTTCGTTATTTTTCCTGTAATGGCCTCCAAATCACCAAGTGAAACCACAATTGTGTCATTGTTATGTCTGGAGAATACAAACTAGCCTCACCATGTATTCCACACGAGTGATGTGCAATGTTCAGTTATCATTAGAGCACGAAATGTTAGGATACGCCATACTTGTTTGCCCTTACCATTATTATAAAGTTATATTAAGTATGTTTAAGCTTTTTTTTCCGCATATCCGTTACAGGACATTGCAGTCAACACCAGCGTTTTTTTTTCCAGCAGCTATTGATGTCTCGGCAAGTTATTTTTTATTTTTTTTTTAACGTTCAGCAGTTTGCCATTGCTTTCTGAACGACCGGCTCACTTACCCCGGTAAGTAACCAACGTGACGCGTTGCCGCTGCCGAATCTGGCGCAGCTGTGTTTCGTACGAGAGTATACGGGATTACGAACAACGTCCTTAACCCCTTCACCAGGGAGGACGGCTGTTTAAGCATACCCTGATTAAAATTAGATGGACTTTATTGTTTGTATGTCGACATTGTATATTATATTATGAGAATTGTAAACTACATTACCGCGTTATTGTGCACGTTTTACCAATCACACATGAAAATTGGATGCTAAATATAAGTGGCGTTGTAACCTAGTAAGACATGTTTGTTCTGCTCCAAGTTACGGTACATTTACACATAATTGGAGATTGGATTATATTCAGATAAAAGAAGCGTTATCTAACGTCTCCCAAGCTTAAATAGTTATTAACTATAAAACCAAGGTAATGTCAGATGACTCTTCCAGGTGAAGAAAACTGGTGCAATTAGAGGGAAAACACTGCTGCAACATATTAAGTTGGAAGGCTGCGTTCTGTTACTGCAGTTTCACATTGTGTGTCATATAAGCCTCGGCTAAAGATGCCCAAAGCAAAACCTTCAATAAACTGTAAGATAGAGAATTTGTACTGGACTCTGCAGAGCAGCATTTGTTTACAGATGGCGAGATATTATTTCGCAAAGCGTGCCAATTAAAAGGTATGGAACAGAAGAAAAAGCAGCGGCTGCAGCAGGATATAACAATATCAATTGGAAACAAATAAGTATATTTAGCTCCTGCGAGAAGAAACGTACTAAACACAAAAAGGTGGTGCCCAGAAGATGTCTTATGTGCAACAACACAGCATCATTTCATGGCACAAGAACAATGTGGCTCGAAAATTGTCATCAGAGAGCCTGCACAAATACTGGTCCAGAAATCAAAGAGCCGACACAAATACTGGTCCAGAAATCAGAGAGTCGACACAAATACTGGTCCAGAAATCAAAGAGCCGACACAAATACTGGTCCAGAAATCAGAGAGTCGACACAAATACTGGTCCAGAAATCAAAGAGCCGGCACAAATACTAGTTCAAAAATCTGAGAGCCGGCAACAAATACTGGTCCAGAAATCAGAGAGCCGGCAACAAATACGGTTCCAGAAATCAGAGAGCCGGCAACAAATACCTGTCCATAAATGAGAGAGTCGGCAACAAATACGGTTCCATAAATGAGAGAGTCGGCAACAAATACGGTTCCATAAATGAGAGAGTCGGCAACAAATACGGTTCCATAAATGAGAGAGTCGGCAACAAATACGGTTCCATAAATGAGAGAGTCGGCAACAAATACGGTTCCATAAATGAGAGAGTCGGCAACAAATACGGTTCCATAAATCAGAGAGTCGGCAACAAATACCGTTCCATAAATGAGAGAGTCGGCAACAAATACCTGTCCATAAATGAGAGAGTCGGCAACAAATACCGTTCCATAAATGAGAGAGTCGGCAACAAATACCTGTCCATAAATGAGAGAGTCGGCAACAAATACGGTTCCATAAATGAGAGAGTCGGCAACAAATACCTGTCCATAAATGAGAGAGTCGGCAACAAATACGGTTCCATAAATGAGAGAGTCGGCAACAAATACCTGTCCATAAATGAGAGAGTCGGCAACAAATACCTGTCCATAAATCAGAGAGTCGGCAACAAATACCTGTCCATAAATGAGAGAGTCTGCAACAAATACGGTTCCATAAATGAGAGAGTCGGCAACAAATACCTGTCCATAAATGAGAGAGTCGGCAACAAATACCGTTCCATAAATGAGAGAGTCGGCAACAAATACGGTTCCATAAATGAGAGAGTCGGCAACAAATACGGTTCCATAAATGAGAGAGTCGGCAACAAATACGGTTCCATAAATGAGAGAGTCGGCAACAAATACGGTTCCATAAATGAGAGAGTCGGCAACAAATACGGTTCCATAAATGAGAGAGTCGGCAACAAATACGGTTCCATAAATGAGAGAGTCGGCAACAAATACGGTTCCATAAATGAGAGAGTCGGCAACAAATACCTGTCCATAAATGAGAGAGTCGGCAACAAATACGGTTCCATAAATGAGAGAGTCGGCAACAAATACCTGTCCATAAATGAGAGAGCCGGCAACAAATACCGTTCCATAAATGAGAGAGTCGGCAACAAATACGGTTCCATAAATGAGAGAGTCGGCAACAAATACGGTTCCATAAATGAGAGAGTCGGCAACAAATACGGTTCCATAAATGAGAGAGTCGGCAACAAATACGGTTCCATAAATGAGAGAGTCGGCAACAAATACGGTTCCATAAATCAGAGAGTCGGCAACAAATACGGTTCCATAAATCAGAGAGCCGGCAACAAATACGGTTCCATAAATCAGAGAGCCGGCAACAAATACGGTTCCATAAATCAGAGAGCCGGCAACAAATACGGTTCCATAAATCAGAGAGCCGGCAACAAATACTGGTCCAGATATGAGAGAGCCGGCAACAAATACTGGTCAAGAAATCAGAGAGCCGGCAACAAATACTGTTCCAGAAATGAGAGAGCTGGCAACAAATACTGTTCCAGAAATCAGAGAGCCGGCAACAAATACCGGTCCATAAATCAAAGAGTCGGCAACAAATACTGTTCCAGAAATGAGAGAGCCGGCAACAAATACTGTTCCAGAAATGAGAGAGCCGGCAATAAATACTGTTCCAGAAATGAGAGAGCCGGCAACAAATACTGTTCCAGAAATGAGAGAGCCGGCAACAAAGACTGATCCAGAAATCAGAGAGCCGGCAACAAATACTGGTCCAGAAATCGAGAGCCGGCAACAAATAATGGTCCAGAAATCACACAACCGGCAACAATTACTGGTCCAGAAATTAACGTCGCCCATGTCAAGTATAGCATCAGAGTCTTCCTAGAACCTGTGTGAGGTGATGACGCTCATCCTCGGTGAAACAAGGTAACGGAAAAGCGACGTGGCAGCTTCTTACAAGATGGCTTAAATTAGATCGTACATTGTCAACATCAAAATATGAATTTCCGTTCATGAAATCACATTCGTTAAACAGATGTACATAGCAAATGGAGCGACACTATGAGCTGTGGATTTCATGTGGAATGTTTTTACTTCTGTCCGCAATTGTTTGTATTGTGATCTGATTGTAAAAAAAAACAAAAAACAATGGCGTACGGTCGGTTGTTGAACTAGCTGGTTTTACCATATGCAGTGATATATGTGCAACTGCTGGTTTTCATCGACTATGAACTGTAATGTTAGTTGCAGACTCTTGTGTTGGCATTCTGGCAATGGCTTTAAGCATGTATGTCTGTGCGTGCTTTTGGTTTTTCGGGACTGCTGTCTGTTCCACTTTTCCTCTGGGACAGTGAGGAGCATTTCGTGCGATATTCACTGGCACAGGAACGGGGCATTATGGGGTGACCCTTTACTGTGAAGTTAGAAACGCGGACTAACTAACTAACATAGCTAATCGTTGTTCCTGGGAGTTTAAGAGAACACCGGCCTGGAAAAGCATTTTTCCTTTCATGTGAAATATTGCAGAGGGCTATCCACTCAACCATTGCTATTCTGCTCTACAGTTCTATGAATTTGCTGTGGCCAGATGATGTGAAAAGAGAAAATGTTCTGCTTCTAGTAATAAATATAGGCAGTCAGATATTTTAGGATCTTATATTGGTTGGCCTTGCGTAGGGTAGGAGAAGATATTTTCGGGAACTATATTGTTTTGGATAAGCTAATTTATTATATGATTTCCTTTACATTGTGTTTCTCACATTTTAATTCGCATAAGCCCAAAATGCTTATCTTATTATATTTCATATCGCTATACATTAGCCCTTCTGCTACTTAAATTGTCATTTGCTAGAAATGAATGACATCTGTCATGCAGTCCAGCGAAGCAGGCAGACAATAACATATAATTCGGCTTTGGTATAGGCATCTGCGTGGTTGAAGTGGCATACAGGTTTGGCGTCAATCTAACTCGCAAGATGACGGGTAAGAATCTTACTGATAAAAGTTTTCTCAGTGAAATACGAATCTTTATACTTCTCAATGTCTCAAATTAACTGATCCAACGCATAACCTTTTCGGATAATGACGAAAAAGAGGTCACATAAGCGTGTCTTAGGTTTAACATCACTCAATTCTCAGATAATGACGAAAATAAAGAGATCGCATGAGCATGTGTCTTAGGTTTAACATCCCTCATTTCTCGGATAATGACGAAAAAAAAGAGATTGCTTGAGCATGTCTCTTAGGTTTAACAGTTATAAATTCTTGGATAATACTAAGTGCAGGCCGTTGTGGCAGCAGTCCTTACAAAATATCCAAACTAGAATTTCTACTAGTCTATTTATGGTT